>OW443295.2:28909023-29509023 GCA_937001585.2 Brachylomia viminalis
GAATCCATTTGATGTTACCGATCACGTTGCAAAATTATTCTGTCAATTTAAATTGGAATTCACTAATTGATAAATCTTAGAAACTTAGTAAATCAATATCATTCTTTGAACCGATTAAGTCACATTTTAGAATGCCTACTTCGATAAAAGCGTTATCATGTTTATTTCCTAGCATTGGCATTTTCTAGTTTAACAAAAGCTAAAACCACAGAACATAATAATAGTACTCTAAAACTATCTGAGCAATCATTATTGTGTCACAATACAAAACCATGTTATTTGAAAGCGTTTCGTATTTCAAATGACAAAATCCAATCGAGATAACAATCGAAGTTACTCGATTGCCAATTTGCAAATGAAAGCGAAACAAAGTGAAGTATGTTATACGAAGTTTGTGTCAACTTATACACAGTCTCCATTCGCTATGTACTCGAATAAATATGGCCGACACAAGCATACGTACAGTTCGTTCCTTACTGCCGTCACCGTTGTGTGTGCTAAGATTGTTTGGCTATCGCGTTGTTTACGAGCATTGCGCTTTCAATGAGTTTCAATTACTTATGGGCTAGTGAGACAGAATGTAAGAACAGAGTAAAAGATTCTATACTAAAATCCTTACAGCCTTCAGTTTCATCTCCCACAATCATGCATCTTTTCAAGCATGAACACACGTTTCAAGCACCATGCCACCCACAGCTTCGAGGGACACCTTTATAACGTGTCCGAAACAAAAGCCACTCCTGCCCAACAAATGGTGAAAATAGTGCCTAATACTCGCACCTAATATTGTCGGACGGCGCCGGACAGCGCCGGACAGCGCCGGACAGAGCGAACGGGCAGCGGAATTTCATTAGCAGTGTCCACCTGAGATATAGCCCACATATACCACACACTTGCGGATGCTAATTCAGATACGACGGTGTAAAGGGTTTGTTATTAGAACTGTTTGCATATTTACTTACGCGGTAGGTACTTTGCATTCATCACTTTCCTACAAATTCTTCTGCTTTCTCGGACAACAACAACACCTATACAAAAAAAAATATATATCCCTTAATTACTATCATAAAACCAAATCTATTTGCAATAAAGCCTTAAAAATCGCTTGATTACCAAAAAACCGAGGACTTATTGATAGTACCCAAATAGGAACAAAGCCCTAATTACCCCTCATAGCTGTTACCCACCCTTAGCTCGCAACACAGTCACACATAACTGAACACTCGCCAATCACATCTACACCCTCACTCACAATCATTCTCAATTCGCACAGTCATGCATACACCTCATACGTCCACACACATATAATATTAATCAATACATTTGGATATTTCTGCTTATTTCTGCTCTTTGTATTATTTTTCATTTAGTAGATGTTTATGTTCTTTGTATTTTTTCAATTTATCTGTTATTGTTATCTTCTGGTCATTTTTACAAAAATCTTACCGAGGTGAGGGTCCTGGTGACCTGTAACACAGGTTTTATTCCTAAAACGTGGAAAAGTTTTAAGTTTGCATTATTTTTAAGACCACTTATTGTGAAGAGAGAATAAATGATATATTATTATATATTATTGCTTTATCCGATTGTATTGATTTGAATAACGCAGGACAAAAGGTATGCAGGTAGGTATGTGTGTGTGATTGGGATTTGCTAATGATAATTTTTACAATAATCACATACCATTCTAATATGGAGTAATTCGGTTGAACATAAAACAGAAAAAATGCGTGCGCTTCATTGGGGAGCGCACGCACTGGACAGTTGTGTTCCACTATTTAAAGACCTTACAATACTGCCACTCCCAGCACTATACATTTTTGAAATGTGTATCTTTGTACACCAAAACAGAGATGAATTTGACTTGTATAATGATGTTGTATCCAGACCCAGCCGCAAAGTGCTACATAATGTTCCTAGGCGTAGAATTAAATGCAATAAAGTATTGAGTTTTGAGTATTGAGTAAATTGTTTTCTAATAAAGTATACTGTATGTCCAGTACTGTTTATAACAAATTACCTGATGGCTTCAAAACTCTCAGCCTCAGACCATTTAAATGTAAATTTTTAAACTTTTTTTTAAGCAAATGTTTTTACTCGACTGAAGATTTTATGAATGAAAAATGTACCTAAATATTTGACATTATCGCCTGTAAATCATATTTATGTCCGTTACTTCATTGAATTTTGATTTAATTAATTAATATGTTTACTACGATCGTTCAATTTATTTAAATTATTTGTAATTCTAATGATTAATAATTTAATTATAATGTAATGATGTCCCATAATTTTACAAACCATATTTGTACGCCGTAAACGGCAAAATATTATGATCGTAATACATAATCCACATAACAACTTTGTAAAATATTCTGACAAATAAATAAATTCTATTCTATTATATTCTATTCCAATTGTTGGTCTTGATGGCCCAGCAAAGAGAAACCTAGTGGTGATTCCCGACGAATTAACCTTAAAAAACAGCACTTTGTGCTATTGAGACGAAAGCACAGACAGTTGGACACACCCAGACCAGTAACGCTTATTGAACTAAGTTAATTAGACTACTCAAATTATTGTGTATACCGATGTCCGATATACGTTGTCCGGGCTTCAGTGCGGGCACTGTGCCGGACAGCGCCGGACAGCGCGACCACGCCGGGAATCCATTTCCTGTCCACTAACCTGAGACGCGGCCACCAATGCTCCCAATGCTCCGCTCGTTTGGCACCCAGAGCAAAATACTGAACACTAAGAGCCAGCTATAAATGGTGGCCATTGGTGTGATCCAATTTTTCCATCGTGTACTTATAAACACTTCCAAAGAACATAATATTGATAAAATTTATGAAATAGCAGTTATCAAACGCTAGTCCAACAACGGCTTTAGCTAAGTTGGATTAGCTAAATTGGTTGGCTGGCTCGTTCGCAAAGCACATTTAGCCGAGTTGGAGGGCTTAGCTATAATACTTGTAATATGCAACCTGCAGTGCCAGTAGTGAGCAGTTATATAACAAATGATTACAATTTTGTTCAACCTTAAAAATAATTTTTCACAAATCAAAAATGTTATAAGTTATATTGGGTTTAAAGAACTTTATTTTTCATAAGAACTTAAATAACAGTTCGCTTATAGTGAGATACTTAAGTGTTTATAATTATTACTACTATCATTAGTTACCTCTAGGGCGTTGGACACATTGTATTGGAATATTCTGTTTTATGTTATTTCGAAGGTTGCGATGTATTGCCTTAATCTTGTATTTACATTGTCACATTTTTTATATCTTCCGGCAAACTATTGAACAGCCGTGCTGCTTCAACCAAAATAGATTTTTTACCATAGTTAGTGCGAGCGTGCGCTGGTTTTAACTGGATATTGTTTTTATTCCTTACGTTGTATGTAATATTTTATTTATTTTTGGTTATATTTGATATTAATGACACGTACTGCGGAAAACTGCATTTATTTTAACGAACACCTTATTTAATAATAAATATAAAGGTATAATTAAATTGGTACCGTTTCCGTCTGATTTAAATTGTATATAAATTCATTCGTAAAACATCAGACGCACTCAACCAAAATATGAAATCGTTCAATTTCTCTCAGTGTGTACAAATTGATTTTCATCTTTTGATAGACAATTGAATTTTTTCAATATTGGAAACAGTTGATCGTAATAAAGTGATGCAAAATACAATTGTGTTAATAACATCAAGCTTATCTTTCTTCTCGTGATTGACGGTGGCTTGTAAAGTCCTTGAGTTTACTTCATAGCTATTTTTCAAAGGAAAAAGACGTAATTATGCAAGTGACACGATATCTATAGTGCGAACTCTCTGAACAATATGCCGCTTTTCCTTTCAATCATCCCTTCCCAGAGAGCAGAGAAGACTGGCTTCCAATTAATTCGGAATACTGTCTGATTGAAATGCTCTTTGTTTGAATACTTTTTGATTTCACCATACATAAATACGTACACAATGTACAAAGTTATCGTGGCACGAGTTTACTACGCCAGGTTTCCATCATTATTTGAGTTCATTCAAATGTATAATAATTATAGGGTATCATTTAAGCTATTACCAATTTAATTAGTTTTGTGTTTCTTAAATAATAGGGTTTGTCCTCCAAATAGTAGATCTGTCACCAAAATGTAGTCACCAAACAATGCAAAATCAGTTCCACAATAAATCACCTAAAATCCTGAGATATAAGGTCTAGTACCAAATAAATGTTTTTGTATGTATTATAATAGGTGTGTCCTAATAAGTATTTAAGCAAACTAATTTAAAGAGATCACCAATAGTAGTAGTTTTCTTATTCACCACGGATCGATTGATATACATAATATGTCGACGGTAGGGCTTGGTCGACGGAGCCCCGCTTCGCGGGGCTCCTACTTCTGGGTGGTTTATAAAAAAATAACCACGAAGGGGATGGCGGGGTCTCTCGACCCCGCCATCCCCTTCTAACCTAACCTGTCCGAGTCGGGGTGCCCTAAAGTCCAGATTGCATCCAGTTTCTCCTGGTAATTTGTCTCGGGTATCATTTAAGCTATTACCAATTTAATTAGTTTTGTGTTTCTTAAATAATAGGGTTTGTCCTCCAAATAGTAGATCTGTCACTAAAATGTAGTCACCAAACAATGCAAAATCAGTTCCACAATAAATCACCTAAAATCCTGAGATATCAACCTGGGAACAATTTTTGTTTATCTGAGAACGAAAATATTTCGTGGCGATAGATCTATTTATTAGGTGATACAACTTGATGACAAATATAAATTTTGGTGATAGAAAATATAGTTCCCATAATTATATAAGTACATATTTATAAACTGGTCCTACTCCCTGATCCTTGCCGCACCAACGTGAGATGGTGTGGGGGTGTGAAGGAGGGGGGCACCGTCACCGCAACATGATGTAGCAAAGGCTTAAGCGGACGATTTCCATTTGCGATCCTTCGCTATCAGTGGAGTGTCGGCTATTGGTTTATGTAACACATTTATATCGCGCTCCTTAGCTCGTAGGTACGTAATAGTGCTGATGGATAGCGGAAGGTGGTTTAACTAAGTAAGACATAAGTACTGGTTTCTTGGAAGTTTAACTGAGTTTCTCGGCGGTCCCTGCTTTTTAGGAAACAGCAGGTTGGGTACATGCCTATGTAGCCATAAATACCTATATCTTGTACCTATATAGTTGTGCCTTAATCTATAGTTGTGCCTAAATCTATAGTTGCGCCTATATCTATAGTTGTGCCTATATCTATAGTTGTGCCTATATCTATAGTTGTGCCTATATCTATAGTTGTGCCTATATTTATAGTTGTGCCTATATCTATAGTTGTGCTTAAATCTATAGTTGTGCCTATATCTGTAGTTGTGCCTATATCTATAGTTGTGCCTATATCTATAGTTGTGCCTATATCTATAGTTGTGCCTAAATCTATAGTTGTGCCTATATCTATAGTTGTGCCTAAATTTATAGTTGTGCCTATATCTATAGTTGTGCCTATATCTATAGTTGTGCCTATATCTATAGTTGTGCCTATATCTATAGTTGTGCCCATATCTATAGTTGTGCCTATATCTATAGTTGTGCCCATATCTATTATAGTTGAGCCTATATCTATAGTTGTGCCTATATCTATAGTTGTGCCTATATCGGGCCTGTCAGTGCGACTGTTTTTGATTTCGTTCACACCATCATTTAAAGAACTTATTCCGGAAGGTTAATGTGTATAAATAATACATTAATATTAAAATAAAGAGATCTCCATGTTTTTTCGAGTCGTAAAAACCACGTGATGCAGGTACGGGTCGATAGTTAAGTATAAAACAAACAATACTGTCTGTTTTGCAATTAAAGTGATTTGAAGCACATTATATTCTGTCTCAGTTTCACAGTCCCCTTTCAGTATTCCATCCAACTAAAGTAGCTAGCAGACGCGAAATGTTTTTTTTGTTCAAAATCCTCTTGATGTTCATTCTTGGTCCAAAGAAAGTGTTCTCACAAGCTATGTTACAAGCTCGTGTAATCAAGATCGTGTGTGTTCACGAAGAAGGGAAATCAATTTCGTTCTTGTGAGAGAAACAAAATCTAGGAAATTAAACAAGATGTTCAATTCGTCTAGTTTGTAACAAAAATACACTCTATGTTGTAGCGGAAATGGAGTTGTGACCTTAGAATCAGAATTCCTATATTGACCAACCCCAACCAACCACTCCATATAACCCACCCAACCCTTATCATGTCTTTGAAAAACCTACCACCTAAGTTCACATTGTGGAATACAAAAATATATTGAGTGTTGATTATTACGTTGTTATTATTACGTATTATGTTGCCTAGCTAAAAGAAGCCAACAACAAAAAAAAACCTGTCAATTTGCTAAATATTATTTATTACCTACTTTATTTCACATTATTTATGTATCATATCAAAATTACTTGCGTAAATAAACGAAGAATGAATACCCAATTCCAAAATCCGACATGTGAAAGCGAAACCTTTTCAAATACCGTATATTGTGCTCATTGTCCTAGAACCTTTAAACGAAATAGAATACAATATGTGCGCCACCCACAGCGATAATCCACCTCCAGCAATTACCCAGACCATACACACAACATGCCTAGAAGATGCTTTTGAATCCCCCTTTTTTAATGGGACCTATTCCATTAAAAAAGGGGGTTCGACGGGTAAAAGTGTGCACTCTTCATGGGAAAGATCCCTCCAACACAGTAAGTAGAAGATTTATTCACAAATTAGCCGAAGAAGTTATTAAATCAGACTATCATGTATTATTAGTTAATTAATCGATAATTTGACAGTAATATAGTTATAGGATATTTTGTATTGTAGTTTAATGAATTGTAAAATAAGTTAACCGTTAATAAATTAATTGAAATGTAAATGATTATTACCAATAGTATTATTCTTAAATAGTTTTAATAAAAATATTAATCTGGTACCTACGAGTATAGATAAAACCAAATTCTCACTACTTAATAATATTACCACAAATACGAAAGTTAGTTTGAGTGTCTCTAATGGTGACGCCCACGAATAAACTACCTTCTTATTCGATTTTGATGAAACTTAGAGATAACTTGATAAACCACAGGCACAGCCAATTATGTTCCAGGTAGGAAACTATGTGCTCGCGTGCTTGTTCGTGTAATGTACACATTGCAAAATAGTTTAGCGTGCAAACAAGCTATGAACAATGAAGCTTCATCATTTATTTTCTGAGATTAATAACTATCACAACATATACAATGGCATGAATATTTACTGTATAAAGTATTATATTATTTTAATTAGTATGAATGTGAGGACTATGTGGGTCATTGTTCAAGTTTTATTCATGGTCTGGCAGTTTAAGTAGTTTATGTGCTTTCTTTGGTATTGTACGTCGAATCGTTGAGCTCCTAAAGTTCTGAGTTGAGCTGCACGATTACTGACAATTGCGTGCACTGACTGGACAGGTCCACTCAATCTGTATGGTTATTTCCTCAAAAGACCATTTCAGACACCGATCTACATAGCCTTCACATGATCTGACCAAGATTATGTATGTCTGGACTTTAAAAGAGACTGAGTTTGTTTCGGCCTTTCTTATCAGTCAGATAGTAAACGCCGGCCTCATCTAGTTTAAAAAATATGATTGACGTGTAAAAGTGTTTGTTCAAACCTACTTACAGAAATAAAATCATTTAACAAGCACAAAATTAAATCAGTCGGTACAAGCACATCTTTTAAAATGCAAATGATATTAGTTCCCTGCATGTGCACTTATTTCTTCTGCGAACGTCGTTCAGATCGGAATAGCACCATTTCAGCAGAGAAGCACAACTATTTCTTAAGTGAATTCCTTTATATATTTCACAAAGTTTTCATAATAAAATGGAGCTACTGACCCGAAACAGAATGAGGGAGTAATTTCAATCTACTGGTACAATCTCTTTGCTAGCTCGATAGAAAACAACGGGTTACAAGGTTGGTCGTAATCTGAGAGAGCTGAACGAGTCTGAAACAAAATATTGTGGAGAACTTGGACTAAAAAAATGTTTTTTTTACTGTTCTTGTTTTGTTGGGTTTAAGTAGTGTGTATTACCAACATCATAATTATTAAGGATATTTTATCTAAGCCAATTCGCCAATTGGATCGTCACATAAAACCACTTAACCCCGGAAACACGTTCAAGCAATGTACAAATATTACACGCACAAAGTGCTAACAAGCAACATGCAACTTACGAGCAACATGGCCGCCGGGTGAATCACCCTATTACGAGTGTTACGTATGTTAATACATTATTAAACTGAATATTATCCTTTTGAGTCGCGTCGTTTATCTCAGTGTATGAACATGGGTACCAATCGACTCTGATCGGCTCAATGAGACACAAATTGCAGCCATTTATTAGCTGTACCGGTCTTTCGAATTTATTGAACTATGCTCGGCCCGTGTGAATACTGAATAAGTTAGAAAAGTCGTTTACCGCTTAAACTTATTTTAAGCGGTTAACGATCTAAGGATGAGAATGAGAGTAATGATTTATGGAAAAAAAATATAGAAATCTCATAATATTAAGTGTAGAGATAGAGTTACACTTTATAAAACTATAAACAAACTTTATTTTCCTAACAGGTAATAAAAAAATATTAATTTGATGCTAGAAGGTTTGAGAAAATGTTTTTTCTTTGACTAGCTTGTATTACGTACGCGTAAGATCATAATTTTCATACGTTCAAGAATTTACGATACAATTTTATTAGGGTGGATCATGTGAGATGAAACGCAATATATCTTATTGGACAATATGACCGAGAAAATGACTATGCAGAGGGCAGACGATCGACCTACTCACACCGACGTACCTAGTGTGACTCACATGTATCTGGCAATATTAGCACTTACTGTGTACCTATCACACAACCGTGCTGCGAAAATAATGCTATTGACGTCTCATGAATGTCGCCCTGTCATCAACATATTTCGGCTGATAAATAGAATAGTAATTGGAAGCTCTTTGATGAAATGATAATAAGTAAAGCAGAGAATAAATTCACATAAAAACGAGCCCTTTTCATGCGAGTGTGTTCGCACTAAATAAAGAAATATGACCTGAAAATCCTTTAAAAGGCAAATGGATATTCGCCTTTTTGGTTTTTATGATAACTTTTAAAAGCCGAATCTCTTTGTAGAGTGAGGCTTAGTGAAGAAGCCAGCTCGCTACAGCCTGACACTAATGCCCACGTAGCTATGTAGAAACTGCGTTCACTAAAAATGTAAAACTATGCGGCGCAGGTTAACCAGTTATCCAATTTGTCTTCGAATCGCAGGAGAATTCCCTTTATTTTACTTGCCGCTACAATTTTCAATTTTGTTTGCGCACGGCTTCCAAAACGGCAGTTTAAATTTCGTTTTCCGAATAGAATTTTTATTTTTTAAAATACGCTCAAGGAAATCCGAGGTGCGAAATCAGGGGTTCGCTTTGAAATGCTCGAGTGTATTTGGCGAGTGGCTTGTGCCTGCGGCCGGGGGCGTGCGGGGTGGGGTGTAGTGCAGGCGGGGGGAGAAGGCTAGGTGACATGTACTGTAGACAGGGGGTTGTATGCAGTGGCGCGTGCACGTCTAGTCGAATGTGGACGAGAGCAAGGAGCATGCAGGGCGCGGGCAGAGCGCGGTGTGCGCACTCGCGACTTAAAGTCATTAACGACGATATCACCTGTCGCGGCCGCAACGCAAGCGTCGCCTTTTCAATAGTTGTTTGTTCAGGAGCCGCCCGTAACTCAGGTCTTTGCCGAGTTACTTCTGCAGGAACATTTCTTAGATATTTTTGTTACCAACAATGGAGTAGACATGTATGGATTAAAGGCACGATTGATCAAGCAGTTTTTTTTTCAATACAGTTATAGCAAAACTTCGTGCTCAAAGCTAAGCTATATAATAACGTATGCAAATCTTTTAGCTTTTTCAGTCCGTTACCATCTTAAATATCTAGCTTCACAACAGTAGAACTCTTCAAAATACACTTAATTACCTCCACTACAACCGGATAGGACCAGATTTAAAAATCATCAACCAATGGCAATCTGACAGTGGTGTGGCACACTAAGCCGGCTGACACGATAATGGCGCCACCTGCCGGGATTAGGGAGCGGCGCGCACGCGGCCGTAGCTTGCATGTGTCGACTTAGGCACGAATGAACACGGCTTTGTCTCCAGAACATGGCTAATGACGTTTGTGCAAGGATTAAGCTTTCCTGTAATATGGTTTATCAGAAAATGCTCGGTACTTTTAGCAAGACAACGCGGCTTTGCCGTCACCACGGGGTCGTTTACACCTTTTTTAGTAAAACAAATGAAAGTCATAATTGTAGTACTAGAAATAGGAGCCTACTAGTTCAACCAGGGTTCAGACTGGCTAAAGTAGACTCGTCTTTCATGGGCATCGGATAATCGTGTGCTAATATACCTAAACTTCACTTTATTCCCGAATAATACGGACATGTCTTTCAGAATCCCGGATCCCGGTATCGTTTGAAATTCCTGCGATTGCTAAAAATGTTAACTGCATACAAAACATAGTTAGAACACGTTGTGAAAAAAAAATATAAATATTTTAATAAGATAAATATTTTTTATTCTTCTGTTTGTATAAAATACAATAAATTAGTTGATTCGATCACTAATCGTAATCTGTTACATAGATAAATCAATTTCCACTACTTGACCATATTGCGCACATAAATTTTTATTGATATTCTATTCATTTTGAATAAAATAACGATACTAAATCAAAATAACCACTGCTATAACTTTGTTAAAGTTGTATTACACTAAGTGTGTTATAGTTGTCTTTTACAAAATGGTTCAATCCCGGGAACGTATTTATTCAGAAAAAAGAATAATGTGGACATTCCCCACATTATTCTTTCGTGGGAAGAAGTTTAGGTATACAAGAGCCCGATTATCCCACCACTGTTCATGGGGTACTGTTTAAAATGTTACAATAAAATACCTCCCCACATATTTCAACTGAATGAGACGAAACTCAAATTTTCTATAAAACGCATACTATGCAGGCAGGCATATTATAAGTTAGGGGATTACATCGTGATAAAAATGCCTGGCTCAATGCTGGTCACGGATATGTGCTGGTCCTGCTCCACGACCACAACTCACTTATTAACGCTTGAAAATACTGTTGGAGCTGCTGAAGCTTGTAAGGTTGTCTTTGCATCGTATAAATTCAATCTCCTTTATATTAATAATTGCATAGGACAAGTGTGAGTACTATGTACTATCGAGCTACCATTTACCGGGTAATGTCTTTCATTGACTTGAATGTGCCCTGGTGGCTGATAGATGTCATGCTCACTCAAATTTCTCGCTGACGGTGGCGCGTGTGTTGGGTCATTTAGCTCCTTTCAAAACGGTTGAGCGAAAGGTGCTAATCCGTGCGTCACGTTCGTGAACGGGCGCCGTCAGTTGGGACTGGTCATCTCTTAGCTGCCACGGCATATTTTTACATTGTATTTTTTTTTTGTTTCTATAAGAGTGTCCATGGAGTTTCTTGCCCGTTCTTCCCCATAGGTTCCTACTACGCTTTAGAATGAGCCACCAGCGTCATATTTTTGACTGGGCGGCTCCTTGACAGTTCAAAAGTGCCTGTAAATGGTTTAATTAAAATAAATGTTTTAAATTTGAGCTAAAGTTCACACAGTTGGTAACAGGAAGTGTGATCACAAAGCTGCGTCTACAGTTTCAACAGATTTAGAACTTATTATTGTAACAATTTCTTCAATGGGAACCTATTAGGTATTCACATCTAGGTAACTAAGAGAAAATAACTGAGTGAAGTTGTCTCAGTTATTTTCTATAAATAATACTAATGCTGAATTCGAACTTAACTTTACATATTTCATGGTTTTTTTTTTTGAAAACAGAACACTTCAGTCACAATCATTGCATGAGCGTGTCGTTTGACTCGTGTAGTGCCCCCGAGACCATAGCCATGGCGTGTGTCTAAGTTAAAGTATTTCAAACGGCGCGACGTATACAAACGCGCGCCTTCGAACAACATAACTTCTGTACATACACAAGCAGCTCCCCCGGGACGAATCTCCGCACTAAACCACTCCCAATTTGACGGAACATGTCTCCGCAGATGCACAGATGTACGGCACAAATCAAAGAACTGTACTCCGATGACCCCTTTCTGAGAAAGAAATTATTGCGCCATTGTGACCGCTATTTAAGAGGTTTTTTTGTTCGTAACCAATATGACAGATAAGGGTCGGAGTCAGATAAACATAGATCTTTGAGAACGATGAGCGCACGGAGGATTGGTGGGCAGCAGATCGGGCGCACTTTTACGGGGCGGAGCACTAATTAGACATTAACGAACCTGACCCCGGACCGAGTGGACACGAACAAAGCAACACAATCTAGCTATCTACTGACGATGTCGAAGCACATGGTGCTCCGAAATCTCTGAAAGAAAATTGGGCATTTCTAGAATGAGTTCGGAGGCGAAAATAGGTACTACGAGAAGCGAGATGAGTCGGCTTTCCATTGAGCAGCGGCTGGAATCCCTAATTAGCAGCCCCAGTGTCACTCCTTACATTTTACAGCTCGTGTTCTTGGGTGATGTACTTTTTTCATGTTACTTACTTTTGAGGTTTTTGTTTTATATTTCGTTCATGAGCTGACAATTCATGGCGCTCATCATTAAAAGGCAAACTCTGGTGAATTTTTCATTTTCACACAAACATTATACTACCTTCTCATGTATGCTCTGAATCAGGTCCCAAAGCAGTGTAAGCACAACGTCTGTTCTAGTTTGGCTTCCTCACAAAAGGGAACAACAAAGACATTGAGTGTCTATATATTAAAGTTAAGGAGACGATAATAATTAACCCTTGAATCATTTTAGATCTAACACGGATGATCTGTAGCAGCACACTCGCACCTCTTACCAGCAAACACTTTATATGGCGATTACCAATTTATATACTCATTATCTTCCGTTGGCTCTACATACGTTCCTGCAAGACGTATCACATCAGAGATCTGCGCCTGATAAGCTGCCAGTGACGCCAACAACCGGACTAATGAACTATCAGCATAGTAAAACACTTCACTTTCCATTCCCGGGTGGATGCTGGCGGCGCGAGCGGGGGGGAAGGTAGCGTGCAATGCACGTCAAGACACTCGACGCTATTATTGCCCAATTGTATTCACCGTTATGGGTGCGGGAATCTGAGCCGCATTGCCTGCTTACTTGTTCGCACGAACGTCGCCGCGTCGCAGAGTCGACAGTAGAGCTGCTCCGTGCTCCGTGCGGCACTCACGTCGGTATCGACAGCTGAACAGACTAGTTATATCGTAATGAGCAGTAAACTGTGTCGTCACGAAAAATATATTTTATTACCTTCAGAAATATTGTTTAGAAGAAAGTTTTTGTATGTTAAGGGTAAGGACGTTAAACTAGTCAAATTATTGTAGACCTATATAAAACGAAGATGGTACTCGTATAACTTTCATAAAGTGATTGTATTATATTTAGATCGTACGCAAGTACGAACGTATCAGCTTCAGTTTAATATTAACGGTGAAGTCAGTTTTTGAAATAATATCCGTTTTCAAAGGCTCAGAAGTAAATACAGTGATCTGGATCAAGTTAGTCTATGTTTAACATATCATACAGGTTGTTTATATATCCATATTGAATGGTACATCCTCCATACATCCTGCTGACTATTGTCATCACGATCATAGTTAGTACATACCGCTGGCTGATCGTGTATTGTTGTAATTCCATTAGCGATGCCCAATAGTGTGCAGGGATTGTTAATACGAACTTTCAAGCATATCAAATGACAATAAACCTTCCGATATTCGGCTATAGATTACACATCAAATAACTAACAACAATGACAATAATTATTAACAATGTAGAATAAGTTCCTATTTGATGATCTGATTTGTATAAATTGTGCATTTTAGTAGAATAATTTGCGCGCAATAGGAATTTGTTGGAATCCCAAAATGTAATACAATATTCATGCCTACGAGTAGGTAATTGTTTGCTTGATAGCAATATATTACGGACTGGCTCGATTTATAAGATATTGTTTTTTATATTAGTTCAATTAAATGTTTGGAAAGCTTTTCAGTCACAAGCATGAAGCATGTTATTCGTGTTTGGTTGTATGTGTTGTTGTAGTATTGTTCAATTCAAAAGTTGGTAAAATGAAAACAGAAAATATCGACATCACCACATCCCTTTTCACAAACAAATGGAATTCTTGGTCGCGACACACGGCACACTCGGGCTCATGGCACTCGGCACGACTGACCGCTCAGCTGTTTACTCAAAGACTAACTGGCGACCACTCATGCGGGTAGCCTGTATTTGTGCTGCGGCAAACGTTACGCAAATACACGCCACGCTTTTGATACCCAGCGGGAAGAAAGCACTGACTATTGACAAAAGAACGGTACTTACGCTTGGTGAGGAACTGACACTTACAAGTGTCACATCTAGCGAGATAGTTTAGCACACAGACGGTTTTTATGAGTTGTTATACTCATGGTTGAAGTTTATAAAAAGTTCTACGGTGACTTGTATGGTGCCATGACAGTTTGTTCTCTCTCGTCTGTTGTTGCGCTTGTGACTACCGATAACCTATTACAACTTCTAGTTAATTTTGTAGATGCAGCTTTTTAACATAATCAGTACGTACAGAATGTGTGAACGAAGAAACGTCTTCACTCGTCGCTTTATAAATCAACGAATCACATAAGATGTTCTTTACAAATCTGCTTGCCACTCGACTAACACAAGATACGAGTATAAGTAGTGAGATAAGATGCCAGCTATCACGGGGACCTGTGCCGCAGAGGGTGGGGGGGGGGGTCAGTGACGTCACCTGTCTCCGAGACAAGACAAACGGCGCGACCGCCTGACTGCGCGCCGCTGCGCTGATGCGAGAGAGTGTGCCGTGAGAGTCACGGAGGATGGCTGGTTCCATAAACGGTTTTTGTGCTGGAATTGGTACAATTTTTTTTTTTTTTAATTGGTAAAGAAATTATTACCTTTTGTTGTACAAAAACACTTATCTAAACACCACGCAGCGTTACAACTAAGGAAAGAGTGTTTTCGATGAACTCTGGCACCCAAAGTAAGATTTAACTTGTGTTTAGGGTGCCAGCGTCCTCGCCTATAATTTGAACATATATCAGTAGTTGTAAGACGAGCACAGCTTATAGATAACTACTTACTAAAATGCATATATGATGTGGCCTTTTAAAGTACCTATGTGTATGTATATGTATATGTCGTATGGCATTTTACTGTGGGGTCGGGCTGCTGACATTGAATCCATCTTTATTTTGCAAAAGAGAGCTGTCAGAGCCATATATAATCTACGTCAACGCGAATCTCTCAAAGAACTATTTAAAAGGATTAATATTATGACGGTACCTTGCCAATTCATCTATGAAAATATTATGTACGTAAGAAAAAATCTACATCTTTTTAATAAAATAAGTGATAGACATAATTTTAATACAAGAAATAAAGATAAAATTGATCAACCATTTTTCAGATTAGCTAAAGTACATACATCTTTTATGGGGTACTGTGTTAAATGCTACAACAAAATACCTTGTAATATATTGCAATTAAATGAAAGAAAATTTAAAACTCATATAAAAAGTTCACTGTGTAAACAAGCATATTACAAATTAGAGGATTATATCCAAGATAAGAATGCTTGGAAACATGCTGGTCCAGCTCCACAGGACAATCTAGGATCTTGACAAAATTAAAACTTGTTGCTACTTTAATTGTATGGTTTGTTATTTTTATGACATTGGTTTACATTCTGTGACTACTTTAACTCACACACTGACATATTAATTGGTTACATAATTTGACAAATCGTATACTTTTACAATGTTTGTAAATATGTGAACACCATGTATCTATAATTTAATTAACTTATTTATCATTGCTACGTTTATTAAATTCTTTTTACCTATTTTGGTAGAGTAATTTTTATTATAGGTGCATCGTCTTCACATATAATTATATAATTAATGTATACAAAGTATTGTAACACATTTTAAAAGAGTAACGATGGAGTTTCTTGCCCATTCTTCTCCATACGAAACTACCTTTTGGAAGGGGCGACTAGAATCAATTCTATTTAAATGTAAATGTTGACGTTCAAAAGTGCCTTTTATGTGCCTATTTGAAATAAATGCTTTGACTTTGACTTTGACTTATAGTGAGAGATAAATATGGTAAAAACTTGCGTTTATGTAAGTCTGTTTAAAATTATAAGTAGGTATAAATATATGACATTATTAACTAAGCTAAGCGATTGATACACACGTAGTAAATCTTCAGTCTCATCGTAACTCGGTGTCAATAGCCACTTTGTGACCGTGGTCTTACATCCATTTAGGCACAAGGGAGCAATGGTGCAAAGTTTGTTTATTTTATTATGTAAATGGTTTGATAGAATATCATAATGACGCTGAGCTAGAGCCGTTATACATCCGCTAGTTGAACATACCTCGAAGTATCTACGCTTTTTAGCAGCATTTGGCTTATATACCACAGAGCGATGTTTGCGCAGAATAGTGCCAAGAACAAAGAGCTGTCTCACAGTGAGGAGCTGACATTCGGTGTAGAGAGCCGAAGTGGGATATCTAAACGGCAAAGAATACGTTTTCAAACGAAATTAGTATTAGTTTATTTAGATCGACGTCACATAAAGACAGACATTACTTTCAGGAAGACTAAGAACAAGAAAGAAGATCTGTAAGTAGTTACATCACAATGTTATTTCAATTAATGTTTGTATGTGAGGTGTTTAGTCACCTACGCTACGGTAGAAGGAACATCTCTTATAAACACGACGTTCCGAACATTCCTGTTGAAATTGCATTTCCTAACTCAACAAAACACACGTAAGAAATCGCTCCGTTTCCAACCGCAAATAAATTGGAAGTTGTTACCTTGGAGTTACGTTGTTTTCGTTGCGCGTGTGTTTCATATAACGGCGCGATGACAGATAGTCTAACACTACACACACCTTTGCTCATACGCTTTATTTATTGTTTATGAATTCCATCCGCTACCTCCTGATTCATTCACTTTATATTTTAGGCGAACATACACAGCGCGTCCGCGTCGACCGCACGCTCGTATGTTTCCACATCGTGAAGAATAGCGTCAGTTTAAACTACATACATTCAAATTGTTACCTCGCCGGAGCGTTTGCAAGCGATAGTTTCGCGGCAATGCATTACTTCTGTGACAGATAGTTTAGCGTGGTGTCCGCTGTTGATTTATTTTATTTGGTGTTTAGTGCATGTGTAACTACGTGCCGCAGGCGCGGCTGCGCGTGTCGCGTCGCCGTGTGTTTCTAGTATAAATCGAGCGGCCAGGCGTGGCGACTGAAAAATTGCACTGTTTTATATATCGTAGGTTCAAATTGTTGTTTTGTGTGCTGCAATAGATAGTACGGTGCGAATGTAATCTGTGGTTGGTGATTTATTTGAGTTCACGTTTTATCAATGATCGGAAAAGTTATCACAATTTTGTTGAACACAATACGCTCGTATAAATAAAATAAGTGAATATCTTTTTGTTTATATTTTTTGTAAATATACACACACACGATACAATTATAGTCACATTCCACCTTCACTTGTCTTTAAACACGTATTGCATATTTGCTACGACGTAGACGACTGCTACGCCAGCTACTACGTCGTAGCTCGTAGCCACCGACTGCTACGGTTGATGTAACTTGAACAATTTTGAGTGAGTTTTGTCGGTAGCTAAGTCTTGATGAGTATTTTCATGTTTTAAAGAGTAGTTTTACTCAATAAAAAATATTTGATTTTTGCCTGTAATTTTGGTTTATCGTAGTCACAAATCTATTCGCACAGTATAATAGGCTCAAATTTATTCGCACAGTATGATAGGCCGAAATTTATTCGCACAGTATAGTAGGCCCAAAGACAAATGTATTCGCACAGTACCTATAGTAGGCCCCAAAACAAATGTATTCGCACAATAGAGTAGGCCCAAAGACAGCGCAAGACAAAATGTAAGTATGATAGCGATTAGTGTCACTTTGGTAAAGAGAAACAAAGCGGTGTTATAAATAGTCGGCGTCGGGCGCAGCCGCCACTCAGGGCTGCCACGCACAGGCGCACGCGCTGAGTGAGGTTCCTTGAGGGACGCGGCTTTAGAAAATATTTCACTATTTTGTAGATAGGTATACAGATAGGTTTCACATGAAATTACTACTAATTGCGACTACTAATTTTGCATTATCGCTTGTAAGCAGACTACTGCACATTACCATAACTAGGTAACAACCCAGATATTGAAAATGTTTTTAAAAAATATTTGTTACATTTGCATAATTTGGATATTCTTTGAAACCTGTCTAGCGGTGTCTAAACATGTTAAAGTATACACGTAGATAAGTATTTGTGGTCTAGAAAACACTAACAAAGTTATCAAAGCTAGAAGTGCCACCCCTACAACGATGGTCGCGTGCCGCCCCGGTAATCTGAGTCGGAAGCGCCGCGCGTGAGCGACCGCACTCTATCGCCGCGAACACATCGCGCGCTCTCTTAACAACCACGTTCAATAGCCCCGAACACACCCCGCAGTGTACGGCGAAGTTTAGTTCGACGACTCACTTCCGCGTCTTTATACAAAACTATTTCTTGTTTTTGCTTCAGTATTTATTGCAGTAGTTCGTGTTTACTTTCCACTTTGCTTAAGCTTTAATGTTATTTTTAATTTTTCACTTTTCCTATATAAACTTAATTTGCATAGAGTGTGCTTGCATAAATATTTAAACTGAAAGCTAATAAAGTAATATGTTTTTAATAAATGCAGGGTATTTTTGTAATAGTTGATTTTTCCATCCACTAATATTTGTTTTACAAACACTTTCATTACCAGCATACATGGGAAAGGTTCAATATAAAATGAAATACCGCAGCTTAGCTTACTAAGGACCGCACAATTTACTTGTAGCCCAATCATCTACTATTTATTTTAATAAATTAGGTACTACTTTCTAGTATGTCTTTACTAGATTCAAATCGTAATTTAAAAAAAAACTGCAGTTTATCAGAAGGGCAATTCCCGTATTTTTAAGACCGTTCGCATTCTAATCTCAGTCTCAATCTGTCAGAATTACAATCAATTTACATACATTTTTGACAGGTTTTTGACATTGATTATAAATGATAAATGATAAATGATTTTATTTCTGTAAGTAGGTTTGTTACAAACACTTTTACACGTCAATCATATTTTTAAAACTAGATGAGGTCGGCGTTTCATAACTGACTACTCTGAGAAGAAAGGCCGAAACAAACTCAGAGGTCACAGTCTCTTTTAAAGTCCAGACATAATCTTGGTCAGATCATGTGAAGACCATGTAGATTTGTGTCTGAAACGGTCTTTTGAGGAAAAACCATACAGATTGAGCGGACCTGTCCAGTCAGTGCACGCATTTGTCAGTAATCTTGCCGCTCAACTGAGAACTTAAGGAGCACAACGATTCGACGAACAATACCAAAGAAAGGACATTTGGGTAGGCCGCATAAATTACTCAAGCTGCCAGATCGTGAAACTAACTAAGAAATAAAATAAAAAAAAAAGTAATAATCCACATAATCTTCACATTCACAATAATTTAAATAATATAATACTTTACAAAGTAATTACTCATGTCATTGTATGTATAAAATTCATGAATGTCAATGTGTATATAATATTCGAACATAATCTTTGAGGACCATGTAGATTAGTATCTGAAATGGTCTTCTGAGGAAAGAACCACGCAGATTAAGAGGACCTGTCCAGTCAGTGCACGCATTTGTCAGTAACCGTGCAGCTCAACTCAGAACTTTAGGAGCTCAACGATTCGACGAACAATACCAAAGAAAGGACATTTGGGTAGGCCGCATGAACTACTTAAACTGCCAGATCATGATTAAAACTGAAACAATGACCCACATAGTCCTCAAATTCACAATATTATTAAAACAATAAATTGTACTTCTCAAGGTAAGTATTCAAGTCGTTCTGTTATAATAATTATCAATTTATCAGCGTATGTAACAGAAATAAAAGAAAACATTCAGTATGCAGAAAATTGGAACAACTCAATCCCAAGCCTTTTTGTCCTCAATATAATCCTTAACGGTATAAAAGCCTTTCTGGCACAACTTACGTTTAATGAATGATTTGAATTTATTAAGGCTTAGATCTTGAACGTGGCTTGGAAGTTTATTATAAAAGCGTATACATTGACATCTGAACGAGCCACCTATTTTCTTGAGCCTTGTTGTAGGTACAACGAAGCTGTGTTTGTTCCTAGTATTTATATTATGGATATCACTGTATTTTTTAAACAAGTTTATATTTTTATGGGCATATAAAAGATTTTCAAAAATATACTGTGAAGGCACAGTCATTACATTAATTTCCTTAAATTTCTCTCTGAGAGTGTGTCTCGGGCTTAACTTATAAATTGATCGAACAGCTCTTTTCTGCAAAACAAAGATAGTCTGAATGTCGGCGGCATTTCCCCACAACAGAATACCATACGACATTACACTATGAAAATAGCTAAAGTACACTAAACGGGCTGTCTCTATGTCAGTTAAATTACGAATTTTTCTAACAGCGTATGCTGCGGAGCTAAGCTTTTTTGATAATTTATCTATGTGTGGGCCCCACTGAAGCTTAGCATCCAAAGTTAAGCCCAAGAATACTGTGCTATCTTCAGGATTCAATTCTCTGCCCTTTATCAATACATTAGTTAACACCTGTCTAACGTGAGGCAGCGTAAACTTAATGCATTTGGTTTTTTTTTCATTAAGTAGTAAATTATTAACATTGAACCAGTGAACTACTTTTGAGATCGCGCTATTTACATCGTCAGTAACCAGCTGCTGACGTTTAAGTTTAAACAAAAGTGAAGTATCGTCCGCAAACAACACTATATCATGATTATCCTTTATGAGGTAAGGCAAGTCATTAATATAAATAAGAAACAAAAAAGGACCGAGAATTGAGCCCTGTGGGACTCCCATTGTTACTATAGATCCGGGAGATCTTTTACCATTAACGTCAACGCTCTGAACCCTATTATTCAAGTATGAAGTAAGAAGATCCAGAGCGGTGTTCCGGATCCCGTAGTGGCGGAGTTTCCTGATTAGCGTTTCATGAAGAACGCAATCGAACGCCTTGGACAAATCACAAAAAATGCCCAAGGCATCGCATTTATCTTCCCATGCATTATAAATATGTCCTAAAAGTTCAACACCGGCATCAGTAGTTGAACGACCCCTTGTAAAACCGAACTGTTTACTATGTAATAATTTATGTTTATTAAAAAATCTTTGCAATTGGGCTAAAATTAATTTCTCAAAAATTTTACTAAAGGTAGGTAGTACTGAAATAGGTCTATAATTTGTGGGGTCTGTAGTACTACCTGATTTAAACAAAGGTATTATTTTACTATTTTTCATGAGGTCAGGAAACTCTCCACAGTCGATACAATTGTTAAAAATAAGAGCTAAAGTAGGTGCTACAATGTCAATAATAGACTTAGCAACTTCTACAGAATTACCCCACAGATCTGCAGTCTTTTTTACGTTTAAAGTGTGAAAGGTTTTAATTATATCTCTACAAGTAATATGTTCAAAATGAAAATCCGAATCGCAAACATTAACATTTTCTTTAAGATTGTCGCTGAGATGAGATTGCGACTTGAATTTGAACGTTTTTTAAGTACGAGAATTGGCCTAAAGATAAAAGAGATAATAATATAAATATCTTAAAAAGTCATTTGGTTTTAGTCAATATCAAATAAGCTAACTGAAAATTCCGCCAATCTAGATAAATACTAATAACCAGCTACTACAACAGACGAAGACGAACAGAATAATTAACCTTCACCTTTCAGACATCCTAGTAGAACCTCATAAAATACAATAACATTACAGTTTAGTTCCTAATCCAATCCACTGATGACATAACATAGGCTTGTGACGCCACAGTTGTAGGGGTAGGGGGGGGGGGTAACAAACACGAGCATAAAGCAAAGGTAATTGTCATAATTATTACCTTTGGATAGGTAAACTGGACCGTGAAGGTAAATTATGTAAGAAGGTGATTTAGCATGTAACTATCGAAACTTTGTCAAAGCTTTGTTATATTAAATGCCTGAATGTCAATATTTAGCTAACACTATCTACCAAATAAATTAACGAGAACTTGTCCGGTGGTGGTGATATGCCGTATTTAATCAGTAATAGAAAATATGCGTAAAAGACGATCAACAATCACAAAGTTTTGAATATTCAAGTCGCAAAGTAATATTGAGTTCAGAAACCTCAGAGACACCATTCTAGGAAATAATGGTTTCGAGAAATCCTGAGCAGAAAGGATTTGTGTATTGTTTCTTATTCCAAGAACTGTATGAAATCAAATATACGTGTGAGCTCGAGATCAACCCCTATAACAGCCTCTATAAATCAAATAGATCATGTCTGAAATATTCAACCGATGCATCTAACGCAATCTGAACAGGTACATTATTTTAAGTTACCCATTGTTTTCACGTTAAACCATAATTATTGAAAAGTGAACGCAAAGTAATAATTATGACCTTTACATACAATTATAGAAACATATTTATTAAGTATTTCTTATGTCTGAGACTCTACCCACGTACCTACTATTGTTACTTTTGAAATGTTATTTTATTTTCGTGAAAGGAATATAAGGGCATTGAAGTATATCTTACAGTACATATACACACATCAAAAGCGTCTCGGGATCAAGCTCGTTTTTGCTAGTTACTAAAAAACAGTTTTTGTTTAATTATATTTTTTTGTAAATGTCGTAATTTGAAAAGGGAATGGTTTTTTAATTTCGGTCAAAAGATGAAAATCTTCTGTCAAATCGTATTCCTTTAAAAACCTGCAACGGGTTTGAAGCCAAATCAATCATTTGAGCCGAGAAGAAATGATTAGAGCCGTGGGAATGTTCGAAGCTGGTTATCGGCAACGTGCTGTGGCAATCGCTCTGGGCACCACATAGTCGACTTTGGACACGTTGACGCGTCACTGGTAGAGCGACATGGAAGACTAGCTCGCATCACTACACGTGGACAAGATCGTTACATACGACTTACTGCTCGACTAAATCGTACAATGACCGCGATGATGTTGGTTACGAGGCTCTATAGCTCATCAAAGATGTCAGTAAGCGATCAAACCATAAGAAATCGCTTGCATGAAGTCAATCACCATTCCCAAAGTCCGCTATGTGTACCACCTATTGGACCCTGCAATCGCAGAGCCCGTTTACAATGGACTTGTGAACCCCGAAATTGGGCAAAAGAAGAGTGGCGTTTTGTGTGTTTTTTTGACAAATCTCGCTTTTGTATGAAGCCAGATACTAGAGTTTTACGGTATTGGAGGACCTCTGGACGCCATAAAAGTTTAAAATCATGCCAGGAAGTCAATGCATACAGTGGTGGAGCAATCATGATATGGGTGGGTATTTGGATCGGCGGAAGAACCGAACTGATTTTGATCATAGTCAATCTCAATGCACAGATTTACGCTAAAACGATTATAGCCTATGTTGTCACTATTTTGTGGACTTTAATTTTTACTTTTTATCAAATTTTAGTGTCAGGATTAACTAAGGTGAAAAATCCAGCATAGGCAAACATCGCGAAAACTTTTTATTAATGCAAAAGCAGAGAATACTTTGTCGATCTACAGATACGAAAAAAAATTGTTTAATCAATCTACGTAGATATTTGTATTTAGTTTTAATGGGCCATTTTTTTTAGGGTTTAATTTCTGTATTCCTTTACCCTTTGGATGTATATAAGGAGGTAATTATATATTTGCCAAAGTAGCCATTGTAAGATCTACGTAAAGATTATGGAACGCAAATACAGATGAATAAGTAACTAAGTAAGTAAGTAAGTAGTACTTAGCACCAAAACTTTTCGGAAAACTCACTCTAAAACATAGCAAATAAAGCCTATTTTACCACCTCCGGATAAGTTCAAGTTTTCATTTCATACAAAATCTGTTCCATTTTAGGTATATGTCGCATTAGATATATTCTACATTGAAGGTCTGTAAAGCCCTAAACATCAACCCTTGAAGGACAAAACATATAATATCGTTTTCAGAGGCATCCCTGTGAAGGGCCGAGTGGCGACATTGTGTGCCATACTTCACTGCTTACTGACGACCCCAAGTTAAGTAAACGTCTCGCTACATGATCGATTCTCTTTCCAACAATATTATAGCTAAATGTTTGTGTAGTCGTGAAAACATGTCGGAGCAAATAACATGTCTTGTATCTTCTCTTTCTCTCTTTTTAACACAAAGTCTACAGTACCTTCATTGCAGCTATTTTCACTGCTGGACTTCGTTTAGATATCTACGTGAGTGTGTGACAACTGCTCACCGTGACTTTTTGTAGATTGTCTGTCCATTCCGTTTGTGTTTATCTAACATCTTTATAAACACTTTGAGATATAAATGTCGCTTTTTGCAGAGAAATTACAGTTGAGAAATTATTATTCGTACAGTGTCATTGACACTGTAATACTTACTGTTCGCGATAGTGACGTCAGCTCATTATATACTACAATGTCTTACAAACTTTTCGTTTGTGTGCATAAGTATTTACAAAACAGCTCTATGACTTCCGACACTCATATCAAACCCTATCAAAACGAATATAATCGTAAAGTTTTAGAACAGCACTACGAGGGGTACGTCTTTAAGTTCGCGGAATGGGGGGGAGGGGATAACAATAGGTCATTATCGGGATGGCCACAACTTCAGCCACTCAATATTAGTATAAATACCAGGTTTTATCTTAATTGGATTATTAGTCTTTGAGCTATCGTCAAGCAAACAACTCAATTGGGAAGAAAGTGTGAATTATGGAAAAAATCGAGTACCGTGCCGTAATAAAGTTCCTTACCAAGCAAGGAAAGTCAGTTCAAAATATACTGAAAGAGATGGAATCCGTTTACTCTTGCCCGGGTAAAACCATGGTTTACAAGTGGCACTGTCTCTTTAAACAAGGCAGGACCTCACTTGAAGAAGAAAAATCATGGCAACAGTGTTTTGGGATTCAGAAGGGATCCTGTTAACCAATTATAAAGATAAAGGCGTTTCTATAACCGGAGAATACTATGCTTCTATCCTCGAGAGGTTGAAAGAAAGCATTAAAGAAAAAAGGAGGGGTAAATTGACCAAAGGTGTCCTTCATCTTCACGACAACGCGCCTGTTCACAAGAGCCGTGTTGCGTTGGCTGCCCTGCATAAGGTGGGCTTCGATATTTTAGACCATCCACCCTGCAGCCCAGACCTGGCTCCCAGTGATTATTACCTCTTCCCAAAACTGAAAAAAGAACTTCGTGGGAAGACATTTTCAACTGATGAAGAAGTGAAGGACGCGGTTTCAGCTTATTTTTCGGACAAAGACAAACAATTTTTTTATGAAGTTATACATAAGCTAATTGAAAGATCTGAAAAATGTATAAGGGTAGCAGGTGAATATATTGAAAAATAATTTATTATTTTTATTTTCACTTCTCACCCTCCATTCCGCGAACTTAAAAACGCCCCCTCGTAACATTGCAGAGAGCAAACTTTCAATTGCATTTCATGTTGTCACTAGAATAAGAAAGGGCTTTACTTACTATAGATAGATATATAATATATGAACAAAGAATTTAATCTGTTTGCGAATATTCTGTAGGTACTCTTAACAACAACTTCTACTCATTTTTAACTTTGTCATAAGATTCTATTTTTATTATCTTAAAAAACATCGACCAGCTTTTAACCGACTTCAAAAAGGAGGAGGTTCTCAATTCGGTTGGTAATTTATTTTTATTTTAAGCATGTACACAAATTACGCCGACATTTCTGATCCCATTTACGTGGTTCTTTTTTTTGTTCGATGCAGAATAGTTGCCATTTGGCCCCATTAAAAATTAATTCAGTTTGGCACAGTAGGTAGTTTTTATTTTATGAGCATTTTTATTAAGTGGACTTAGGCCCGGTTCCTATATCCGAGAAACGACTCGTTTTGCTTACGGATGGTAGAATTGTCTACGAGGCGTAACCCAAAAGTGTTCCTTTAAAAAACGTTTCGTAAGCGACGTTACCGTTGGCTTGCTACCTACGGACGGGAGGGTTACCAATAACGATCCGTATTCGTAAAGTATGGAAATGTTGATCTGTGGTGTTCCTATAAAAATTTCGAGCGTCGGTCGAACTGTCAAATCTACTGTTCGTAGTTCGTTTACCTACCGGCCGATTTCGGCGGATAGTTTTGTGGAATTTTTCAATTGTAAAGTTATAATGTCGAGTTCAGAAAGTGAAGTGAGTGATTTTGAAATTATACGTTTACTAACGGACTCCAGCGACTCTGATTCAGAAGAAAATAATCGCCGCTTATTAGAGTTTACAAACAAAGAGACGTTGGATGATTGAGTTCTAGCTGAGATTTCGGCTTGATAAACCGTCTGTTCAAGAGTTACTGCTAGAAATATATCTCTATCTAAGAATAACGGGAGCCAGGTTAGTAAACCTACCCGTGTTTATGTACTTACCTATTTGATAAGAAAAATTATTGGCAATACATTGTATTTCACCAGTGTTACCTTGAACTCAAGACACGTTTAACGAAATTAACTAATGTTTTACTTGGCCTTTTTAAGGAATCATGGAATATCTCCGATACACCAACTCTTATTAACTTTAAGGTTCTATGCATTGGGAACAATGCTAATATCAGTGGCAGATTTTATAGGAGTGTCGAAGGCATCTGCATGTCGTATTGTTGCTGATGTCAGTAATGCTATAGCACAGCTGTACAGCAGATATGTATACATGCATACCAATACTGAGCAGGATTTTTATTCAGTATCTCGATTTCCACTAGTACTTGGTGCACTAGATGGAACACACATCAGGATACAATCACCATGTAAGTGCATTACACTTGTACCAACTAACTTTAAACTTCAATGGCCTCATTGGTCTGATTGGTTCGATTCCTGGCCTGGGCAGTATTACTGGGTTTTCTATCAGGAATTTCTGAGTAACGGCTCGGAATCTGGATTGATGACCGATTGATGGCAATAGGCTCGCCAATAACTAAACATAACTAGCAAAATGTGGGTGTACCTACTATAGGTGCACCTGCACTGTTTACACGCTGCCTAGCCCTTCAGGGTATACAGGCATGATGTTACGTTAGTATTTTAATCTTGTTTTTAATGCATAATTTTTATTTCAGGTTCTCAGATTGGAGAAGAATTTAGAAACCGTAAAGGGTACTTTTAGATAAATGTTCAAGCAGTATGCAATGCCAATTTGCTGTTTATGAATGTAGTGGCTCGCTGGCCAGGGTCTGCTCATGATGCCACAATATTTAACAGTTCAGAACTGAGAGGTAAATATTGATGTTGATATACATATTTCATTATTTGAAAACAAAGTAAATGGGTACTTACTTAATTTAATTCTGTGTTACTAAACTATAATTAAATCTTTCAGCACAGTGTGAGAATGGACAATTTGGGAATAAGTGGCTGCTTGGGGATAGTGCATATCCTTTGAAGCCATACCTGTTAACTCCTTTGTTAAATCCAGACACACGAGGAGAACAACTTTATAATGAAGCCCACATCCGAACTAGAAACACCATTGAAAGGTATGTAGATGTTAAGTCCTTACAGATTTGTGATTGTCTAGAATCCACTTAAGTATTCAAGTTAATGTAATACCTATTTTGTTATAGGTGTTTTGAAGGTTGGAAGCGAAGGTTTCCAGTAGTGGCTTTAACTTTATGTTTGAGTCTTTTAAGAGCCATTGCAGTTATTATCTCTACAGCAGTACCTACTTCATAACATTTGTATATTAAAACGGCTGGATGATATCCCACCAGAGGTTGAGATTCCAGATGTGTATGCAGTGCCCACATCTAATAATATTGAGGCAAATAATAATCAAACATTAAGAGAAACTTTGATAACAGAATATTTTAATATGTAAGTTATGCATGTATATGTACTTTAATTAAGTATCTCTATTTTTCATACTTAAGTGATATACATTTGTTCAGTTCAGGTGTTGCCACATAAGTATACAGGAAACCTTAATCTAATTTCTGAATAATAGTCCCTAAAATTTAATAGTGCCAATCACAAGACACACTAGGTGGTAAAACTTTTGTCAAAGATTAATCTACAAGGATGTGGGCAGTATCTGTGTAGCTAATAAATTAAATTACTGGGTGGAAGACACCTAAAAAGTGATGTGTACTAAAAGATAATTATTATTATTATTTTCAGTTTGGAGTAAGAAATATTACATCTTTATGTTTTCGTGACAAGATCATGAAAATAAAAACAAGAAGCCAAAACAGTGTTTTATATTAAATAAAAGTAAATATTCAGATTTTTATATTCTATAATATTTTGTATAAGTAATTAAAATAAGTGTTGATTAAAACCTAGAATTCAAATTAATAAATGAATATGAAATATGAATACAACTTTATTTACCCTACTTCAGTATCAAATTACTTAATTATAAACTAAATATCATTAATATTTTCCTTATTAGCTAGCTTTAACAGTCTTATCTCTAAATCTAACTTTTCTGCCTTCTTATTATAATAATTTGCTATTGCTACATTTTTTCCAGGCGTCCATCGTCACTTCTTTTCTTTTTTCCTGTAATAAAAATATAATCTGTGTTTATACCTACAATAATAGCTGTACTTGCTGTTAAACATTAGAGAAACACAAAGTATAAGAGAAAATATTTCATAAAAATTACCCTTGTTTTGCAGAGATTTTGACATTGTAGGCATGCCATATAAAAAATTTGCTCCTGCATTGCCCTGAACAACCCCTTCTGGGTTCAAAATATTAATTTTTCTCTTTTTTACTGAAAATAAAAGGGAAATAAATTAAACTATGTACTAACAATGACTATTTAAGCTCCGCTACACCACTTACTTCCTCTTAACACATTGTGTATGAGCAGGGTTTGTAAGAATCTTAATTATAACAGAGTTAAGTAATGATTGATTGAGCCTTATTGATCCAACCACATCCAGCCCTATCAGCAGACTACCATTATAACAAATACTCAGACAAATTAGTTCTACTAACTGCTTAAATTATGTAGATTAAAGAATTAAAAAACTTAGCATCATTGCTCCACCAACATGTGCCTTACCTAGCACTTAAATTTTGAAAGGATGGATGATAAAATTAAAGAGTTGATTTATTTAGACATAATAATATTAAGCCTGTGAAGGTAGACCCCATTAGACTTGCCACTTTATCGAGGATTTCATCGGTGGGAATGAAATCTCCTTTTCCACCACCAGTCTGCAACAAAATACAATTTGCATTGTAAATATAATTGAGTAAGTATATGATATTCTAATCCATATATCAATAAATAGTATCTACCTAGTTACAAAGTTGTATCACTTGTCAATAAGTACCAGGTAAACTGAACATATAAAGTGAGCTGAATAATGCAAAATTACTATTTATTACATTAGGTACAGTAGGGATAGGATAAATATTTATTCATTTGCTTAGAGTAGGAACCTACTACTATATAAATACTATTTAAGCTACTGACACTTGCTAAAAAAATAGTAACTAGGTACAAGGAACTGAATAATGTAAGTAGTTACAGTATATTATATTAGGTAAGTAGGTACCTTAAACGTATTCATGCGAATTTGTTGCGTTCTTTTCCTGGCTGCCTTTTTCATTGTCCGATTTTAGTTTAAGTTGGTCTTTTTGTTTGGGATAGCCTCCACACTTTGCGTTGAAGGCAGCCGCCAAAGAGACCCACGCTTGTTCTTTTAGCTTGTTGGAGCTGGCGTTTGTTTCCTTTCTCAATAAAATGCCATAGCTTTGGATTAACTCCACAAAGTGAAACACCTCATCTCTCGTCATAGGCTTTTTGTTCTTCTGTAAACAGGAAAAACAGATTACACAATCAAAAAAATTCCAGTCCTTTACAAACATAACAAAGTAACAATAAACAAGATTACTTACTGGTGTAGTATCCATATTTTATGATATATGAGTTTTTATTCAATTATTCTAATATATAATAGGTAGAAAGATACAAAATCTTTTACCACAAAACCAAAATCACACGAAACGAATTTGGTTTGTTGCTTGGGGCTTGCCGACCACAAAACCGTAGTAGTCTTAGCGTTTTGTTCACACTTTAGCAACAATAGCAATTATGTTTAAAATGAAAGTTAGAAAGGACCAAAAAAAAATGTTAACTCTAAAACCGCATTCTGTAGAAAGCTAACATTATTTGGTATTAAAACATCTCATAATATTTGAAATCAGGTCGTAGATTCTGAACTACGCATTACATAATTTTTGAAATACCGAAACGCAGAGAGGATCATTGAGGACCATCGGTAACCAAGTAACCGACGACTGTTCGTAGCTGGTAGGCTAGTTAAAAACTTTGTGGAACACCAAGTTACGCCTCGTTATTAGTAACTTGGAAACGGGTGGTAGCTGTTAACGATAACTATTCGTTGAATATAGGAACCCGGCATTAGTGTATATTGATGATGTTATAATTACTTCCTGCCACTGTTATTTATATGGTAAGTAGTGGTATACGAATTTGTGTAGGGTTGGTACCACAACTGAAAAGTGAAAAACAAAAAAAAAATTGAAAAAAAAACAACCGACTTCAAAAAAAAGGTCGGTGTCTTTAGTTTTGTATTTTCGTGTTTTGCCACCGACTTCTGAAATTAAAGTTATTTTTCACTTTTTAGAGGTTTGTTTTGAAGGAAGTCGGTTGTTTTTTTTTCTAAATAAGTTTTTCTAATACCATTTTACTAAAATATTTACACTTACGTATTATGATAGCTTTTCAATGCAGCAACGGTTCCAAAAACCGCTTTTCATAGTTTCCTGGTCATCAGCCTGCCGCAACCCTGTGCCGAATATAAGCCTGCCATCTCTCACATACGTGAGTAATGGCGGCGACGTGTCAACGGGCACTCCGACACTTTCACGCAAATGACCGCCACGCCGCTAACACGCTGCGAGCACGCTGCGCACGCTGGCACGCGTTACATGTGACTAATTCACTTTTTGCGTGCACCTACTGGGACAGGGCGCAGTAGTGAGGGTTGTTGACTTGGGCACGTTTCGTTACAGGCTGTTCTCGTAATTGTATTTAGTCATTTATCATTTTGCAGCACTGGCTTGGTTCAAGCCTTTCCTTAAATTGGATTATATTTCACAAGATGATTAGAAAAATGCTTTAACAAAAGAGCAAAAAACTAGTGGCATAAGAGCAAAAAATTCATAAAAAGATTCTTTACCTTTTTAATTAAAAATGGGAATTACAAGTCCATAATTTTTTGCATGTCGTAAGCTTTGAAACGGGTTTTTTTTTGTGAAAGCTTTTACCATTTGCTATTTATATCCTGTATACCTTCACGAAGTTCATATTCATATTCATTCATATCCATATTTATTTGCATTCCATAATGTTTAAGAGATGTTACAATGGCTTAAAGCTAAGGTACAGTTATGGACCCTGTAGGGCACAGCAAAAAGTATAGGTAATAATTAAAATAAAAATTAAATTCAAAACACAAATTAACATTAGGCAATTTTTAAACTAATATAATGTTATCAACATTAAATAAGTAAATGTAACATTTTATTTTATTGAGATCAGTCTGTTATAGTTTTAGGTACATATAATTATTTGGTAAGGTCAATTAAACATATTATATCTATCTTATTTTAATATTTATCTATGTATGTATGAATGTCTATGTCTATACTACTAGCTGTGTGTGGTGTCTGTGTTCAATAGATTTTTTTTTGTCATGTATGTATTCGTTTATCGTGTAGTAAGCTTTTTTAATTAATATTTGCTTGAGTTTATTTATAAATGTCGTATCGCTGGTTTCATCCTTTATTGCATCTGGTAGTTTATTAAATATTTTTATGGACATTACGTAGGGGCTATTGGAGTGTAGTTTCATGCGCGAGGAGGGTAACATTAACATATTTTTGTATCTGATAGATCGGTCAGTATGTTTATCGCCGCGGGTTGTAAAAAAGTTCATGTGTTTCCTGACGAATTTGCATACTTCCAGGATATAAATAGATGGTAAAGTGAGTATTTTATGTTTTATAAAATAGGGTTTACAGCTGTCGGTCTGCTCGATATTGACTATGATCCGAGTTAATTTCGTTATTTACTTACTGTCCGAGTTAATTGCGTTATTTACTTACTGTTTATCTACTTTAGTGGAACCAGTCGAGATTAGTGATGTAACTCTCACACGCACATTATCACAGACAATCTCAAACATCGCCGTCTCGCATACACATCACTACTTACACAGCGTACTTGTGTACTTATGGACTTATCTGAGTTTTGTGTTCTCACTCAGTGAGGCTACGGTTTACGGAGAGTTGAATCGGTGTTAAATAAAAGACTCAATTCATGTAATGTTGTTAGCACTTAGTTTTGTTTGCTTGGCAAAAGAAAGCTATAGTTTTAGCAATAAAACGTGAGATATTGTGTAGCATTTCTTTATAAAAAGTAGGCCATATAGCTAATAAAGCGACTCAATATACGACGAGTACGTATAAAACTTATATGTATGTGTTAGTAAATTGCAAGGGCTGCTGCTAGAAACTACTAGCAAAGATACCAAATAATGTTAACATCTAGCAAGAAACCTAAAACCTCGACCATCGCCCTTAACTCATTAAACTAACAAACCTGCAATATAATAACACTATCGCTATGCCTATAATAAAAAAACAACAATTCCGAAATTTTATAAATAAATAAATAAATAATCATTTATTTCAAGTTACCAAGACTCATATACACATTATTAATTATTACAACCAGTCACATTGATAAAATAAGAATAATACAAATCAGGAAAATTATTTGAGCAAAAAAAAAAAAAAAAAAAAAAACTTACGACACTTTTATCTGATTCAGGAACTAAGAAATAGAATCGTGAGATATTTCTCACCATCAAGATAAGTAAGTAAATGCATGAGTGATGTTGCTCCCGGCTCACGAACTCATCTATATGAACAGTTCGCGTGTCTGGTACTCACTACCACAACAGCTCCATACTACTCTAGTTACTGCGGCTCTCATGTTATGCGGCGGCGGTGGTTCTAACTTAATCACTTTCTATTTATTGCTCGCGGTCGCGCGTTACAATAACGTAAACACTGATAAAGTTGACTAAACTTCGAAGGACCACAAACAGGGAATTCTGGTCTTCAGAACTTTAGTGGCGAAGTCAATTATAACACTTAAAATGACTAGCGCATGCTTTATGTTTGCTTGAACTTAAACGAACTCCAAACAAATTAAACATCTAATTTACGATAAATATTCGTAAAACCCCTAGTTACTAGTTAAGTATGGACCTCACTTCGTTAAAACAAAATAATTAAGTTACTTTTCTTCGTAGTCTGGAAGAAAAACTAACCCATTTAGGCCTAGAGTTAGACCGACACGTCGTTTAGAAACCTATCGAGCCGATACGGACTAGCGCACGAGCAAACTTACGAAGTCTAAGATAATAATATTCACAACGGACTTGCGAACATTGTCAACAAGACACAAGTCTATAACTAAATAAGCTCAGTTACATTATTTATGGCACAGCCTTCACAAGGACGTGTATGCACGCGCCTAGGCCGGTCCGCGTCGTCCTACGATATTATCCTAATACCGCGCTGTACTCGGCATCGTCACGTCCTCGCAGGGACGTCGCCTGAGCTCCACCTGCTATCGTCTATCGTCGATGGACGACAATTCGCCGAATATCTTTCGGATATGTACACGTAAGGTTTTAGAGTTCCTTAGGCCTGTAGTGGCTGATTATTTTTGGTTGGTTTTTTCTTGCTGAAACCTAAAATTGACTTAATTATAATCACACATATATAAACTCACGCCTCCTTCTCACGGCGGTAGACACATACTACAGACCGCCACCTGCCACGATACTTACGAGTACGTTCTCCTTTTGCTTCGTTTACGTTCATGCGTCTGGTCATACACGCACGCCGGTAGCGAGTACTGCACAGCTGAACTTTCTGAAGAACATCACCAATATGTCCTACTAGGGCATCCACCATCTAATTATAGTAACAGTTTGTAATAAACCATTCAAATAACTATATTATACTACTTGAACCACTATCTACCTTGCTAACCACGTTCTTAGAGTGGCTTCAGACCCAGCAGATTGGTATCGTTTGGGATAGTCTTGTGCTTGACGTCGCTCCGTCACGTTCACCTAAGGCCACCACGTACGCTGTGGATATATGTTTCCTGTGTGATGGCTAGCCAGTAGCCACGCATGTGTGTACTTAGGACACAGCTTCACAGATTACCTAATGTTGCGGGAATACACGTGTGACGTGTCCATGTTAAAACCCATTGTTACAACCGAAATACAACACAATATATATTTTTTTAAATCTTGATTTTCAGTCAGTATGAGTCTGAGATTTTCGTCAGTAAACTTCTTTAGCTGAGATAAAGACTGTAACAATCGACTGACACCAGGCTATATAGCTACCTACCTATTTGTACATATTCTTCACTTAGGGTTTACGAAAATACATTACTTATCCCTTTTCATGGAATCTGAAGCTAAGCACAGTGTGTAAGTTGCTTACACTATTAGATATTGTTTGACTCAACTTTCTTCAAGGCTTCTGTAATTCTAGTATTTTTCTGGAGAGTGTTTTTTTATTGCAAAGGCTGGCTCTATGTGTGCGATGACGTGCCGTGTGGACACACGGCACGTCATCGCACAAATAGAGCCAGCCTTTACAATAAATAGTCTTACAAACCGTAACATCTCCGTGCGGGAGCCAAGTATACCCGAGTGTAACCGAGCTTACCCGAGCCTACGCGAACAATGCCAGCCTACACAATAGGTTACCTAAGCGAGCCCTAGACGTACGTCCCAGCATACGAGTTAAGAAGATCCACTCGATATAGTAATCACCATGTACATCTAAATACATCTCCTTGCCAAACCAAACCAGCGTGCATTCGCCGGCTCTAGATACAAGTGTTTCAGAAGAGTGAACCCCGCGACACAAGGAATCCTAGTGTGCGGTCCAGGGAATTTGTAAAAATCTAGTAATGCATTATAATCTAGCATTAAGCATTATTAGTAGCATTAAGCATTATAATCTATACAATTTTTAAATATTTTTTTTTCATGTTATAATTAAAAAATTGTTTCACATTTTACCTTTTAGTTTGTTGGGTTCGTTCTGTGGTTCTACCACAATTGCAGCAAAGTAGTGACTGCTAAGTACTATCGCAGATATAGTTTACTAACCACAATTGGTCCTTCTGTTCATTCTTATCTTAGTGACAATAGGCGGAACCCGGCGCCCACTCCACGTACGAATTCACGAATGACGCTTATTTTTTTTATTTTCTATACAAATGCATGCGACATCTGGGTGTGCTGAGAATGTCACTAGTTTCTGTTAATCTCTGTCCTGTATCTTAGTTACACCTTATTATATACAACTAGTATTACTGTGTTCTCTTTTTTTTCGAATATTTCATTCAATCACCATTAACATTTAAATCTATTCCGTAGTTCATTCGATGATGATCGTCATTGCTATTTTCATAATATGAGATATTGTAAACCCTAACCTAACCCTAAACTAAACCAAAACTGCCTTTAATTGCATAAAATCATACATGAATAATAAAGCCATAGAAATAAAGACTCCCAAAACTTATATTGAAAATATATACCTACGGATTGTAACGCTAATAACTAAATTGGTACTAGTAGTTCTTCTTTCATATCCAATGATTCAATCAAATCGTGGAGCATTTTGTTTAAATTAATTAAAAGTACACACAACTACAAAGTGGTACACGCTTTTTGATTTAATCATTGCATCAACCAATTTATTTATTTTATAATTATTTGTTTGTGATAAAAGCGTGTTTTTTTTACCTTCTAGTCTTGTATATTCTTAATTTAGTCAATAATTCTAAAGTCAACGAAGTTATGACTTGAGCGGTTTACCAGGAGCCACTGAAGAGTTCCACTATCCACCTCCTGACCACATCAGATCAGCTCCAAGATACCAAATTATAATTTTGTCATCCAAACTAGTTTCAAAGTTTCATTAGTTAGTTACAAAGTTTCATTTCGATACGACAGTTAGAAAAAGTAGGTTAAAATTGACTTCTAAGATTTTATTACATTGTTTGTTAGTTAGTTACAAGTGAAGCGTGTAAATAAGCGAATAAATAAATAAATAAAGCGTGTTCAAAAGGTCTTCCTCGTATTATTACTGTGAATGCCTACAGATATTATGTGAACAACCTCCAAAATGTGAATAACAGCTGTCAAGAATTTTGCTTATCACAGGTACACGCTCGACTATAATAATAATATAAGGTATAAACAGACAGAAACTGTTGCCATCCTCACTAATGAAAATAGAGTTTGTTTGGTTTGTTTTCGAAGTTAAACTACCGAACCGATTTAACGCAGGAGTCGGTTGGTACCAAACGACTCCTGCGTCCACGAACACAGCGATGCCCATCCTTCTCTAGTTATTGAAAAAATGAAACCCTACTCACCATACCTGTATTTTCCAGGGCTGGTTCCATTTCCCGAGATGATCCGAACATTTATACATTTTTTCGCAGGTGGAGCGAGGGTCAAAACTAGGACCAAGTAGGTCCTAGTGTATTTCTGTATTTGTGTAGTGGACGTGTACTCCTGATGTATTTGGTTCTAGTTTTGATCCTCGCTCCCCTTCAACTGCGTTCATATTAGGTTTCCTTTGAGAAACAACTTGAAGCCCATCTCGTTATTTGAGTATATTATTGTTTCCCAACCCGTGCCCTATTCACTGCTGAACTAACACAAATAACTTGTCTGCGTTACTTCATGTATATAGAATGAGAATTAAGTTGTATCCCGGTTATTTTGTATCAATTTGCTAATTCTACTTGATTTTGACAGATGACGAACTCTCGTTATATTTAATACTTCATGTATACATGTAATAAATAAGCTGTAGTATGATCCTGTTACACTGACTTATATTTAAATATGATACATTCGCTGTGGTCACGAATAGTTTGCCCCTTCTCTCTCAATCGCTCAGTCACCCTTACGTCATCCACGAGTGGGTGTGGCTATCTGTATGTCTGGCGTTAGACACCGTAATACACTGCATAAAACAACATAAGCCTACACTCAATTATCATTTAATTTTAAATAGGAAAGCCTACGATTACCCGCGAACAGACCGCGAAACATCCGCAGAATGGAGAGCCCCACAAAAAGCGATACTTCCTGCATGCGAGGCTATAATTAAGCGATTAGTAACAAGCGCACCGTGCGGCACCGCCCGCCATTTGTCACGCGCACAAAAACGCGCGCGCTAATCGCAGGCGCTCCGTCTTCGAGGGAATTCTTCATTAAGTTTGAATATGCTCGCGGGGCTTGTGGAGCTGTGGGCTGACCGCTAGTTAACATACCGACCGACTGTTTCCGTTCTACATTAGAAGGGATCGTTTGTCTTTTGTTGTTGTGGTCAAGTGAAGTAGGCATACCAACTTCTATTTGAATCAACGCCTAGGTTGTTGTAAGCATTACGTAGCATAAGAGCGAGCTTAAAGCTTATGAGCCTGAAGTTATACTTTTTTTTTTCTTTTTAAAAAAACGTTGCCCCACACTAGGAATTTCTCATATATCGTGGGTGCATTTACAAACACACACACACATACACAAACAGCCAGACCCGGAACAACTACTTGCAGGTCATACAAATACTTGTTCCGTGCGGGAATCGAACCCGCGACACGCGGCGCAGCAGTCAATCGCTTAACCACTGCGTCAACCGTGTCGTCAACTTATATAACTCATAACTAAAACAGCGATCCCGCAGGACAAGACTAAAATATAACCTCAAACGGAATGAACAGAAATATCATTACTATTTATGTTGCTGCACTAATTAAACACCTCATCATAAATTTGGTACTACGTATGGATATTTAATAATACAATGTGCATTTTATCGCGCCATTTATATCATGGCGCGACGCAAACGAAACCGAATTAAAGCGGGCTTCGACCGAGCTGACCACGTCACTCTGACTTACTTGTCGAGCCCCAGACCCCAGGGCCCCGGGTGGGGCTGCCCGGGAGTGAACACGGACCCAGATGTCGCAACACTAATCCTGGGAATATTTGGGTGACAGCAAGGAGAGGTGCAGAAGGTTCAACTTCAGCCAAGATCCAGCAAACGTACAAAACAAAGAGATCTAATTATAGCGAATTGGTTAATTTTAATACATTAAAAATAAAATAGACTATAACCGTTACGTACCTCTAAAGCCGCTCCGTGTCAACTATACTGTAGTGATTGTTCGTTGAGCCCTCTCTCATCAAACGTAACAAACAAAATAGCCCTTCTGCATTGCTTTTCTGTTTCATCTTATATTGCGTGTCTGAGACTCACCCCGTGACGTTAAAAGGAAAAAAATACGTTTTTCAAGTCCTCCTAGAGCCCGGCTCTTTAGAGAGATATTAAAACTGCAAGTAAGTTCGTGCGAACATTTTCGTAATTTTGTCGTGAGAACGTAATAATGTTTACGAAAATTAGCATACGGAGCTGCTAGCGGAGCCTGGCTTGCTTCTAGTTAGTGTTGAGTTTACATAGTTACAGCCGGGATTTGTGTTTGAACATTTGTATGATAATTTAGCACATTTTATAACTTTATTGCTACGACATTTCTTTAAAAACTATTTTAGATAATACTAAGACTTGGTTATCTCTAAATAGACTTCGAACCTAAGTCGGCCGGAGCAAAGACTCCAATATCCACAACTGGAGGTTCACGGACGGCCCAGATCTCAAGTACGTATGCATCACCTCCCCACAGACAATGGCCCACCTTCCATCCTGCGCCGCATGCCCTGTCACCTGCGCACTTGATGAACATAAGACGTCAGTGAGCGGAGTTCGCGCAGCTGAATTTTGGACCAAAGATGTTTGAACTTTTTGCCATCGATACGCTAAGACGAAGACGAAGAACGATATTGTTTCTGCAAATATTACTCGCTAGTCAAGTATTCTATGCAGAATTACTTTGAAACACGGAGAAGCTTTCGAAATTTTCACGACCAATTTAACATGAAACTGAACATAAAATTGTGAAATAAAACCAATTTATTGTTTCGGAATGTAAACAGAAACTCAATAAGCAACGCGGACTTTATAAAAAAATATAAATTATAATTAATAGCATTATTTAATGTTGGTGGTAAACAAAGCGGTAGCCGCGCCGGCGTCAGTCGCACAAAACAAGTTCAAAAGTTTCTTTTTTCACGACAACATCACCAGCGGGCGGGACGCTTCATTGTCGCTGTCAAAATAACAAGTTGGGTCACGCATATAGCATCGTACAGAAAGACAACTCTAAAATGATCTTGCTAAAAGAGACAAATATTTCTTAAATCTTTGTTTAGCTGTCCCCTATAAATAATAAATGATAATTACTGATATTTATTTCTGTAAATTGGTTCACAAAACATTTTTCACGTCAAAATTAAACTATGTTTTAAAACTAGACGAATTTGGGACTTAGTAGTCCCAAAATGATTTTTAAATACACTTTCCTGAACGACTACTCTAAGAAGAAATACCGAATTAAAATTAGAGATCACAGCCTCTTTTAAAGTCCAGACATAATATTGATCAAGCCATATAAGGACTAATCTGCATGAGATTAATGTGTTAGATGGACTTTTGAGGACCTATCAGTGCACGCATTGGTCAGTAATCGTGGAGCTCAACTCAAAACCTAAGGAGCTCAAGTTTCTTTACTCAACTGTCATGAGTTGATACTTTATTTACCATGTATGACCCATGTTTTACACAAGTGTAGAGTATACTAAAGTGCACCACATACTAAAGTGGCGACATGTCAAAACATGTAGATTTATTTGCTATATATCTAAGTTCAATGTTAACATATTATACTCATTTAACTTCATAAGTAAATTTTGCAAAGCTATGAAAACCGCATTAAAATTGATTGTGTCGTTTAGAAGAACTAGGCGATCACAGATATAAAAACCGACAATGTTTCGTACTATTTAATGTAGATCATTGTAGGTTCATCAGCATTTCGAATATTTCGTATAAAATCATACATTAAAGATTATGGCCATCAAATGGTGCTTTGCAGATATACAGAGTTGATATGACAGAGGGGCATTCAATTATAATACGTATACTATACGTGTATAATATTAAATAAATACGGTATAAAAATAAAAAGTACCAAAAAGGAGATTTTTTTTTCAAACAAACGAAATAACTACAAATCAGAGTGAAACGCAACCACCCTTTGTAATGAAAGTGCAAGTGTATGTGTATTTATTGCCATCTTTTTAGCGAGAATATTTGGTTGTTATTGTGACTTGCGTCAGAGCGGCAACAACGCATCGTAGGTTATACTCAGATTTATCATTTTAAGGAGCATAACCTATGCGTATAGACATAATCGGCTGTTAGGAAAGTTACATCGTGTTCAAACGGGACAAAAAATTAAAAAAAAACATTTGCGACTAAACTACTGTTCCTATTTAATTGATTTTTGGTACAGAGCTTGAAAATGGTACCTAGTATAGGCAGTTTAAAGGAAAGCCCCTCTGTCGTATCAACTCTGTATAATGTGATTGATTGATTTTTCTTTGTTTGCACATCACAAGTATCACTGTTAATCCCTTCCATTCAGGTGCATGCTCTGTAACAGGTGTAGAAGGTGGGTTCAAGCACGTTACCTTTCTATCGCCAGTCTAACACCATACATTTATTTATTTACTAGAGACCCGCCCCTGCTTCGCACGGCAAAAAGCGACTTTAATTTATAATAAATGTATAAACAAGGGACACCAACAACTTATGTACAAATGAATATTAGATTAACCATTTACAAGAAGCTCTTGTGATAACACCTCACTTGCGCATGCACATTATTCACACAGTAGAACGAATAGACTTTTGCCGTTTTAGTAGTACCTACATTAGTTGCCGTGGCTCCACCCGCTTGGATGTCGGAAATTATCCCACTGGGACGTGTTACCGAGACAAAAAGTAGCCTATGTTACTCCTTATAACATCTGCCAGTGAAAGTCTTGTCAAAACCAGTCCAGCCGTTTCGGAGATTAGCTGGAACTGATAGATAGACAAAATTTTAAAAAAAATAGTTTTTTTGTTATAAATAGTGTTGATTAGCTGGAACTGATAGATAGACAAAATTTAAAAAAAAATAGTTTTTTTGTTATAAATAGTGTTGTTTTTCATAATTTATGCATTTAGTATAAAGCTGTTATTTTGACATTACAAACAGACACGTAAATTGTATTTATTTGTATAGATAGTGATTGTTATTAAATTCAAATTTGGTTAGGTAAATAATTATGATTGTAAAAAATAATTTGGTTAAACTGTAAAATTATTTGGAAATAATGACAAGGCTTATTTTCGAAAAAATTATAACTAATAAATAAATAAATATAAATATCTAGATGTTGAGCTATTGCCGCTTTTATTTAGCAGCGTGGCCCTGGTCCTTCTGCCCCTCACTATTACTTTGCCGTTTCCTTACCCCCCATCCCGCGCCCATTCCTCTTGGTCTTTGTCGCTCTTTCATTACGCAGCCGCGACTTGAGGGTGGATTAAATACTTTGATGCGGGTGTTAGCCGCTGAGATTTGACGGTACAGCCCCTAACTGGCAGTTACTGACGCGACTGGTATCTTTGCTCTTTTCTCTGTGGGTATTAATTCAGATTAAATATGTGTATATTGGCGACGTTTTCAATTACTTAGCGTATGTTTGTAGCGTTACTTCCATAATCATATTACATATTAAGTAACACAATATTGGAATGTTCTTGCAATCTTGATGACGTATGACTGAAATTCTTCGAATATCTCATCACTTAACATGTGCTCAGTAATTAAAAACGGATTCAATATTCACATATTTAATCTCAATTAACCGGTTAACAAACACATCTTGTTTACTAAAATCCCATAAGGAGGTACCTATCGGAAATTTCTACAATTTCTTCATGGACATGAACATACAAAGATGATTTGAATTCAATTGATCACAAACCAAAGTTCTACGATGCAATTGAGAGAGGTCTCTCTATTTCCGTCTTTGACTATCCTAAATAGTAATGGTTGCGCATTTTGTCAGAATTGAGCCAAGAGTAATATCTCCACATCTTAATGATTAATTCGTCAGCAGCCCGGTCCATTACCGCTGCCCTCACACAGATCAACTCATATTTTAATCATTGTTAGCAGTCAATACCAACACAATGCAGTTTCAACCCTACCTTCACCGAAACAAAGCTCCTTCTCGCACTTTGCGTGAACTCGATTGAGTGGTTGTATAATGCTTCCCAGTGCTTACCTTAGACACAAACAGATACGTTGGATTAAGTCCTGTCACGCGATAATAGACACTAACCGCTTCAATTAGGAGTGACAACTGCGTGAATAGTTTATAGTGTTCTATGACTTGACCATCGGTGGTAACTTTTAATTCATATGATTGATGATAGCTATTAAACGTGAGTGAAATGTTGTGACTCAACAACTCAACATTGAGTAATTCATTTCCCTTTAAGAGACGGGACTGTATTGAGCTGTTCATAATATTTAAGTATTCTCTTGAAATATTACTTCATAAGCGTCTCTGGCAGTAGAAATGTAAATAAAACGAAAGTTCAACTTAATGTGAATGAAGAAATATAAATGCTCTATTACATTGCGCAGCGCTGAAATCTTGACAGCTAAAATATTTACATTTGGAGGAAACTCAACACCTATTTATTTATATTTCAATTTTCATTACCCACACATTACGTTCAATATTATTCCGATCAGACTGGAAGCCACCAACACAGTAAGCAAAAGGCTAGCCAGGATTTACTTTGCATATTGTCATTAATATGTTTCACAAAAACACACAGCCATGTCATAAAACAACAATATTTTCTATTAATAAAAACGCACACACACACACACAACACATACACGAACGAACAAACACTTTTCCAGTTGAGTGACGTCACGGTGTGCGTCGCCGCACAATTTCGTCAATTTTCCTCATCGGTTCACAACCGTCAGGATCCTTTGAGTATAGGACTTTAGGTTTTGAGGGTGTCATCGTGTCATTGATTGTTAGGACTTGGTACCCGGATTGTGGCCGTTATGGCACTTTTCGGTGACTGATCGTTTCTGCTGTAAGCCTGGAAGTCACCATTAGCATTTTCCCATTTAGGAAGAGTCACAAGCCTAAATGATAGGTGTAGCCGTCCAGCGACCGACCGATTTCTGTTTAGAGCCACAGAGGTTTTAACAAATCATAAAGTACTGATTGAAATTGCACGATTTACTTACCGTGTTAACTTTTCATACGTTACGTCTAATGGTTATGAATATCTTTATAGACTAATAGTATTTAATATCACAGTGCATCTATTTACTCAATATTATGTATGTTCGTACCGAAGTCTGTCATTTAACGTAAATACGGTCAATTTGATGAAAAGACGCAACTTTCGACGCGATGCCGAGATAGGCTATCTTTTTGTGAGGTCCAGGGGGAGTAGCGGGGCGAGAGCAGTAGATTAGGAAGGCTCTAGTTTACTAAAAAAGGTTATCATTCACGGAGTTATCTGGACTTTTAGAGGTAACGCTGTTACTATGAGTTCTATTTATACTATGAGTTCCCTCAGTTGTGTAATTCTAATAATGATTGCTTGTTATGAAAAGCAACACAAAATTAAGCGGTATTAGCTATAGTTGTGCGCTCAAGTATTCAAAAAGAATAACAAGCCACAGTAGCTGTGACACAATACGATGTCAATAACAAGCCACAGTAGCTGTGACACAATACGATGTCAATAACAAGCCACAGTAGCTGTGACACAATAAGATTTCAATAACAAGTCACAGTATAACAAGCCACAGTAGCTGTGACACAATACGTTGCCAATAACAAGCCACAGTAGCTGTGACACAATACGATGTCAATAACAAGCCACAGTAGCTGTGACACAATACGTTGTCAATAACAAGCCACAGTAGCTGTGACACAATACGTTGCCAATAACAAGCCACAGTAGCTGTGACACAATACGATGTCAATAACAAGCCACAGTAGCTGTGACACAATACGTTGTCAATAACAAGCCACAGTAACTGTGAGACAATACGATGTCAATAACAAGCCACAGTACTGTGACACAATACGATGTCAATAACAAGCCACAGTAGCTGTGACACAATACGTTGTCAATAACAAGCCACAGTAGCTGTGACACAATACGATGTCAATAACAAACCACAGTAGCTGTGACACAATACGATGTCAATAACAAGCCACAGTAGCTGTGACACAATAAGATGTCAATAACAAGTCACAGTAGCTGTGACACAATACGATGTCAATAACAAGCCACAGTAGCTGTGACACAATACGTTGCCAATAACAAGCCACAGTAGCTGTGACACAATACGTTGCCAATAACAAGCCACAGTAGCTGTGACACAATACGATGTCAATAACAAGCCACAGTAGCTGTGACACAATACGATGTCAATAACAAGCCACAGTAGCTGTGACACAATACGATGTCAATAACAAGCCACAGTAGCTGTGACACAGTCAATAACAAGCCACAGTAGCTGTGACACAATACGATGTCAATAACAAGCCACAGTAACTGTGAGACAATACGATGTCAATAACAAGCCACAGTACTGTGACACAATACGATGTCAATAACAAGCCACAGTAGCTGTGACACAATACGATGTCAATAACAAGCCACAGTAGCTGTGACACAATACGATGTCAATAACAAGCCACAGTAACTGTGAGACAATACGTTGCCAATAACAAGCCACAGTAGCTGTGACACAATACGTTGCCAATAACAAGCCACAGTAGCTGTGACACAATACGATGTCAATAACAAGCCACAGTAGCTGTGACACAATACGATGTCAATAACAAGCCACAGTAGCTGTGACACAATACGATGTCAATAACAAGCCACAGTAGCTGTGACACAATACGTTGCCAATAACAAGCCACAGTAGCTGTGACACAATACAATGTCAATAACAAGCCACAGTAGCTGTGACACAATACGTTGTCAATAACAAGCCACAGTAGCTGTGACACAATACGATGTCAATAACAAGCCACAGTAGCTGTGACACAATACGATGTCAATAACAAGCCACAGTAGCTGTGACACAATACGATGTCAATAACAAGCCACAGTAGCTGTGACACAATACGTTGTCAATAACAAGCCACAGTAGCTGTGACACAATACGATGTCAATAACAAGCCACAGTAGCTGTGACACAATACGTTGTCAATAACAAGCCACAGTAGCTGTGACACAATACGTTGTCAATAGCAAGCCACAGTAGCTGTGACACAATACGTTGTCAATTACTGCATGCGAGTGAACTCACAACGTTACTTAATACATTAACAAGCGTTAATTAATCTACCATTAACTCGTCGTGAGGTTATTTAAAACGCCCATTAGAATGACTGCGGTGTGCACACAACCGCACTTTTGTTGCTACGCCGCTACGAGCGACACAAGCGCTACGCACGCTACGTCGTAGCAAAGCTTTACGTTACTCGCTAATTAATCCTTCAGTTATTCATTTCGAAATCAGGCCACCAGTTTTATGAGTTACGACTCGGAAATAAAACGTAAACGAATCGTTTTATTTATATTCATAAACCATTTCAAATATTCATGGCGTTTCACCCACATTAGTTTTGAAAACAATTTGCTGAGATGTGCGTCGGCGAGTGTTGTCGCGCCGCCTGTAGCCTGTGTTTGTGTGCCTCCCACGGCACAGTCAGCCGTGTGAACATGTGTCGCGCCGCGATATCGCGACCAATTAATCTTGTTGACGCGAGCGACAAGCGCACAAAAATCGATCCGTTGACCTTCGCGCGACGTACACAGATAACTCAGCGGGGTCGCTGGGACCAGTCATTTGAGATGAATTACATGTTAAGGTTAGATTAGGGCGGCTGATAGCAGGCGCGTGCGATCTTTACATCTCGCAGGAATGTTCAATGGCGGCGCTTGCTTCGGTTACAGCTGCGACATGTTTCATGCGTGTTGATGAACACGGCTCCAAGTCGAGATGTGCACACAGTGCGCCATTGAGACAGAAATGAGTTTTAATGACGGCATAGTGACGTCACACGATATATACAGCCACCAAGCAGTGACGGCCTCATAATGTTAATATGTACACGTCACTACCTACATTCGAGAAATATCTCTAAATTTTTTTAAAGGCAAATTAGTTAACAAGGATGGTATATAAATCAATTTGTTCATTACTTACTTGCATCACAAGATGGTGAACCTAGTAGTTCGTATAACACAAGCATCGCTTTGATAACAGCTAGTAAAAAGCGAATCCTTTTTTAGTGTGGTAACAATAGGAATCCTACTCCGCCGTCAAAGGGTTAAGTAGAGTTTAAAAGGAAAAAGGAAAGGTTGAAATGTCAGCATTATGTGGTGTACAACAATAGAGCAACGAACCACGAGCCACGAGCAGGCCACTGTGATGACCTGCGGACTATTTACATAAAATATTGTACTGTCTCAACTGAGGACATTCACCTTCGCTACTTTTATTACGAGGATAAATACTTTAATTTTTGACTTTACAGCCCAACGTGGTTAGAATACGTTTCAAACTATTTATTTATAACCTGTGTGTGTAATTTTCACGTAAAGAAAATGAGAAGACAATGGAGCTTTATTAACCAGTCGATTATAAATATATACTATTCAACAATGTACCTACTCAATAATTGCTACAAATTTAACACACTCATTGTCAATCAAAACTGGATGAAGATCATGTTACACACATACCCAATTACACTCTCAAGCAAAGATTTATCTTTTTGCGCACCATATAGGCTTACAGACGTCCAGCTTTACTCATCCACCATCACAAATGAAGACGGATCTCATTACGGCTCACGAGCTGGATGATCATTAATACATGTGTTAGGCAGAGGTAGTGGGGGGTGCGGACGGCAGTTTTTGCGTCTGACAAATGACGCTCGCACACCGTGTCATTATGAGGTAATCGAGCTAGCAATGGTGGAAGACTGCACACCATGGGAATAGCAATTATACAGAAGGTAAGGGAAATATTTAGGACATGAATAAGGACAAAAAGATGGGGAAACTGCATTAAAATGTAAAGGTGTTTAGTTAAGCAATTAAATATGGATCAATCGAGGTATGTCGGTCGGTATCAGTGGCAACTTGATGACAGTGAAAGTAAAAAAATCTTCATTGTTGTTTTGAAGCATCATTTACATATCAAGTATAGAATCAGAAAACTGCTTAAGTAGACAAGACTAAGCTTTTTAGCTTAGTCTTGTCTACTTAAGCAGTTTTCTGTAACGGTGTGTAAACAAAGGGAACATTGCCCGCATATATAAAAAAAAGATGAAGTAGCCGAATAAATATCTTGAATAAAACACTGTTTTACAAAGAGCTTTTATGTTTACAGGAACAGGGTTAAAGCACTCAGTGTTCCAAAAAAACGGAAAATAATATCATAAGTCTGAAACAAATCGCATATCATCAATATTTCACGCGTTCTGGAGTGAACGGATATATACCATAATACCGTCTTTACCCGACGCTGACAAACTATAGCACATAACATCACGTAGTGGAATATGCACAATATGTTCCATCGAATATCGAAAGCCTATTTATTAAGCCCCATCTCAAAACTCTTAAAAGAAACAGTCGCTTCCGACATTTTACCTTCCGAGTCTCACGTGTTACCACGTGATGCAGCGGTGGAAATATCTAAGCAGATACAGGAGAAAACAGCGTAAGAGCCTTTGCGTTTTAAGGGTTGTTTCGCGGATCAGGGCAACACAAAGTAGAAGAAGGATCGCTGTATACGCTCGTATAAAGATAGTAAACAGTGTTTTATGTACTAAGCTACAGTGATATTTTTATACCAAGGTAAAGCAAATATAGCAAATTAAAATATTTTGATTAATAAATGAATGATTACAAAGGTGATTGGATAATGTGTGGGCGTTAGATTATTCTTCCAAAAATGTTATCTAACTTGTCTTGATAATTGTATGAAACGTAATGATAAGCCATCGGGCTTATCATTACGTTTCATCCTACGTGTACTTTGAAACCACGAAATAATTCATAGGAATCCACTTTTACGTTCATACCAAGTAATTACCTGCATGATAATTACCTCGCTTGCATCGTAGCCTCGGACCAACTCTCAAAAAAAGAGCACAAAACATGATGGATACCACGAGGCAGCTGATTAATAAGTTCCCTCGCGAGTAATTAGCGTGTCCTCTCTCCTCTCATGGCACGGAATCGTCTCGTGGGGACATTACTCACTTTGCTTTGTTCCGATGATATTACCCGACACACCGCAGCACTATATGGAGGTTTTACGAAAAGTGTGCCCTTAAATTACCTATACCTGTTACTTCCTTAAACGTTTTTAATTTTAAACTTAAACTGGAAGCAAAACATCTGTGCCAAAATCTGGACTCTAGCAGCCTGAAAACGGCAAACATATTAGAATTTTTCACATACTCAATTTCTTTTTTAATTAATTAATTTATTGAAAATATGTACTAACAATAACATACATCAAGTCTGCCAAACTGCATACCAGTTTGTCGGCAGTTTATTTATTTATTTAACACTTTAAGCACACAAATGTACAGAGGCGGACTTAATGCCATAGGCATTTTCTACCAGTCAACCTTTGGGTGATGCAGAGACAAACAGTGGCAGGTGCAAATTATAATGATATTTTAGGTTAAATAATTTTAAATAATATATAGACACGTATAAACTTATTTAGTCTATAAATACATGTAATACATATAACTAATTATATATAAATATAAGCACAAATAAATGTACATAAATACACGAGTATGTTAAAAACAAATTGGACAAACAATGAGAAAACATTACCGCTGTGATGATACCGCTAGCTTCTTACGAATGTGCTCGCGAACTTTAGTTTTAAAGGATAATCGGTTGGTTGCCATCCTGATTTCCTGGGGGAGTGCATTCCACAGAGAGATAGATTGAACAAAGAAGGAAGAGTGAATGAAGTCTGTGCGGTGAGTGGGACATTGAAGAAGACGATTGTCGATTGTTGTGATTGTTGTGTTGATTGTGTGTGTTTGACAGTTGTTCTCGTCTAGCAATGTATCACAAATTTCAAAGCTTAAAAAAACATATATATATATATATTGTGCTAAAACTTAATTATGCTAAGTAACTATATATTAATAAACTTGCAGTCGAGATCAAAAAGGTGTTAACGCTAACGTAAGGTTTGACACAATGAGAGATAATGTTTTTGTAGAACTTTAATAAGCTGGTCCTTGGACTTGACATGCATTACCAGTTTTGGGTTTGGTTTTGCGAGATCGAATTATTCGTTCAGAAGTTTAATTAAATCTAGTGTTTGAACAGTTCAGTTATATAACAAGTGCTATTTGAATAAAGATAATTAGACATGAATACGTCGTTATGTCAGGATTTTGAGCGTCTAGAAGCACACTAACTGCCGGCGAATTAACCTAACCACTCACTGGCTGGTACACTATCATATAGTTTGATTGGCTGTTCGGTTGGTAACCAAACTTTTGGGGAAACACTCGCGGATTTGAGCAGGATTATCGAGCGCGAAGTTACGGATCACTTCCAGAAACAAAATGAACTTTTCAGTTACAAAGAGTACACAGTAGCGAACGTGAAGACTCGAATCATTTTAGTTTTAAAGTAATCTGCTAAAAGGAAAATAACTTCAGACATTTTACGTAAACAGCTACAACTTAAATACTTTCTAGTCTAAGAACTGTTTAAGTTCAACATTTCATTCAAAGTTTGTGAATTAAAAAACATGACTCCTTGCCTCACGCAAGTAGTTCGGTGGTTTTATGAGACAACTACAAATGTAAATGTTCTGAAAAATAAAAGTAAGCAAGCACTAGTTTATGTTTATTAGACGCAGTATTATTTAGCGTCAACCTTGAGCCATGTTCTTGGTATATTTCGAAATTTCGAACAGTTTAGTACATACCTGTTAAGTGATAAAACTGGAGCTATTTCAGTATTACTTCAATGGATCAAGCAAAGCATTTTCCCGACATTAGTTTGCTGTACTAAATTACTTCTAAAGGAAAGCAATATGAACATTCAGTCTCACGACGCTTCGATTCTGAAACAACTTGTGAAATATATTTATTGAAGCGAGGAGCGAGTACCGAGGGGCAAAGTTATTTCCAATTCGCATAGTGAGAAATAATTGCAAAATGTAAGACAAAAGGGCGTAAGCAGTAGGTACTTTCCACCGTAATAGGGATGTGTGTAAATGAGCGGTGTTATTAGCTCGCGATTTGTCCCAGGGGCCAGGACACGCGACCATATAGCGTTTGTAGCGACAGAATACTTCCTGTTTACTCTATCTATGTTTATAAAAGGCGTATTTGCCATCGACACGCTAAGAACAAGATTATGGTTTGAGGGTTTGATTGGAGGTATCGCGCTTGTAACCCACTAGGTATGCAAGATAATCAAGTAGTAAGGTTTGAGTGTGATTGATATACAATATTCTACTAAATACCAATTTGGTTATTATCCCAAGCGTGGGAATAATAAAATCCTCTATTATAGCGATGATCCATCAAAATCACACAAATAGGTACCTGCATAAAAACCTAAAACCTACTCGTATTCATATTTTTTATTCAACACTTTTATAGCTCTTTCCACGCGAAATAGCGTTAGGACTTATTTCTTTCTGAAAACATTTCTCACCTCACAGTACGGGAAATGTGTTAAAAAAATGTCGTCGCCTCTAGAGAGCGATAGTTGTCGAAGTGCGGAGAAGTAGTGAGGTGTAAGCGCGCGATCCCGCGGGATGGCCGGGATCACGGCGCGTCACTACGTACTTGAGACAAATGCCCCCGTACACGTGCGCTCATATAAGTTCTATTGGCTATAAACATAACAAATCGGCGTCAAAGGTGATTGAACTCTGTGGCGTGTGCGTGTTCACTTTAGTTATAACAATGTACGAAACATTTGTTTTGTAATTCTTTGGTGTGGGTGTGGACAACATCTCATAATACACATTTGTTTATGCATTCATTCAATTGATTGGTAATATTTTCTTTACTCTTTATAATTGGTCGCGATGTATTATATCTGTACAGATGTAACGTGACACTAGCACATGTACTCGTATGTATTTTCAAGAAACGTGACCATATCTCTCACGTTACTAACAGAATTTACTGCTTTTTCTTGTGAATGACAAAGCAGAGTCGCGCACTACAAACACACAGCTCCCACTGCCGCTGTACTTCCAAGAGCTCGCTACTTTATTTGAAAATACTTCTCTGTATGATGTTATATTTTGTGCTTGAGTATATATAAGAACATTCAGGAAACATTGCAATCGGCTACATCTATATTGAAAAGACAAAGCTTTATTGTATTATATTCCGAGATTATCTGAAATTACTCCCGACAAAGGTATCTTTGACAGAATATCAAACGCTTTAAACTATATTAAACAAGTATATTAAGATGAGTGTACTTATAACATGACAGCAAACTTGCGAGTTAAAGCCGTTATAAACGGTATTTTATTTCTTGAATAGGTTTATATTTCTTGACTATATTTTTGCGGCTACAATGTATTCGTAATATAATAAAATAGTGGGTGATTTGTCAAGAGCTTAGAAAGAGAATTTATGAACATAACGTTTAAGGTGCACTTTTTTCAGCACTTACTACATTTCAATTTAAATAAGAGTATTGAAATCATACTTAACCTTTGTTAGCGTAGAGACATTTATTTAAAATGGTAAGAGTGGGTCTTAAAGAAAAAATGCAATATTACAGACTTCTAAACATTAACTCTTTAAGGTACAATTTAAATCGAAGTACTTTTTAAAGAGTACCCACGTTCTAACTACACTCGCGGACAAAGACGGGTCAGTAAGAAAAACTAAAATTACTCTTAAAATAATGGAGCTAGCGCCACGAATGAAACTGTATGTTGTAGATAATCTACTAGTTAATAAAACAAAACCAGATTCCGAAAACATTATATTTTATTTGTCACAATTACAAAAAATTAAAATTACGTTGAAAAAATAATGGTTGCATGGTACTTCACATACAACACAAAAACGAACTTTAAAACAACGACTTACTCACTTCCTAAGCTCGTCTCAAGCGTGTTCAAAGCATGTTCAATTGGATTTAAGTCCGGTAATGCTAAGGTCCTAAAAATAGTCATTTAGAAATTTTAGAATTTGAGCTGTATGTTGCCTTTTTTTTTTTTTAGGGTGGGTAATCATCAAATAACTTATCCCGATCTGGGCGGAGCGGGAGGGCGTGTCAGACTCTTACAAACTAAAACCCAAACGCGTTTCTTCAGTTGCTTGGGCCAGGGCCAGGGGCCGCAGAGTCGTGGGACGCGGTGGTGTCCTTCTGCGAGGACGTGATGTCGCAGAAGGAAACTGCGGAACGGGAGAGGGAGATCTCGACTCCCTTCCCCGGCCGCAAAAGGCGCACCGGGCGCAGGAGAAGGGCGGACAACGCCCTTATCCGGCCCCCATGAATGGGTCCAGGGGCGTGGGACTTGGGGAAGTCCTCGCCCCCTATTTGATGGACCCGAGGCGAATGCGCGCGTGGGTGTCGGCGTGCGCCTCTGAGGCGATGCACGGGGTAGTTAAAACACCTCACTACCCCGTGCAGGAGACGAGGCCCGGACAGACCGGGCCAGCACTAGTGTGGGGCTGCGGAAGAATTTCGATTCCCGCGGCCCCGCGCGCACGTGCGAGGAGACACCGGGGTGGTTTTAGCCGGTAAGAGTCCGGCACGCCCCTCCGCCTTTTCCCCAGGCGGAGGTAGTCCATGAGGATTTCCCCCCGAAAAAAAAAAAAAAAAAAAAAAAAAAGGGGCCACGGTAACCCTTTCGAATTTTCCCGCAACACTGGCAGGCATCGGACCTAGCGGATCCCGTCGTTGGTGCTGACATCTCTTTGAGGCGCGCGTGGACCTCAACGCGCTGTCGACCCGGGCCTGGTTCTTATCAGACGGCGAGCTGCCCATTGCTCGCCGTCCGCAAGCCCGCGCCTACGGTGGCCGAGAATCGGCCTGGGATTCCTGACGCCCAGGGTGTCTCCTGCGGCGACTAGGGGCGTGAGGGCGCGAATTTTGCCTCTCCCTCACGCGTTCTGCCTCCTCCTTTGCGAGCATCACTGCTTCGCAAAAGGAGGTGATGGCTTCCCATGGACTGGACCAGGGCCAGACGCGAGAGATCGCCACTGCCGATCGCCTCTACGAGGACACGGCGGTGCTCTGCTCTACCGTGTCCTCTGGGCGATCCACACAATGGTGACACCCGGGCGTTTCCTCCCGGCTTATCTGGATTAGGAACCTCCCGAAGCATTTGTGTCCGATGAGGACCTGCGTCAGGCGGAAGGTACGCCGTGGCGTCTCTCTAGCCGCTCCTCAAAGAGGGGACTTATCTCCGCAATTGTGGCGAGCCTAAGCTGTATGTTGCTATGCGTTGTAATGCATGAATATTGAATTTTCGCCTAAATTCATTATATATGGGCCGACAAGCTCATTCAGAATTTCTACAACATATCCAGCACTAGTCAGCGTACCATTTTCTATCAGCACTAACTCCGTGCGACTCTCTGAAGAGATTCAAGCTCAAACCATCGTCGCCCATCATCTGCATACAGCATAAACCTGGATTCTTCAGAAAACATTACTTTTGCCCATTCTTCGTCTCCCCATTGTGCGTGTTCGCGGACGAAACGTAATCTTGCTACCCGATGTTCCCTTTCAACTTCTCGACTATTTGTGGGTTTAAGTGGGGTCAAATAAGTTTCAAGAATATGCTGCGAAATGGACTAATTGTATAGGGAAATAGTACCGACCATAATAGAGCATCAATCACTCAAAAGAAATGTTTTCGAGCAATTCAGGGCATTCCACCGGACGTATCTTGTCGACCAATATTTAAAAAACTAGGCCTGCTACCACTACCCTCACTATATCTACGAGTATATGAAACATGTATATTTGTCCGGAATCACAAAGATCTATTCAGATCAGCAACAGAGGTAAGCTCTAGGAATCGGCGTGACAAATTTAGACTTGTTATAAATGGAATCCTTCGATTAATAAAATATAGTAAAAGCTGTATAGCTATGGGTGTACGTGTACACAACAAATTACCATGTAAACTGAGATTACTAAATAGCAAACTGTTTAAAATTCACTTGTTTCATTGGCTAAATGATAATAATTTTTATGGCATTAAGGAATACTTTGAACATAAGTTGTGTTAATAATTTTGCATGCTTCAGTCTTAAACAAAACATGTATGGTCTCATCCTTAACTCATGTAACACCTTTGTATACCATGTTCTATGCAAATAAAAAAATAAAAATACAAGGAGACGCTGCCTTACAGTCCGCTCGCTTATGTCGTCTCTACGGGTCTTCCGAAGTTGATTTGTTACTTCAACTGTCGTGAGGTACTGATTTCGAAACATGGTCGTAACAATAAATGGATCCTTCTCGAGCCGTAGTACATCTCGGTATGTCAGTTCCGCTTTTACTTATGTTCTGCCCAGTTTGTCGGAAACGTTGAACGACTCACTGCACTGTAGAAAGTGACACGCCTATTGTTCTTGCTGTACTTCGCTGATTCGGCCTTCTTCTAACACAGTGACGATACGTGTACATTCTTCTGGTGTTAGCGACATGATAGTAATTCAATGATGATGGTGAAAGACGACTATGACCGCCTTCAATCATTTTGATTTGTCAGATTGCAAACAAAAGTGAGAAAACAAGCAAAAGTAAAACAACGGCGAATTGAATTTATTTTCAAATTCCAGGTTTTTTTTATTTTAATTACGTTGTAGATCATTTAAGCGCGGAAGAAGCGGTAATCAATTACTTTCTTGAAGAGGGATATATTTTTATATTAGACCGAGGGTTCCGCGACTAGATTCCTAAGTATTTTGGAAACTTATGGGTATGTGGCCCACATGCCTCCGACGAACAGACGCGGTGAAATTCAACTGTCCACTGAAGATGCTAATAAGTCCAGACTTGTGACTGTATGTAGAGGGTGGTGGAAGCTATAAACGGTCGATTTAAACGCGATTTTAAAATCTTGCGGCACAAAGTATTTAACCGCTCGTTACCGACCACTATCGAACATTACAAGACCGCCGCCGCTCTCATAAATTGTTTTCAAGAGCCTTATGAAGACAGCGCCTACACCAATGAGTTCATTGAAATAATAACATGAAACAGAAACAAACCCAATCTTCTTGCGAATTACGTACTTGGAAATAATTTAAATAGCCAGAGGGCAGCGTTTCAAACTTGACGGACTTCCCTCGGCTAACTCACGAGGATTTGATTGGTTCGCCATAGGAACATATCACGTTAAAATCGCCCGCTCTTATTGCAGCGAGCATATTAAAAGAACGGGCGTATATGAAATGGAATTCTTCAGACATCCGGAGCGGATAGAACTCGAAGAATATCGTGAAACTAACTCACTAGTACTAATCAGCTGTAAAATACAATCAAGGCGCGTTAGGAGCAGGACGTACTACACGTTTACTTTATATATAACAGAAGATGGCAGACAAGCCATACTAGAATATTACTGCTCCTGCATCCATGGGAAGAGGACTTTGGGAAGTTGCTCCCAATGAATTAGCGTTATATATTATTTGGGATGGGCCACACACGAACCCACATTTTTTCACCCAGCTCTGTTTTTAGATAATGTAACATTAAATCTAGATAATACGTAAACACTTAAAAATAATTTTTCTGTTATTTAAAATGTTTTGTGTCTGTTCGCTCTGGGTTTTTTTTGACCATTCTCCTTTGCAAGTTACAGGGATTTTCGTCATCCTATATTATTCGTATTATATATATATATTTAAATAATACCCTAATGAAGGCTAAGTTTTTGACAGCTGCAATAAACAAATGTTTAAATAATAAAAAAAAATACGTACAGGTAAATGAAACCATCCATGTTTTTATTTCCATTACAAACGGGAGTCTATTTTTATCGCATTTTTTTTTACCCACAAGGGATCTTAAACACGTGCCGAGTTAACTGAAGCCCTTCAACAGAATTGTTCGAGAATACTTCAATATCTGCCAGTTTGAGGAAAAAGGGGCACGTGCAAGAAATAATTAAGAAAAACACGCAATTAGTAATGTAACTTTAACTTGAGGTTCCTGATTGGAAACAGGAATAAATATAAATGTCTATTATTTCGATGATTTTTTGTTACTAACCGACGTCAAAAGAGGAAGAGGTTTTGTATTCGCCGAGGTTTTTTGTTAGTCTTGTTTTGACCGCAAGTGTCTGAGCTGGCCATCAGCCTACCACCCGACGTCGGTAACCACAGTACGGAACGGTTCCTTTTTTTAACAACCACCTTTTGCTTATTTTTTACTTTGACATATTAGAGAATAAATATAAAGTATTATTAACACAGTAACACCTGTGGACACCATTAAAATTTACGTGGACATTAACTTAATTGTTATAATATTAAGACATTTGACACCCACACCGCGCCCGGTGCCCGCACGGTGCCTGGCGCCCGCACTGTACCTGCGTGGTGGATCACCGCGGTCCGATCTCTCTCACAGAGAGGAGGCCTGTGTCCCAGCAGAGGAAACGCTTTAATAGGCTAAATTATAAATTATATGTATTTCTGTAAATTGGTTCAAGAAAACACTTTTACACGTCAAAAATAACTCATGATTTAAAACTAGATGAGTTCGGTGTTTCCTAACTGACTACTCTGAGAAGAAAGACCGAAACAAACTCCGAGGTCTCAGGCGCTTTTAAAGTACAGACATTATCTTGTTCACGCCATAATATGAGGATCATGCAGTTTCATATCTGAGAGGGTCTTTTGAGGAAAGAACCATACAAATGTAAGTATTCCGGTCCAGTCAGTGCACGCATTTGTCAGTAATCGTGTAGCTCAACTCAGCTACTGATTTTCCTACGCTTATGCTAAACCTTTAAAGGTATCACAAACCACCAACAATCAATTCCGCCAGCATTGTGCTGCAGATTGCTTAGAACCCAATAGTAGTTTACCCACCAATCGTAATGAGATCGTGTCGGCCCACGCACACGTTCTCATTGTGATTGCTTGTATTAAGATTGGAGTCACCGCCGAACTTGTCCGTTGTTCGTCAGTTTGTCAGTCTGTCAGTATCGCCCAGACGGCACTAACGAGTACACGTAAGTGTCCACAACTTATCTAATGCCGACAAACTAGTTCACAGATGGACCAGAACATGTTACAACACAAACTACATAAATGACGATCAATTGTACGTACACTGATATTACAAGAAACTGTTTCTGGTAAATGGTATAAGATTTTCCACTTGTTCAGTCGAGTATATGATAGTGTAGGTACTTGTATGGGGTAGTAGAAACTCGAACTCTGGACTGTTGCCTATTAACTGACAAAAATATCCTCCGTTCTCTTCTCATTACCAAAGCAACTAACAATTTCTAAACTGTGAAAAAAATACATTTCCGTGCAAACAAAATTAGGGCAGCGTTGGTTTTTCTGTTTCCAAAAGTTGTAGAAGAAAAGTCGTTACTTTTAATAGCTTAACCAACTCGACCTAAGAGTTTTGGTACTGGTATTTATCATATTATTATTATCATACTACATATGTAACTGTAATTGTTTCAGGCTCACGGCAAACGGGCAGCGATTAAGAACGTGTTCCGAAAATGAGAGTTAAATATTTCAGGCTCATAAATATTTAAGCGTCGATTAAAAAGGGAAATGACTCGTCTCGTGGAGTCGTGGTATTACCGGCCGCCTTTGTGTTTCTCTTCACGTCTTCATGTTGCTACCTCTATGTACTCGTATATTTATATTATAATTACCAGGAAACTGGGACAATTTTCCTGGTTTTTGTTTATTTTTTCAAGCTAGCGATGGCGAGCACTTTGTATAAGTACTGATACAATATTTGAAATTCAGTACACAATAATCAGCCTATAATGTCTCTGCAGTACACAACGCCAAACGCAAATTCAACAAATCTCACCCCTTATTCATTTACTTAAAAAAAAAACTTGACATTAATTATAAACCTGTAAAAACTTACCTGTCCTTGTCATTTTAGTGTCAATTAAGTGAGAGAACAATAAACTATACGACCTATGTAAGAGAGTGACTCGTTGTTGTTCTATGTTACATAGGTATATTAAAAGCGAGTGATGACTACTCGTATAACAGTAGTATTCATATTAGTGAGGTCGTAACAATCAAACCGTGCGCCGACAACCATCTCACTGACCTACTGACATCCATTCAAATGTACTACTTCTTTCTGTGGTATATCCTTCTCATGAAGCTTATTTATTGTCTATTCAAGTTGAAATGTCTTCAAATAGTATCACAGAGTTTGATACTTTGCACAACATAGAAAAAAGCAAAGCAAAGCTAGTTCCATAATCAACATTATGGAACTAGCTTCACATTTCTCGGTAAAAGAATACACACGAATGAACGGTCTTAAACATTATTTATTATTATAGCTATTGATTCGTGTATTTTAGTTAGAATAGAATATAATAAAATAACTATTTATTTGCATAGAAAGTAGGTACAAAAAAGATGCAGATGTTTAATAATTAGAGATCCTTATACATTCTACCTTAAATAAGGCACGCAAACATTTAGTACCAGTGCATAAATAATAGTCTAAAATACTGTCAATATGAAAATAATTTTTCTCAAACATGCTTGGAAATTTAAGCGTTATTACGACATCCTTCTTCAAGATAAAACGAAATTGCTTTACTGGCCAAATACATGCGAGCAGCGGCCGGCAAAAGTTGTATGAAAATCCATATCTGTCGTGGTTTAGCGGCCAAATAAATTACATAGTAAACTCATATCTTTCGTGTAATTTAAAAATGGAACGATCTTTTACTCCGAAACCTGCCAACCGAGGACGTAACTTATCAAAGGTTTCCTTTAAATTTCGAACTGGCTTGCAAATAGAAAGTAAAAACTAAAACGTAAACTGTTTATTGAAAAAAAAAAACAAATGAACACTTTAACGCGGGGAAAATTATTGTTGTACGTTGTTCGTCATTGATTTTGAAAAGTAATTGTACTTTCATTTCCGCGCATTAATGTACCAATAATATGGTCAATTAAATAAAATAAAGAATTAAAGATATCAGGATTAATTAGGTAAGTATAAAGTTTTATGATTTAGAAATTCACAAATGGTAATAACAATTATCAAATTATAAGACTGACTGAATTAAGAAGTTCTAGGTTGAATGTCGTTTTGACACCAAACAATACACAACCAACATACAATAGGTCGCACTCACAAACAACAATGACCCCAACTTACAGAAGCCGCAGCCTCTAAATTAGCATAACATCGCATCCAATCTCATCTAAACAACGTCTCCTTGTCAACAAACATCACTCACGATTAAAAAGCGTCCACAACAAAGGGATGGAGATTAATGTCCCGCTGACCACTACACCCCCCCCCCCCCCCCCTCCCGCGCAAGGTCAGTAGTAGCTCAAGTTCGGGAGGAGGGTAACGGCCTGTTAAAATTTGTTGCTCGGTGTCTTCATGCGTTATTGTATGGGGGGGGGGGGGGGGGGGGGCAGGCGAGGGTCACTAATTAAAAAGGGATTACTGACGTGTTACTGCGAGTAGTACGGTGACGCTTGGAAGTGACTAAGCTTAAAAGTCAAATTCATTTAGGTATCAGGCGACACACATAGTCAGCGTCAAGACATGTTCGCCTCTCGGTGTTCATTACTAAGCGCGTAGCTTGTTCATGGATCTTCACAACAGATCAAGAAGGGATTTTGCTATATACACGTTACGGTTATTTAGACTAAACCATTTTACAAACAAAACCGAGGCATTTGATGGTTTACACTTTAAATGATGAAAACTAAAAACAAACCCGAAAATTGATAGGTGGCATAATATGCCAACTCGTATCACAAGGTTGACATACGACAAAATGGCAATGATAATCCTAACATTAATAATAACGAGGCGTCTATACGTCGCCCGTCGGTGTAATGGGGCGTTCACACGTAGCGGCGCCTGAGCAGAACTTGAACCGCACTAGCTACTTCATTAAATGAGTTTCGAGGAGCCGAAGCTCATGTGCCAGACGTCATGTGACACTCTGTTATTATCACATAATTCGGTCATATTATAAATAATATAAAATCCTTCTGCAGTCTCTTGTAAGAAAAAACATCTCGATTAAAGATTCTAACAAAATAGTCAACACCGATATTAAGCACGAATGATTATCAACTAAAGTAAACATTTTAAATCATGATTAAAGAACAATCTTATTTTCTGCTCAATGCTATTTCAATCCTATCATTAGTTTAATCATTGTCATATAAAGGCTCCTTTAAACAAGCGCAACACATGACGCGAATCGCGCGCGACTCTAAGGCACCACTCGTCGCGCGACTGGCGTTGCCTTTGTGTCGCGCCTGTTTGCAGGAGCCTTTAGAGTTTTTACAAGTTATCATTAGTGTGATCCGTTTCTTAGGTAATCAGATATTACTCGTACCTACTTGATATGAAACAATTACTATGTATTTTATCTACACTACCTAGGGCCGCTTAAAAGCCTGAAAGCCTGAGGTTAGATAGTGCGAGAGTGCGAGTAGCCGGGAAAGGGCGATGCTTAGCGGCAGTCATTGACCCCGCCACCCGGAGTACCTCCCGCGGCGCGCACTGTGCTTTAAAGCTCTTTATCCAGCGGCTTGGGACCTTGCCGAGATGGCGTAAATATATTTAAGGGCAGAGAAAACTTTTTTGTCAAGTAGTGTTGAAAATATACATTAACAATACATTCATCCTATCTTACAACACACTAAATACGACCATCGATGCTCGACCGTACACTCTGTTCACCTCTAGATAGGAATATCAAACGTTGGTTCATTGACGTACCTATAGTCTGTTCCAAAAGTATTTGAAGAATATGTAAACAAATGGATCAGAAAACGTACCTGCGAATGTCAATTTGACGCTTTCATTTGATTGTTTGTATACTTAAAACAGAAAATTTAATTTTAAATCCCCTTATAGATGTTTTTCATTTGACAATTGAGGCCAATTTTGTAACCTCAATTTTCGGCGTCGATTTTGAATTCAAGCATTAATATGTAGTTGGAAAAAATTGGCGTAATATAAAAAAAAACCTTCTAAAAAGAGATGAATGCATTCCAATTCCATGTATGAGCGATTGTGTCAGAATTTCACCTGAACGGTGTTTCTTCACACTTTCATCACATACTTTAGTAACAGACCTCACAATATTATTCTTGCTTTGTATACCAGCTTCATGTAGATTAACGTTACCTACGCTAACAAAATGAGTGAAGGATACACTGATTAATAGTTACCTGCTACAAACTGTTTGTACATAATGTTTATGTTCAGCGAGTACGTAGATGGCGCGCGGCTGCAATACTTCACTCTGCAGATCAGCGCAGCGTCAACCATTCTCCTCGCGGCCGTGCCGGGTGGTTTATAACACGTTGAGGAGAAATATTGTCCGTCTTAAGGCGACAGTATCACTATTGGATTTATAGCAGTATTTTTTGCATACTTAGCTGTTCAATGTTTTTTTTTATCTTTCTACTTATTCATACACACATTATGTTAATATTTATTTTCGGGATTAGAGTAAGAGTCATTTATTTGCAAAGAATGTAGGTGACAAATAAAGATGCTATAAGCAATTCATAATTAACACCAACTCAAGAGCAAACCAACATTGTGCTTATCGGTGCCCTAACAGGTTCATGTATGAAAACCGACAGTTAATCTATTGTAAAATGTGTGATTTGCATGAGAGCAAATAATTAAATAAACAATTGAACCCTTACACTCTGCCGTATGGCATGCAAATATATCACCATTCCGTTTTTTTTTTAATTTCACACATATGGTGTGGTTAAGCCACATGGTCAACTATGTGGCTAAACCACACTTTGTGTGAAATTGAACAGCACAAAAATTTACATATTTTAAACGTGATGAACAAAATAAATGAAAGTTGACTTTTTGTTGTAATTTACGAAGAACAAATTGTATGTACGTAAACCGTACCACATCTATCTCTTTGAAACACAATTAATGAGTCAACGTAATTCTTAAACTTAATGAAAGTTGAATAATTTATAAGTCCGCTCGTAATTATATCGGAGACTATTACAATATGTTTCGTTTAATTAATGGACTATTAACTTTTATCATATACTAATGTGTCTACTTTGCTCTCGTTTAAATTCGGTTGTCTGTTGTTGTTCTGTATTTAAGGATAAACTCAATAAAACACTGGAATCACATAGACGCGTGTAATGGCTAACAACCAACTGCAGATAAGCCTACCCACATATCGAATTATGATCAGATATACCACATCCCTCCACCACTATTTTAAAGATACATAATAATAATACATAATAATTATAACTTATAATTTAACTGATTCCTAGTTTTTCTAATCGGATACCGGCGGACAACTTGAGGTTCCTGATCTTTATGGCTTGAATGAGCTTGACTTGACTCAGGAGAGACTGCATCCACAAATTCATCATCCGAGACCGTTCCAATTTCCTCTTCCCTATCCTCTCGCGCAGGAGACGTGGGGGAGGACGAAACCTGTTCCGGTGATGTCATAACCGGTTCAGATACTAAACTAGCGTCACGCTCATTTGGCTGACCGGTCATTTTAGAGAAGCAATCTCCAAACACACTGACATCATCTTCCGGTTCAAATGATGAGTTTCCTTTGTACGCCAGTAACTGATCAATATGCTTTTTAACATTTACATTTACATCGGGAATATACACTGAAAACATTCGTGATCCTAAACATTCCTTTACTATGCCCTGTTTCCATATATGTTTAGTACCGTTCTTAAAATATTGTTTTAGTAAAACCTTGTCGCCTACTGAGAAAGACACACTTCTTTTCCCACCAAACTGTTTACATTGGTTCATTTGTGCTTTCATGACATTCCCTTTTGCCACGGACGACGAGGATGATGTATTTACTTGTGAAGGTACTCTTAACAAATCGAGTCTGCACCGCAAAGGACGTCCAAACATCAATTGCGCTGGTGAAAAGCCAGTAGTCATATGAATAGAATTTCTATAATCGAACAAAAACTTATTTATAACTTTCTCAAATACTTTTTCTGTTACGTTATTGTTTAAAATAGCTTTTAACCCATTTTTTACGGTTTTGACACTGTTTTCTGCCTGCCCATTTGACATAGCATGATACGGCGCGCCCGTCAAGTGTTGCATTCCGTTTAGCCGACAAAACGTCTCAAATTCATTTGAGCAAAAATTGGTAGCATTGTCAGTAACCAACGTACGTACTAAACCAAATCTACTGAACATCTCGCAAAGTTTACTAATAACAGATTCACTATCCGTTTTTTGCATTGTAAAACATTCCACCCATTTAGAATGAGCATCCACCGCTATTAAAAACTGTTTACCCCCCAACATAAACATATCTAAGTGAACGCGTTCCCAAGCGCGCTCTGGGTATGGCCACGGAGCTAACGGCACTCTGGGTGGGTTATTTCGGAGCGTATTACAAACACTACATGAACCAATTTTTTCTTCAATGTGTTTGTCGATGCCGGGCCACCACATACGCATCCTAGCTTCAGTCTTGGTTTTGACGACTCCAAAATGAGAATTGTGCAGCTCATTTAGAAGTCTCTCACGATAATGTGAAGGAATCACGATTTTATGACCCCGTAATATGCATTCATTCTCCACAGCCAGATCCAACCGACATAAGTAAAATGGACGTAAATCCTGGTTCGTCACTTTAGAAGGCCAACCGTTTTTTATATATCCTATCACCTTTTGCAATATCTCATCGCGGTTGGTTTCATTTCGGATATCATTCAAAGTCAATGGTAGTAAAATGGTTTCACCTATAAAATTAATATACCGTGACTGATCTATTTTCTTACCTACTTCGAGATCATTTGATTGAGTAGGCACAGACCGCGATAAAAAATCAGCCACGTTTTCCTCACTCTTGACATATTCGATAGTATAAGAACAAAGCATAACGTTGCAATCTGTTCGATGCTAAGACGGGCACCCCTTTTTCCTTTCCAAAAATCGACAACAGCGGTTTATGATCCGTTCGCAATACGAATGGCACCGTACGGCCATATAAATAATGATTAAATTTCTTAATCCCGAATACAATAGAAGTGGCTTCCTTCTGAATTTGCGCATAGTTCTGTTCAGATTTCAACAACGTCCGCGAGGCATAGGCTACCACGCGCTCTGTGCCGTCGGGCTGTTTCTGCGCGAGGACCGCGCCCAGGCCGGCCGGGCCCGCGTCGCAAGTAACTACCGTCGGGTACTCCGGGTGGTAGTGAGCCAGCACGCGATCAGAGGACAACTCTTCCTTTATTTTATCGAAAGCTTCAAACTGATATTTTCCCCATTCCCATTTCATACCTTTTTTCAATAACTTGTTTAGTGGACTAAGTACCGATGATGTATTCGGAACAAAGCAACGGTAATAATTCACCATCCCTAAAAATGACTTTAATTCATTAACGTTTTTAGGTGGTTCGCACTTAATAATTGCTTCGATTTTACTGTTGGATTTATGCAACCCGTTCCTATCTATAACGTAACCTAGATACTCCACTGAATTTTTGATTAATTCGCATTTATCGTGTTTTACTTTCAACCCTGCGTCTTGCAATCTTTTCATCACGAGATCTAACCTTTCTAAATGTACTAACCTATTATGAGCCGTGATTAAAATATCATCTAAATATATACATACACCATCAATGTCACCCAATAACTGTTCCATGGTACGTTGAAATATAAAAGGAGCGTTCGCTAATCCAAATACGAGCCGCGTGTATCTATATAAACCTCTATGCGTGTTTATACAACACCATTTCTTTGAGTCATCGAGTTCTAATTGAAGATAAGCTAATTTCAAATCTAGCTTGCTGAAGTCTACTCCACCATGAAGCTTAGCAAACAAATCTTCGATCCGAGGAAGTGTATAATTGTCTAGATATAATGCTTTGTTTAACGTTACTGAAAAATCTCCGCATATTCGGACGTTTCCGTCGGAACGCAACACTGGAACAATAGGCGTAGCAACGTCAGAATGGTCTACTTTTTCTATAATACCCGCTGCCAATAATCTATCCAATTCCTCCTCAATTTTCGGTTTTAAAGCTAGCGGTACGGGCCGAGGCCTAAAAAACTTCAACTGTGCATCAGGTTTTATTTTTAAGCTTACTTTATACTTGTTAAACCTGCCCAACTCTTTGGAAAATAATGTTGAATATTTTTTTATTAACATTTCCCCTGTGTTGTCGGGTACTACATTGTTACAGTTTAAACTACACAGATGTATACCAAACAACCTCATGAAATCACGGCCCAAGAGAGGCAACCGTTTCTCATTTGTTTTGATAACAAAAAAACATATTTGTTTAGTGCGGCCTTCGTAGGCTATAGACAATGACAAACAGCCTAACGGTGCAATTTTTACTCCTGTATAAAAATTAAAAATCTCCTCACATGGCTGTAAGCGATGATTGCTATTGTTATGGCCCCCGAACAGCTGTTCGTATAATATAGCCGGTAAAACGGAGACAGCACTGCCACAATCAATTTCACATACGATATCCCTGTCCCCTAACTTGACTTTACAAGAGATGGGCTGATCCTTAATAGTGTTTTTTAAATTAAATAAATTATAAATACCTCCATCAACAGCATCATCGTCATCCGTTCCCAAGAAATTGCTATTACTTATCTTAGCCTTGCACACTCTTTTTAGATGACCTTTTGTATTACACTTTTGACAGGTATAATTAACGAAACGGCATTTTTCTTTCGAGTGATTTTTGTACCCGCACACGTCACAACTCTTAGACACTCGCGAATTATTATCGTTTGACGAAACACCGCTTGGCCGCTGTAGCGCGAACACAGGCTGCGCCTGCGCCGCCTCCGCGGAGCTCGCGCCAGCCGTGCCGGCCGCCACGTTGCCAGATCGCGCGGTTTGCAAAGCGGCGCGAGCACACCGCACGCTCTGCGCCAACTCCAATGCCTTGGTGAATGTGAGGGTTTCAATGCTTTCTGCGAACAATTTCTCTTTTTCCTTGGTATTTTCTAATCCTAAGACGAACTTGTCGCGTAAAGCAGTATCTAACTCAGTCTTAAATCCACAGTACTGTGCCAAATTGCGCACTCGCGCCGCCCATTCGGCAAGATCTTCCCCTGGACGTTGTTCCGCCTTGTAAAAATTGTACCTTTCAGCGAACGTACTCTTTTTTGCTTGGAAATGGACGTTCAATTTTTCTAACAGCTTTTTATACTCGACGTTGTCCAAGTCTTCGGGAAAAAACAAATCTCTTGCGACGCGGTAGGTATCTTCCACCAACGCAGTGAGCAGAAGAGCTCGTCTTCTCATTCCAGACTTATCGGTGTCGTCTCCAATGTCGTTCGCCGTGCAGTACTGGATAAAACGACTTCTAAAAATGCTCCACTCATGCACGCGGTGATAAAATGAGAGGTTGCCGCCAAACGCCATATTAAATGATTTTGCGTGCTCCTTGGTCATTGAAAACACAATTACTAATGACACAAACAATAATAACACACGTGAATAACGACTCGTCGCCAAATGTTCTGTATTTAAGGATAAACTCAATAAAACACAGGAATCACATAGACGCGTGTAATGGCTAACAACCAACTGCAGATAAGCCTACCCACATATCGAATTATGATCAGATATACCACAGTTGTATAATTTATAAACGCTGTAATTACCAGTGTTTTGTCTAGAAATGCCATAAATTAGACAGGCACCACAAAAACCGTGATTACGAGCAAGCATTAGACCACAGTTTGAATAATATAATGTCCACTGCAAATTCATCCGGGCAAAAACAAACTTGAATACCGCGTAACAAGCAACCCCACAGGGGTATGGAACAGTACTCCACAAGACAAAGCTAAGCATTGCAATCTATTTCACAAGGCTGCATCAATTTCATTACGTCACGACTTTCGAAGCAGCTACGTGGCTACGCGGCTACGGCGCAGCAGAGACGCTACGAGTCGCAATCAAGCGGCGTTGCGGTCGCTACGCTCAGCGGCAGGCGGTGACTTGCGTCGGCGGCGGCGTCGGCGTCGCTTCAATCTCGTAACGTGCTTTCCCGCGACATTCCGGGATTGTTCCGACACTAGTTCATTATAGTTTAATGAATCTGGCAGTGCTTTTGCACAGTCTGTGTTAATTTTGTGGGACTTTGGAATTGTTTGACACCTGGGAATTTAGCTCACAATTTTATTTGTAGTAACTTTCAAGCTCCAAAACATTTTAATTTTTTTTCACTTAAGCGCTTGGCTACGTACCAATTGCCGTGCCCCTAGCGCGGCTACAAATCGATAAAATATATTTTTTTTAGTTTTAGTTGTACCACGCAATTAATAGAACGAAAAATCATGAATGTTTTTTGTCGCAGAAATACGACACGAGCGGTAGGGGCACGGAAATATGTGTCGCATAATCGACTAATTGCGACACAAGCGGTCAAAAGGCTAATAACAAATTTTAAATGACACATAAAAAAAAACAAAAAAAAAAATTCTCGTAAAAGTCTATTGAAATGGTCTTAGATAGAACTACTTCACAAAAATAATAAAACGAATAACTTCTATTTCTATCCCCCACAATCCTACCACATATTACCGGCATAAAAGAAGCCTGGTATTGTGCGCGCCTGCGTACACCCCCCCCCCCCCCCCCCCCCACTCCGACACCACGCACTGCCCCTGCTTACTATTTGCATCACAATTGCGAGCCTCTCATTTAATTTATTGCTGAAGGTTCAGGACTTAGAGCTGAAACATGACGCATCGTGCGATGTAATGATTCGGCGCCCGGATTGGACGGAAACTCAACGGCTTTTCTGGGATGGTTCATCCCAAAACTCTCGATTACAACTGCCCTTCCTGTTATGTGCTGAAGGTATCCGAAGTGCTGTTCTTGAGAGTGAGCCCTTGGATTTGATTCACAGGTTCAACAAAATGTTCTTGAGTTTATATTTTGCAGACTTTTAAAATTTTAAGGAGTTTTTTACGAAATGTCACATAAATACAGGACATTAGAACAGTATTTTAATTTTATTTAATAATTGAACCCTTTGACTTTTTTTTTAACTGCTGTCTGCATCCATTTACGCTTTACAGCACTAATCTAGCTGCCACAAACAATTACATACGAATTTAATCATTTTTAATTGTTGAAGTTGTAGATAATCGAAACAGATTCAAAGCAAAAGGTTCCATTTCTGAGAACTGATAACTCTTGAAGAAAATAAACACGTCTGAAAGATCTCGCTATCTCTGGGGCACTTCAATTAATCACTCTTACAACACTATCTAAGTCGGTAACTAATAAATTTGAAACTGCTGGTACGTCCTAGATTTATTACTAATTCCTAACACATTCCATACTGTCGCCCCCCGTCCCTCCAACCCTCTCCCCGCTAACCTCAGAAGGACTACCCTCTCGTCTTACTACTGAAGCAGAACGCTTACAAAGGGTGTTCCGACATCTTCAGCTACGTTTTTCACTAAGAGGCTGTTGACTCTCCACAATCACATCACTGTGAGACGCTTAGGATTAAATCATTCGGAGTAATTATTAAGATAAACGTTTGTTTTACATTAGGATTACGACTTTGTACTTACTTGGGTTATAATAATGTTATATTTTTGCAATTAGCAGTTAGTGTAATAATTGAATGGAATACGAAACTGAAATTTGATCAGAATTCTGTTTTGTAGATAGCTACCGAATCAAACTTTGCACAATACATTAATAACAAATTAAAAACAATACATTATAAATTTGAACTCCACAGTCAAGACAAAAATCCCATCCATAAATGAGACTATTGAGATATGTATATCACAGAACGTCCTCCATACATAGAGGACGACACCATTTAACAACTTTACGTCCTCCGAATTAATCGCTCACACATAATAACATCGTGGCAGTGCTACGACGTAGCAGTACTACGGCGTAGGGACTCGTAGCCAAGCCGTAACAGAGTCGTAGCCCGAAAGCGGCCATCTTAGCGCGTGTAACATGCAAACGAGGCTGTAAACTATTCAGTTATGTGTTTACAGAACATTTTGCATGCGCAATGAGTTCCGCAAACATTCGTCTCGATACATTGACACTGTTTACTGAGGTCAGGCTGTAATGTTTCAATTCAAAGCTTTTATTTGATTTTCATGTTATTTGCTAATAAATATTTATATTATTTGTATGACCTCCAAGTAGTTGTTCCGGGTCTGGCTGTTTGTGTAAGTGAGTTTAAATGTTTGTAAACGCACCCACGATACAGGCGAAATTCCAGGTGCGGGGCAAAGTCAAAAAAAAAAAAAGCTCATTTATTTGTTATGTATATAGTGTATATCGCGCAAACAGTTACTGTATCAATTCATACTATTACAAACAGTTGATTGAGGGTAATGAATGCTTCATAAAATTCTAATGATACGTAACGAGACTTGATGGGACATGTTACACAGATTACATGAACAAAGCAACACAAAGAGAACTATGAAGACATCAGCGACAGGTTCAAAAGTAAACCTCTAATACCGCGGATATCAGACGGGCAGAACGGAAGCGGAAGTAAGTCGATTACCTCGCAGCGCTGCCCCCTTGCCCCCCCTCCCCGTGCCACACGCCTCTCGCCCCCCGTCGGCTACCCTTTGTTTCGGAGTTTTTCTCATTGGGGCACAAAACCTCAAGCTCGCAATTTTCTTAAAGAGGTTTTTGAGTGACAATTTGCGAGGATATTTTTAATAAAAGGAAAATAAAGTCTCATTTGAAAAAAATATACAGCTGTTATTTAAACAAGAATTATAAAAATTCGTTTTGGAACGGGAAACAGCGGTCATTTATTTATACTTGAGTAAATATTATTTTTTTACGCGGTAGCTACTTGAAGCGGTTCTCCAATAGAATCTAATAAGGATATATTCGTATCTTCATGATAGTGGTTCCAAGCTAAGTATAAATAATCCGACTGACCGGTTGGTTCAGTTGGTAGCGATTCGGCCTTCTGAGCCGCTGGTCCCGGGTTCGATCCCCGGACAAGTCAAACATTTGTGTGCATGAACATGTCTGTTTGACCTGTGTCTAGGTGTGTATATGTATATAAGTAGGTATGCATATCAGTCATCAGGTTACCGTCGTACAGGTTCTACCCAGTTCGGGATCTGAAGACCTTGTGTGCATATTGTCTCATATTTATTTATATATTTATTAAAATAAAAAATAATCCCCATTTTTCACGTGAATTTTACTAAGAAATCTTCAAAACGAAAGAAGAAAATGAAAGGAAGGTCAAATATATCAGGTCAGATACTTTATACCTTCATATACGGGCAATATTTTAATAATAGCATCGATTGTCATCGAATTGGTAAAGCAGAGATAATAACAAGCATCCTTATTTTACACTTGTAAAGTGTTTACCGGTAACAATAGACACTGTGAGTCGTTACTGGTAGGGACAATGTTTAGTAACTGTTGCCAGCCGAGTTCAACAGTGGCTCGGGACGGGAGGTGTTGGTATTTTAAGCAAATACTAAAAAGATCGATCATACTTTAGAATGGGCGCCCATTGGCCCCTGCTTGATAGTAATGAACAAATTAATTTTACAGACATGTAGCTCTTTACTAGTGGATGTAGTTATAACTACCTATTTATCCAAATGGATGTTGGCTTGAAATAATACTAAAATTATATTTTTAGCAGATTTCAGTTTAGAAAGTCTGTGTTACTAAAGCAAGGCTTGTCACATTACAACTGTTTAAACTTTTAGTCATGGAGTTCTTAACAGTAACAAATTTAAGCAAATAAGACAATTTGTGTCCAGAAATGTTGGAATACTTGATATCGCTGTGTCCGCAACAAACCACAGTACAAACTGCGTGGGTAAATTGAAAGTATTCCTACAGATCAGATATGCGAGGGTAGACGTAACGCCTCCAATCGTGTCGGATCCCCGAGCGAGGTTCTATCGCGGAGCCTTCTCTTATCAGTTGACGGGCGCCGTCCACAGCGCCGCCGACGTATCAATTCACAACTTTTAATCTTTTAAGAGTTACACGCGTTCTTTATGTTTCGTTTTCCAACTGAAAGAAGCTCTAAAGTCATAGATATACTAAGTAAATACTTCGCAATCATAGCTAGTTATTTGAAATTTCACAAGTGAACAAGTACAATTTTGTGTTCTTTAGATCTTTATTTCTAGAACGAAACCATTTAACTGAGTGACGTTTGTGGCAACAGTACACTACATATTATGTAAATAGAGATGAGTCGCGCTAGCCTTGTGAAGCCGCGGGCGTGACGGCAGCGGCGCGACTGCGGGGTGAGAGCGGGGCGGCGCGGCGGCGGCGTGAGCCAGTATTTAAATACACCACTTACGGCGGCTGCCCGATACAATATTATCTGCGCTTTTGTTAACTTGAGATTTAAAATAGAATTTATAATGCGTCGTATGGTGAGCCTCTAACTTCTTCGCGAGATTGCTCACTAAAGTGTAGCATTTCACAATAAAATGTACATACAATTTGGTGAGTTCATTACTTTTGTTATTGAGCGTTGAAAACCAGGAAAACTCAACTGTGTTACGGCTTTGATCTTGCAAATAGTATTAGTATTTAAAACTACCTCCCGAAACAAAATACACGGTGTCGTTATCATTATGTATATAGTTACATAGATAATATCAACATTCTCGAAATCAAATGTGTCTCGATCTTCATTTACAACAGTTTGTGCAACTAACAAGCAGTTTACCTCTATTAATGACGTCACACATACTTCGTCAGCCTTTATTGTGTTTAGTCTCTGTAGGGGCACGTTATCACTGTCGGGTATGTCATGCAAATAGTTGGACCTTTACGAAGCCAGAAATTACAGGCATGTAAACTAAACGAAAGCGGTGCGGTGTGTCCAGTGCGGACCGAGTTGCGGTGCTGGCGGGGGCCGGTAGTGCAGCTGGTAACTCCACTCTGGCGAGGTAGTAATTTAGTTTGTCATGTGCTACTCAATTTACAAGGCTATCAACGTTTTGCAAAGTGGCAATTATGTGAGGTAAGAACTAACCGTTAACTTATACAATGATCTTAATATTTCGAGTGTGTACTATTATGCAGCAGCCTGTTTCTGAACCATCCTTGTTTCTATAGTTCTTGAATAAAATAAAGTGCGTCACTGTGTGTCCAAAGATGACAATTCCGAAGTACGGCTATTTGGAATCCAAATCGTAGTTATTGTGCTTCAACATTGTCACCCATATAACCAACTACATCGTTACAATAAAAATCTATCTATTTCGAGTGCTCCAAGCACATCGCTATGTATACGTTAGCTATTACGTGCGTTGTTCCAACTACAGGGGTAAACCAAACAGTTCGCGTTCGATGCAGAACACTGAATAAAATAGACTTCTTTCATAGCTCACACCTTTGATTACCGTTACGTTACTGTCATAAAACGTTACCGCTTCAGCTCACCGTTTTATTTTTACTGACGACCGTGACTAATGTATTGATTATATTACAGTTATCAGTTCAATGTTAGGTCCTTTTAAAGTTTTAGTTGATTAAAGTAGATCGAGGCCGAACAATTACCTTTCAAATATTTTGTTTTCATACGTAATGTCACATTCAGGTGTATAAATTACCAACAAATTGGCCACAGTTCCTATTGTAACCAAAAATTTATTTTTGCATAACATAGGTATTTATCTAAACATATGAAAATAATGAAGTGATAAAAAATTGGTTGTCTGTAAAGTCGGTTTACGGACGATAGTTTTACGTGATAACGCGGCGTTCCAGTAGCAGTACTATTCGGAATACTTGCTCTGACGTCACGCGAGAAGAGAGATAAATACACTAGCAAACACTAATGAAAGGGAAAGGGAAAAGGCTAATCGTGCCTCTCTATCACTTGTTCCGCGCTCTCGCTTGCACGCTCAGGCTCAGACGGAACGTTACACTTTTTCGTGCATGCAGCCGGTGTTCATCGATTTATAAGACGAATCACGTCAAAAAGTTTCATGTTGAAGCACCAAAAAACGAAAACTACACTATGTAGGCTATAAATATTAACATCGATAGCACTCGGCTAACATAGTGGCAATATTTTTTTCTAGTGCCTTAAAGTTGATAACTCCACTAAAATAAATAGTAAATTTTGGTAATAATAACATGAATAGACAAATAATCGAATTAGATTTTTTTCTTATAAGTCTCACATGTATACAATATTTCCATAATATTCCAACTCAAACATCAAAGGGCGCGGTGCTTCATTAAAAAAATTAAAAAGAATAATTGAAATTATGAATTAGCAGTAGTTTTCGCGTTATTACTAATATCACGACACGACGACGACACGTTAGGTGTAGTGGCTACAGTGGCTAAGTGTAGTCAGCGAAACCAAATGGTCCTGGGTTCGAATCCCGGTAGGGGCAAATGTTTGTATGATGAATATGGACATTTGTACCCGAGTCATGGATGTATATTTATAATATGTAAAATTTACAACAAAAAAAAATGTATTTAAGTAGTGTATCAACCATCTGGTATCCATAACACAAGCCTTAAGTGTTAAGTGCTTAACTTGGAACTAGATGGTGCTGTGTGCAATGTCAGACGATATTTATTTATTTATCACAAAGGCACTAATTCAGGGCAAAATAGTCATTTTCAACAAAATCATATACAAACTATGGCGACATTGAGGACCTCGACAGTTCATAAAATATTCATTGAAATATGAATAATATTACAAATATATTATTATTATTATTTGAATAATACATGAAATTATGAATTACTAGTACTTTTTGCGTTATAAATAACATCACAAAGGTACTCATATCATCGGTATTCATTGCAAAATCGTCAGAATTGATACAACAAAAATGCTGACTGCGAATTTGATACTACGTAAAGATTGTTTGCTCGAAAAACCAGTTTTATAATATTGTTTCCAACAACTACCTACAAAGTTCTATTGTACACTTATCTATGGATATTCATGCACTTACCGTAAATAAACACAGATTTTTTCCTAAAAACACAATATTAGTAGCACGGTACACTCAACCCGGCCGTTGTATTTTCACGATTTCAAAGGGCGCGTTCCAACACTTCCAACTCGGTTTTCACAATTTTGGGAGTTATATTTTTATCTATGATTGAAAAATATAATCATTCCCAGGGATCAATCGTTCAGAAACGATATTGAACCTTAAAAAAAAATGAAATAAAGTATAGAATCAGCTGGAGTTGCCGGTACACAGGTGTATCAGACATCCTTGACGGTGTAGTGACACAGTACCTGTCACACAGTCACCAGCCAAGCATGACGTCACACATCACATCGAGGCAATTGGGCCGCCGATCTACTCACGGCCGCGCCCTCTACCGCCTGACAAATATAAGGCGGCAAAACTCGAATTCGAGCGCATGATCGAGATGGGAATATGCAAGCCGTCAAACAGTCCGTGGGCGAGTCCACTTCACAGCGTGAAGAAGAAAGACGGATCACTTCGAGTATGTGGCAATTACAGAAGACTCAACGCCGTCACCGTTCCCGACCGATACCCCATTCCACGAATCCAAGATTTCACATACCAAATCCACGGCAAGAAAATATTCTCGAAACTCGATTTGAAAATGGCATATTTCTGGATACCTATCGCAAAACAGGATGCTCAAAAAACAGCAATAATAACACCTTTCAGACTTTTCGAATGACGTTCGCTTTACGAAATTCCGGTCATTCTTTTCAACGTTTCAAGCATGAGGTTCTCCGAGTATTAGATGACAACGTATTCTGTTTCGTCGACGATCTGCTCGTACACTCGAGAAACAAGGAAGAACACCGCTGCCGCCGCCACTTAGAACTAGTACTCGAACGCCTAAATACCTACGGCGTCAGTCTTAACATCGATAAGTGCGAGTTTGACGAGAAACGTTACGGAATGTTACACTTTTTCGTGCATGCAGTCGGTGTTCATCGATTTATAAGCACTAGCGCGAGTAAAAACTAACGCAAGAATGCACCTGAAATCCTGTTTGCCAATAACGTTGAATATTATATTATTGTCTTCCACTCCCACACTTACACATGTTTAAGCATGTGTTAAGTACATAAGCGTTTTACATGACACGACATGTTTGCTAATCATAAAATAGTTTCTATGAACATAATTACATCTCTACATTGTGTCTACTTACGGTACAGTACAACTAGTAGTTAATGGTCAAGTGCACGTGTACCCGGGGAGGTTCCGGGAAGTCTCGCCGGAACGTTCAGACCCCAAGGCTAGGCAAGGCAAGGATCAAGGCAGGAGGCAAGGATCTTGCCAATTTATCAACTCGTGCCAATAACAATGATGAACACTTGGCAGTAGAACTCTGTAGTCTTCACAAATGCAACAAGAGCGAATATTGAGAGTGTTCCCTCAGTCGGTAAATTCCTTTATTAAACAAGAACAAAAACGGATTTACACTATTCGAAAGATGTGTCTCGCTACTACAGCAACACACTCGATAAGTTACTGAGAGGCAGTTCCCTTATTTTTAACAACGTTCGCATCCTAATCTCTGTCAATCTGTCAATAAAACTTCAAAGGACACTGGGCGAAAGTGGTCTATGGACAAATAGCGATATAGTTGTGATATTTGTGTCAAAATCTGATCTTCAACACGGGCACCTCAAGAAAATCTAACAAAGCATCAAACTAGCACAGGTAGATTCCAGCAGGTAAGCTGTCGAAGTAACATACTTTTTCGTAGCTCGTGTCGTAGTACGATCAATAGAAGTTTTATTTACGTAAATATCGTTTACTAATGTAGACTTGTAGTTGTATCTTTATTTATTATGCGTAGGCTTAGCTTTGAGCCCTGTCACGTAGCGCGGTACGCGTACACTATTCGAGAAACTTTCGAACCAATCAATACTGGTCACCTAAAATGTTATGACAAACTTGTCATTGTGTCAAACGTGTTATGTCAGTGGTAATTTCAGAGGTGTGTAATGGAAAGGTTACGTTCTGCCGCACTATTCATATTGTGAGTTCGTTTTACATTGGTTTATTCGAGCTAAGTTATTCTAAACTTTAACTTACGCTGAACAAAATATCGAGTAGTAATTTGGCAATTTTCGTATGTTATGTGACGAGACTGGAAAACTATTTCAGTTTGATCAATAATTTTATAAGTTAAAGCTATAATAGCCAATATTATTCATGCCTCAAATAATGCAATAGAATTTAGTATTCAATGCAAAAGGTATGTTACGGTTATAACAATAACTATTGTTATTTGATTTGTGCAATACTTAATTCTATATGTTTCACTGAACTGTCGGCCTCGCTCGCAACAGGACCGCCTATTGTTTACTATTTTCATTTACAATTCTGCAACAAACAAACACGGAACGCGAAATAACAAAATGTTCGATTGTTCCGTATTCACAGGGCTATACATTAACAATTTTTTTTTCTGTGGAGCAAAACGAATAATTATAAAAAGTAACATCAAATGATCATAATACGATCATTGGCGGGCTACTTAAGCACAATGTGCCACTCATCCTGATTACCATACAGTCCATGTTTTATATTTTTTATCTTTATAATGATGTCAACGAAAAAAGCAGTGTTACACATACAGCAAACGTTGGAGACTATACATACAGCGCTTTATCAAGTGGCGTCTCCGGCGTGAATAACAAACGGATGGAGAGCAAACATGGCGCTACGTACCTACTCACCTAGCCGCGTTAGTATTCACGCGAGAGTCTCAGCACCCCCAGTGTGTGTACAGTGTGCTCCGCGCTGAACATCGCTCCTCGCCCGTGGGTGCCAGCAGCAAGGACGGCGGAGATATTATTGCGTTATGTCCAGCTATAAAGTGTTGGTTCGTGCTTTTATTGCTTTTGCGCTGCATAGCTGAAGAGATTCTTTATTTTTCATACCGTGCGCATAATATAAACTGATGAAGGATGTTTGTTCCTCACAGAGCTTTTCACACGTCTTAAATAACTATACCTACTTGCAATATTTGTCGTTTTTTTTACATTTGTGACCCTCAATACAAGCAATCAGTCTTCAAAAATGGAGCCAGGAAAATAAAACAAAATTCACAAACGTAAACATTCAGACCTACATAAAGAATCTAAAGCCCATGTCACACACACATTTGTGCTGCAGAAGATCCTTTCCCAACAATGCTCTGTTAAAGGTCGCTTCGATTGGTCCATTAGTCCTTCTTCGTGTCTGTACTTTTTATTTAAGTCGCAAAATATAACAGTCGTGTCAATACCAAGTTGTCAAATTGTTTTAATTATCATCATGTCAATTAAAAAAACGCACCCTTTCGATACTCTTCACGTCCAAGTACCAAAAGCCCCCCCCCCCCCCCCCCCCCGTTCCCATACAACATCAGTCCACTCCAATTTGAAACCACTTCATAACGCCAGACAAACGACTGAACTGATGAACTTTGAGACATTTCGCTAATACGATAATACATGTCTATAATTAGGTTCTTAGGGGTAAGAATATTCTATTATTCTTCTATTCTGAAACTAGTATTCCCATCTTAATACTAGTCTCATAACAGTTTAAACCAAACAGAATAAAGTTAACACTTCTCTGGGATATATTGAGCGTACTCTAATAACCGTCCATTGCCCAAAAACCACACACGTGACCTAGTCCACCATTTTAGACAAAAACACTACGAGACAAACCTATTTCCTATATTACAGGATATAGAAAATAGGTTTGTCTCGTAGTGTTTTTGTCTATATATATATACTATGCGTACCTACTTCACTAAGTTCTGCGTATCCTCCGCGGAGAGCTACTTACATACCCGGCTCACTGCACACGGACTTTAAAGTACGGAGAGTATTAGTAGGTACAGTCACATTTGTACCGATATTGAACAGAAACTGGAGGAAGGTTTTATTATTAACGCCTAACGTACAACACCTACGTTAGGCGCAGTTCCTTTTTCGCCTGGGTCTATTGCCGAATACTAGCCATTATTTCCAAATCTCAACTCCTACGAAAACGTTCATCACAGTTAAACCCACAGGCACAGTTCGAGCATTCTGTAATTACAGAATGCTTGAACTGTGCCTTGAACCCAGAACCTCACACGTGGCAGCTGCAATTGCTAATACTTGTCCAGCGGCGGTTTTGGAAATGGACATAAAGAACCCCATAAGGTTTTTCTTTTATTCGCAAATGCCACGACGCGACCCTTGAATTCCTAATGGCGATTGTAGATTGTAATTCCATCGATTATACATCGTTCATTTTATTATTTCTCACTCTAAAAAAAGGAATTTACTTCAATAGCTAATCGATGCGGGGTTAAACACAGTAGAAAGATACTTATTGACTCTCATTGAGCATGTAGTGTCACTAGTAGTAGTGTACTAGTGTAGTATAGTGTAAGTAGTGACACTAAAGTGTATAGCATGTGAGAGATAGTGACACATTGTGTACGCAGACGAATCGCGGCACAAATTGCAAAGCTTTAACGAGATTTGTATCACCACGTCACTTTATGTACCCTTACCTACCCTTTTTGTAAAAGGTCTAAAGTACGATTATTTTTTTTTTTTTTTCCGTTATGGCTTCGCACGGTTTGTGCATTTAGCCAATGTCACGTTTACGAGAACAAAGGTAGGGAAACGAAAGAAAAAAGTAAAGAATATTTATGATCAATTAACGGGATTTAGGATTGGACGATTTATAGGATCAGTGTATTTTATAAAGGTGAATACTAATAGTGAATAATGAGCAAATTACAATGACGACAATTTACAGCTTAATATTATTTAATGTGATGAATGAGACTATACATTTATAGACAGGGAAGCTATTTGTACAAAGTAAAGAAACTATTGAAGTAGGAAAAGGAATACGGAGAGACAAGAGGTTACAAAGAAAAGAAGAACGGTCATATAAGGGACAGGAAAAAAAAATGTGATTTATGTCGCCTACGTCTGTGCCACAGAAGCAAATGGGGTCGTTGATGATATGTAGTTTGGCAAGATGGGCTGGAGAACAAACATGACCCAGTCTCATTCGAATTAGAACTGAGGTCTCCATCTTGCCAAATTTTGCCCTGCCAAACCACGGTTTTTCCGGAACGTCGGGTTGTATACTTGAAAAGTAACGGCCCTTCAATTTACTTCCGATATCCCAAGCTACCTTCCAGGTGTCCCGAAGAAAAGTCTTTGGTAATGTCAGAAGGTCAATACTAAAGTTCGTATAAGGAACTAAGTCCCCACACTGCACCGCATCACCGGCAAGTGTATCAGCCACTTCATTGCCATGGATTCCAGCGTGGGCCGGAATCCACGCAAATTGCAGTGTATTACCCTCAGAGATGGTTCTGGACGCAAATTCTCTTATTAAATAAATGATAGGTAACTGCGATTTGTGTTCGAAAGGGGATTTATTGATGGCCAGAAGAGCACTTTGAGAATCAGTAAAAATTATGGTTTTTTTGAGCTTTGTAACACGAGTATATTCTATTGCTTTTAATATGCCGAAACATTCCCCCGTAAAAACTGAAGTCTCCGGAGGCAGTTTGATTTTTTGTACGATGTTGTATTGAGAATGGTAAGTACCTATCCCAACACAACCCGTCGGAGAACGCTTGGCAGCATCCGTAAATATATGGTGGTACTCTAAATGTTCAGCCAAAAAATGATTATAACTTGAATGGCAATCGGGATCAGATTTACTTGCACAGTATTTAATGATGGGGCTGAATTGTAAACTTTCATAACTACTGTTAAATAGGGGAAGTTTATTGGAACGGTGAATAGGAGAAGAGAGTGAAAGAAATTTTTTATAGCTTACAACTAAACAAGGAGCACGTTTATGGGACCAGTAATCTGAAGATTCAATCTGCAACACAAAAGAGTCCAGTTTAGGAATGAGAGGATGAGTTGAGAACTGAAGAATCCGGAACAAATATTTGTCAGATAAGAATTGTCTTCTAAGATATAAAGGAGCTTCCCCGCATTCAACTTGGAGTGCATTAATGGGACTAGACTTCATGGCACCCGAAATAATTCGTAATGCTTTAGACTGTATGCGATCCAATTTTTTAAAAGCCATAACACTACCAGGTTCTAGAACGAACAATCCATAATCCAGAACGCTTCTGATGATTGCGTTGTAAATAAGTTTCAATGAAAATGGATGTGCACCCCACCACACACCAGAGAGGCATCTAAGCATGTTTAGGTGATTTTCACATTTGTTAACAATATAATCACAATGAGGAACACTACTTAATTTACAGTCAAGTATTATACCTAGATATCTGAATTTATCTTTAACTGGAATAGGTATTCCCTTAAAAGAGACGTTTACTAATGGAATATTTCTCTTCCGGGTGAATAAAACAGCCGCACTTTTAGACGTGGATAAATCCAAGCCGTTTAGATGTAGCCATGACTCCAAAGTTGATAAAGCAGAATTGATAGCATAGCTAGCCTGTTCAACAGATTGGCTTGAAGAATATAATAATAAATCGTCGGCATATTGAAGAACCTTAACATGGTTAGTTAAGGATGAGTCTAAATCAAAAGTGTAAATATTGTATAGAAGGGGACTGAGGACAGAACCCTGTGGAAGACCTCTCCACACAAGATGAGATACCTCATGATCTCCTATTAACATGTTAACAGACCGTTCAGTCAGGATATTAATAATGAAATTCGACAAATTCAATGGAACCTGTAAGGCTTTTAATTTATTTTGTAAAACTGATAATACAACGTTATCATAAGCTGTATTAATATCAAGGAAAACTGCAATGGTGGAATGGTTATTAGAGAAGGACAACCGAATATCGGCTGTTAAAATACTTAAACAGTCAGTGGTACTTTTACCTTTTCTAAAGCCATATTGTGATTCTGCCAAAAAACCTTTACTTTCAACATACCATTCTAGGCGATTTTTAATTAAATGTTCCGCTAATTTCATCAGAATTGAAGATAAAACTATGGGACGGTATGAGGAAGCATCAGATGGGATTTTATTTGGTTTAAGGAATGGCAATACCGTTTGACGTTTCCATTCAACAGGGATGTTTCCTGTAATCATGATAGAATTAATAAGCTCTAAATAGTAACCGAGGACGTCATCATTTACATTAGCAAAAAAGGAATACGGGATGCCATCAATGCCTGGTGCAGAATCCTTTGTATTATGAATTACACCCTTTAATTCAGTGAGAGTGAATGGAAGATCTAGCGTCGTATGAGTGTTTTGGTTATTGAATACGAGTGACAGGTTAAGGTTAATAGCCTCGGGCACCCAAGGTGGAGCTAATTTATCTAAAAATTCACTGGCTAAAGAATCAGGAATAGGAGAAGGGTTGTTATAAATGGACCTAAATCTACGAATATTGCGCCATACAATCGTAGGGTGAGTATTCGGTGTAATTGATGAGCAAAAGTTACGCCAAGATTCAAATTTTTTCTTCTTAAAAAGTTTACAAGTATCACTAATTAAGTTCGTTACGATTTCAAAATTAACATCAGACATATCACGGTTATAATTATATTCAGCCTCTTTACGTTTGTTAATATATTCTGTGCACTCAGAGTCCCACCATGGAGGCGAGGGAATTTTACTAATATTGTTATTTTTTACAGGAAAAACTTCATCTGCCGCTGCGATTAATATGAGTGCTAAAGCTTCAGCACAACTATTTTCATTGCCATCAGAAATGACAGGCAAGGAGCAAAGCTTACTGTCAACAATGTTTCTAAATTTGTCCCAGTCATTATTATTTCTATTTGGTAGTTTATGTTTTAAGCTTGATCTCCTTAATGGTGCATTTGGTTTGGAAAGAGGATAAGAGATCACTATTGGAAAATGGTCACTACCATAAGTAGAGGTTAGAGTATGCCAAGTTAATGAAGAGGCTAAGTTTGGGGAACAGATGGAAAGGTCGATTGCGCTTTGGTTTTGGGTGGGATTTGAACGATGTGTGGCAACTCCTGAGTTCAATATGCATAAGTTATGTGAGTCTATTATATCTAGTAATTCATCACCATAACAATTAGAAGTTGAACAACCCCATGATTGGTGATGGCAATTAAAGTCCCCCAATATTAAGAATGGCTTTGGAAGAAAAGAAAAGAGATTGTTCATCTCTTGAAGAACAGTAGAGGAAGGGTGAGGAATGTAAATAGAAACAAGACAAGTGTGATGCACTTTAATAGCTACAATTGAAATTTCCTCACTATGAGGAGGTAATGTAATGATAGAAAAAGGGATAGAATTCTTTATAAGTATAGCTACTCCACCATACCCATCAGATCTATCCCCTCTAATGGTTAAATAACCATTAATTTTAAAAATATTATTAGGTTTGAGCCAAGTCTCTGCTAAGGCAAAGGCAAATGGCTCATATTTGTTTAAAAGATAAATAACATCACTCTTTTTGTTTACTAGACTGCGGCAGTTCCACTGGATTATTTTGGATGTGTGGTCCATTATGAATGGATTGAGATACATTGAAAGATGGGGCAGCGTTGGACGGTGAAATGTTGAACTGAGAGAGAAGATTGTGTAATGCAGAAAGAAAATCGTTTATGGAAAAATTAGTGTCATTTTTATCATTATTAGGATTATTAGAAAAAGCACAACCATTTAGTGGTTGGGGAATGTCGAAATCTTTAATAATGGCATTGTGAGCCTCTTTATTATATCCTTGTACAGATTTGGGATGGGAGCGTGGTTTGAGGAAGACAGTCTTTTTATAGCTACTTGAAGCAGGCATTCTATTAGGTGAAGAGATTGATGGAGTTTGTGAAAAGTTTTTGGAAGGAGAAGATAAAAGTGTATCTGCATACGATTTAGTTACTGGGGGATATACTTTTGACGCTTCAGCATAAGATACTGAACTTTGTGCCATGTATGTTTTAATTAATTTTTGCCTAGAAAATTCAGGGCAAGACTTATTAGTAGCATAGTGAAAACCAGAGCAAAGGCAACAAGATGCACTTTCTTGTTCTCTTTCACAATTGTCCCCAGTGTGGCCTTGGCCACATTTATAACAACGAGGTTTGGACCTGCACTGAATTTTAGTGTGACCAAAACGACAACAATTAAAACACTGTACGGTAGGGAAAATATATAAATCTACAGGTAATGCATTATAGCACATAAAAATTCTTTTCGGTAGAATCTGCCCATCAAATGTAACAACTATGGATTGGGATGGTTTCCAAATGGATGTACCATCAACAATGGTTTTAAAATTGAGGCGTCTGACTTTTAAAATTTGCCCGCAACCAATTGGTACAGTTATATTATCAATAACTTCCTCCGGAGACCATTCCGCAGGAACACCACGCACTAAACCCATTCTGGTAACATTAAAAGTAGGTATAAAAGCTTTGTAATTATATGTCTCTAGACTATTATGCGTAATAAAGGAATTTGCGTCCAGGAACTTTGAAAAAGATAAAGATATTTTATTTCGCCCGATTTTTTTGACGCTACCGTTAATAATATTTTGGAAGGCGTTGTGTTTTAAAAACTTTCCAAAAGTAATTGGGTGCAATGTCGTACCATCATCTGGTGAAATCATTTTTTTTTGTACATGAACGACATACGGTGCGTTGTCTGTTTTGTCGTACGTTTTTCGACCTATCGGAATGGGAACAACTGATGGAGCAGAAATTTTATCTGAAATTTCGTTAGAAACGATAATTTCGGAGCAGTTAGGCACTGGTGTATTGCTTACTAATGTAGCTGTTGAGTCCGTGCAGTCACAACCCGAAGACACGGAACCGTGGTTTTTGCGAGTACGGCGACGCTTATTGCAGTGCTTGCAAACATGCATACGGCTTCTTTTTAGTTGACGAGCCGAAGACGACCCGTCAGTATCCATGCCGGATTCGTTGGAAACTGTTACAAAATTGCCTGCCGGGGGAACGAAGTCCCCCGGGTCAGGCGGGTCGTTCATTTTTCGCACTAATTAATTAATGAGACTTACCTCTACCGAAGAAAATATACAAAACTAAACTAAAATTACATATAAAAGAAAATAGAACACTAAAAACTATACTACTGATCTTATATTACAGGATTTTAAAATTTTAAATTTAATTTCAAAAAGGACGCGTCCGCCAATTTTTGAGTTTCCCGCGCTTTTTTCAGTACGATTATTAATTCCAGTCAGTAAAATGACAAGTGCAACTGTCACTGATACAAAAAAGGGTGACCCGCTACAATAGTGATGTTCGGCAATCAATAGACTTAGACATTTAGTCATGCTTTATTTTATTAGGTATCAAAGCGTTTTTTTATTGTAAATATTTAATACATACCGTATTAAATAATACGATTTTAGAAATATGGACCTTACCAGCATATTAAAATTTCTCACTACAACATTATTACAAAAGCTGGGAAAAAAATGTATAAAGAGATTCAGAGGAATTAACACTAAAAAGTCGGGAAAATACAAGTAATTTTATACGTTTTTATTCATTACGGTTGCTATTGATTCCTACTCCGATTCTGAATCGGTATGTTCAGAATCGGAATCGGAATCAGTTACATTTATAATGAATGAATCCACATATTCATCTATGATGTGGTCGAGTTGACACATTTTGTCTTCGAATTTTATGGCATGGTTGATGCACTGTCTCCAATTTTCAGGCGTCACTTCTCACAATATTTTTTTTACGTCTTTTATTTTAAAACTTTTATTGTTCCTGGCGACGTACCCCTTTGCTTGAGCCCAAACTAACTCTATTGGGTTGAGCTCACCGTGATAAGGGGGCAGACGCAGGATTGTGACACCACATTCAGTGGCCAACTCTTCCACAGCATAGCGTTCGTAATTAGATTTTTGTAATTTTACTATTTCTATTCATGGAGCCTTTATTATTCTAGGTTGATATTGAATTTGTTTTTCATCCAACCACTAAATAATATCAGCCTTCCGCCAGTTTGAAGTGGGGATAAGCTCGACTTTTCTTGGATGGTACGGTGCGTTATCTAATACCAGCGCCGCATTTGGCTTTAAATTTGGCAAAACGCTTTTAAGCCATTCCTCAAAACACTCCAAGTTCATTTCTTCATGATAGTCCATACTATTTTTCTTCGATTCAAAAATAAGTAAACCGGCTTCTACAAAACCTTCATCACTGCCTATATGTGAAATTATTAGGCGTCGACCTTTGCCGGTTGAGCCCTTTAGGCCTGTAGTCAAACCTTTAGAAATTGGGGATCCATCTCAAACACCAACGTAACAAAACAACAAAAAAAAAAATAGCAAGTTAACAAGTAAGAAATAAACAAGAAATTGAAGAGGACACTAAACAATTCTGGCACCGTCGGAATTCGGGAGCAGAATGAAAAACAAAATGGCGTCCATAGCGTGACAAGTGATGACCATAGTGCTTCCAATAACCAAAAACAAATAATATAGGTAACAGTATTTTATGTAATATTTAATTACCTACCGTGTATGTCTTCTGTTTAATTACCGTAAATTATATTTTTATTTATATAAAGGCAATTTGATATTGAATAAAAAAAATGAAATCTCGACTAACTTTTAATTGTAAAAAGTCGATTCTACCACATCACTATTTATTTGGGACTAAAAACCTGCAACACTGGAAATGTCATTTTACTGACTGGAATTAATAATCTTACTATAGTTACACTCTCTTTTTGTAAAAGGTCAAGATAGACTCTGTTTTTTTTTTTGTAAAAGGTCAAGATAGACTCTGTTTTTTTTGTAAAAGATCCAGATACATTCTCTTTTTGTAAAAGATCAAGATAGACTCTGTTTTTTTTGTAAAAGATCCAGATACATTCTCTTTTTGTAAAAGATCAAGATAGACTCTGTTTTTTTTGTAAAAGATCCAGATACATTCTCTTTTTGTAAAAGGTCAAGATAGACTCTGTTTTTTTGTAAAAGATCCATATACATTCTCTTTTTGTAAAAGGTCAAGATAGACTCTGTTTTTTTTTATTTTTTTTACGTTTATTTTTGACTGCGACTTACTTAGTCCTTGACTTTGCCGCGTGTCTCTGAATCCTTTCAGACCAACTATATTGAGCTCCTTATAAGTACGGTATAACGTAACGTAACGTAGGTGACCCTACTTCAGACACAAACTCACGGCGGCCCACGCCAACAAAAATATTAGAATAAACTTGTTCAACCTTTTCGACTTACGTTGAAAAATGAAGTTTAATATTCATTATAGCTGACGAATTAATTAGCGGCGGGTGCTCTTAACTGTTGATATTTATGAAGCGCCGGGAATCCGGCAATGTTAGGAATTTCATCTACAGCCTGGAGACGACGACGCCGAGACATGGCGGCGTCGTTACTGCAGCGGCGGCGGCGGTATGTCACTGGAGCGTTATGAAAACAACTATGATAGTAGGAAAACTGTGAAGAAAAATACTGTAGCTACATAATATATTTGTTGTCTCAGTTATAACATACGTACAGATATGTTGAGTCTTATTCACAGGTCAAACAGACTCTAGACTGAAATTCTACAAACAATATCAGTTTCAGCTTCGCTTCTCTTAAAATCAAATGGCTTAGAACTTCGGTCACACAAAGTCAAACTTTTCGTATTTCTCGTAACTCCCCCACACACAACAGACATCAGACCACCTACAACCACTATCAGCCTTCAACCACTTGCTACCTACCCACGCCTCCCGCGACGGCAGCCAGGCGGCGCCACGTGCTCGTCACATAACTTTAATGAGTTCCAAACTTAGCAGACTGCAGCTGATTGTACTACGTCACGCCTGCTTGTCACACATAATGTATTCACTTGTGAATGCTAATCCATTCTCATAGGAATATTATTAATTCTAGAGTTTAACTCACCTGTCATTCATCAATGTCGTAGTTAGGTCAGAGGACGTGTGTTATTGCCCCTTAACAATAGAAGCAGAAACATATCTAAATAGACAATATAAATTACATGTCTACTACACGTGTATGTACGCTCAAGTATCAAAATGTCTCTCTCACGGGAGCCGCGGGCGCTTAATAACATCTTGCGACATTCAACAAGGTTGATTCAACAAAAACACCGACGGAGAACCAATCACGGGACAATAAATACAAGGAACTGTTATTTTTTTATCAATGGTTTACAAATCGGGCAGCACAATAACGTTTAACAAGATCGTGATAAATAATAAGTAACGAAAAATTAAACAGACAACAAGGGAGTAAGAAATATTGAACCTTAAAAATAAGACTAAAGAATTAATCGACGTCTGACATACTCACGAGTGGAAAAACAGGCAAAAAAGTCGAATAAACCTAATATTATGTATCTTCACGAAACTATTTGTAAGTAGATATACTTGTCTTATGTCGTAGTCCAGGCAACGCTTTGAGGCCGTGTATGTACATGGGGCAGACGGACCAACGGTCCCAGCGCCCCGGTCCCAGTCAACAGTCTGTCGTTCGACTTAGGGGTTACTAAAGGAGCGTCATTGGAACACTTCCCGTTTGTGTCTTCTTCCAGGTATTCACTATTATTTATATCGTGCTGTCCATGTAAGGCGTGCTACAAAATTGTTCGGGTCGGCATTATCCGGCACAGGCGGGCGGCAAAATCGAATCTAATTATGTAGTAATTGTTGTCGGGATGGCTTTGTTGTGCAACAAATACTGCGCAATTGAATCTGCCGACAGGAACAAGTGTGCACTAGTGTGCCTATGATACTTCAAGGTCCTTGCACACACCCTTTTACCTACTACACAAAGATAGAGAAGTACTCAACATTGTTTATGCTCCTACCTTGTTCACAACCAGGTATGTAATTTCAACCAAAATTAATGTATCTAGCCCATTTCTAATCTTAACGTAGACGAACAAAAAGTGGCTTAATCCTGTGCCTTGATGACGTCACGGCACTTTTCAGCTTTCCATTTGAAAAATAAACTAACCTATAAAAAGAATGGTGCCTTTGTAACAACGTCATGAGAACAAAAACTTGAGTAGAAGGAATGCCACATCATTTGTAGAATTACTTGGAAGACTCTGGTGAACATAGACAAGTCTTGATTACTTTATATTTGTAGTATTATATGCCGAAAGTACAACGACTCAAAGTTTGTAATGTAATCAGACTTTTTTGTAGCTGTGTTGTGTTTTTGTTTTGAGAACTGTCACAAAATATTCGGCTCCGTCTCGTACCTTCGTTTTATGATGATAAGAAACTATTTATTTTTCGATTGTATAATCTAAAATGATTACTGTCACTAAGATACGGAGTTACAAATTAAACTTTAAGTTGAGTTAATTTCCAACGAGCGACCTATTCCAGTTATCTTCGTTTAATAAGCACGGCAGGCTCCCTGACGTCATTGAGCCCAGTATTTCAAAAGCTCTTAACGTCGAGATAAGCCGGTTTACTCAGACACGCAAATAAGAAAAAAGGCTCGCATAATCAGACGGGCCCGTTCTAAATGTAGGTACCTACTAGGAATTTCAACGGGTAAATTAAGTAAAAAAACGTGGAGTTTTAACGCACCCGAGATAATTAAACAGCTGAAACCGGGAGCTCTACATGCCAACAGTAAATAAAAGGAATGAGTAATAAAGAGCTGTTCGCAATTTTCATAGAGACGGCTGATTTGCATGCCAATGGCTGCCGCGCCTAAAACAACCGCCGACGAATATTAATGCCAAAAAATACTTCAAACGGGCCCCGTGGCCCCTGTTCCCCGCGGGCCCCAGTGCTCCACGTGGCCCCTTTGAGCTCACATTCAATAACGCCTTTGCTGAGTGATCGGGCTCGGTTTCTCGACGTTTGAGCGTGATAAATGCCGCCACATTGCCGAAAGAAAGACTTTTGTTAGCTTTGATGAATGTTTATAAAATATAACTACCTATAGCTAGAGAAGCGTACCTACTGTTCTGAAGGAAATCGCAACAATAACGACTTGGCGCTTTAAATTGAATGTCTTGAATGATCTCCGACTTTGTATTGCGCAAAGTTTCAAGATAAGTGAGCAATACGTTGCTCCTTTCACTGAACTGCTCTTTATTTATTGGAGTATTTTTGTAGAATATGCTTTCGTTTTATAATACAGCCACTAAACCAAGCGCCAAACCAAGGCTTTAAATATAAAATGTTGAAAACTGTTACGCACGCACTTACATTAGGTGCCATATGTCTCAAACGTGGTCTTCCCCGAAGGATCGATGACGTGCTTCACGCTGTCAACACACAAGTGCCTACATGTCTCCCTCTGTTGGTCCGCAGGTGTCATGGATCCGGCACCGCGACCTGCACATCCTGACGGTGGGCGGCTACACCTACACGTCGGACCAGCGCTTCCAGGCGACGCACTCACCGCAGACGGACGACTGGACGCTGCACATCAAGTGGGCGCAGCAGCGCGACGCCGGCGTGTACGAGTGCCAGGTGTCCACGCAGCCCGTGCGCTCCTTCTTCGTCACGCTGCATGTCGTCGGTGAGTGGGCTGCTTTACTTTACTAATGGATGAAGTTTAATACATCTTTTGATCTATGCTGTTTACATTATAAAGGTAAGGATCTAACTATAAACCATTACAGGAATATATTCCACCCATACTTCAGCAGCGCGCGCTCGACTATCTGAGATTTACATAAAATGATGATACCTCTGGCTGGTCACAGCATCCCGGCGCATCTCGAGCTCCGTCGTGAATGCTTTATCGTCGTCTTGTGTAACGTCGGATCTGTCGGATTAGTCGCGCGGACACTATTTGCGTTGCGTTCAGCGCGGGCTGTCGCGCGCCATCGACGACGAGGACGACGAGGGGTGCGCGGGGCGCGGGTAGGAGGCGCGAACAATTTGAACAAACGCCGGCGACTCGAAAATGCGATGTGAAATCGTCACCGAGCCATTGTCACGGAACATTTTAACATATTTATTGGAGCGAATGGGCGTGCTTTGAATTAATCGGGTAGCTCGCGCGCCCAAAACACCAATTTGTTGTAAATCCGGGGATAAAAGCGGGTTGCTGTATGGCCGTCCGCGACTATGCTACAAACTAAGCTAAACATACATTACTGAAATAGAAACGTTAATGTATTCACTCCCTAATAAACCAACATTCCTTAATTGTTCCTCTTTGTATGTCTGAAATTCGTTTGCACTAGCGTTTTCAAGGGTTTAAGAAATCAGTACGGTATTGAATCTCCATGAATCCTTCAAATATTTGTCGTTCATTTTCCGAACGGAAAGGATAGGATTTACAACATCTCTCAGAACCAATCATCGTATATCGCAACGTATCGCTCCGTGCCTCGTGACGTCACCGTCACGCGTCCACGATGCGGCGCCACATGCCGCTGTGAGCACGTCCGCGTCACGTTCACACGATGACAAGACTTCAACTCGCAGTTTCCTCCTCACGTTTTAAACGTTATTTGTGTCAGGTGCTCGAGGGTAAGCTTCCATGGCGCTTTTGATGAGGTAGGTACTTACCTAATAATAATATGAGAAGAATAAAATAAAAACTACTTCTATTAGATCTAGCTTATACCTATAACATTACAATAAATGCTAGTGGACTGGTTTGATATTTATAAAGTGTTTATATATAACAAAAAAAAAACTACTTTTAAGTCTGATCTAAAGAAGACATTAATTAACATAATTTAAAATCTTAATATATCTTGTTAGTAAAAAATATATTAACTCACATTATAGAAAGAAAGAAAGATAGATTTATATGTCACAGAAACACGTGCATACAAAAAAGATAATTAGCTCTAATAATTAAGAAAAAAAAGGAAAAATAACAAAGAGATCTCTAATCACGAGCACAAAACAGAAATAGTCGACAGCTGCACGTCATGACTGCGACAAGAAGGCTTCCACTCAGCATGATGCTGTGCTATGGGGGACCCACAGCACAGCGCTGATTTTCAGTGGTTACTCGAAAAGGACGTACGGAAACCAAGCCAGGTTCAATGATTGGAACTACTTATAACAAAATAAAATAAAACAAACAGTAAGCACTTAGAACACAAAGCAACTACTTACACAACCAATTATTTGAACAAATATTATTTGATAACATCAAAATGTATTAATCCGCAGGTATTACCGTGCGCGCACAATTAATGCACCTACCCAAAACATTAATTTCACAGGAATATCATTATCCAGTGTTTGGTGCTTTGTCTCGCTCCCACAATCACCTCCGCGTCGCCGTCGTCACCGTCGCCCGCGAACAATAACATTCAAATTGCTCGAATTGCCATTCCGTAAAGCTCATCCACGAAAGTAAATAAGTTAATTCTTATGGCTACTCGTATTTAAAACTCCTAAATACGAACGTTACGTATTCACGTAAGTTACCAGCGCGCCGCCCCTGAACCTGTAAAGATACGAACATTTCAAACAAACAAACAAAGCGCACACGGTGTGATCCGTTTCAAACTTTCAAATGATCGCGTCAGCTCTCGGTTACTTAGACCAGTCGGCAGCCGCAGCCACTGGCCCGGCCACTCGCGCTCCACTAGTCACTGGCGCTGGTCACTCGCCAACTCTACTAGCGCACTGCTACACGCCGGTGCTCATAGTAATAGACTCACAGATCTACTATTGATGTTATTTTTATTTTAAACGTTTACTCCTCAAATGGAACCGTTGAACATTGCTCAAATGTTAATTAAAGCTCCCTCCAAAGTAACAGGAGTCTTTATCTTTTAACTTTGAAGTAAATTCTCGAACCTTGTTATGTTTAATGAAATCCCGGACTTGTCTCAAGTCAATCAGCGCTACAATAACAACACGTTCTAATTGACGTCTCAGTAACAAACAGATCCGCGGCAGGCGGAACTTATCATTACGCATACGTACGTTTTCCTTTAATCCCTAAATCAATACAGATAACTAAAGGTATTATATTAATTTATCACAAAGTACAGATTGAAAACAGTAATCAACAAACCGTTTGCGTGGAAGTTAACTCAACGGGAATCAATTACTGATAGAGCGAGTATTTACTTTGATTACGAAACTTTTTAACGTTATTGTTGTCCCGGCAGATTGCGACGAGATCTACCAGCGGATGTTCTCGGACGCAGGTGCGTGACGCCAGTCGCGCGTCCATTGTGGGCACGCTGCGGGCGTGAGTCGGTTGTGCGTGCACTAACCCCGCATGTGTTGTTTGTCTTCATTAGCGCCGGAAAAACATCGGACGTTGTACAACGACCGCTGATTTATTTTTGCTGCTGCTGCAAGTTGCGTTACTTTACTTTACAATAAATGAGAGGAATTTGTTGCTATCTTGTGTGGGACATAACTACGAACATAACATTAATAGTTTCCTCCGCAATTTAGTAAATGGAGCATCATTAGCTTGACTTTAATAAATAATTAACATTTTGGAGCGTGCCTCCCCTTTGCGACTAAATATTCAGAGTAAAGTTCAGGATTAATCCTTCGAGACTCGGATTCTCCAATATTTTATATAGAAATATCGTTTTCTAAGGTTTCATACCTACTACAGTGTCGAGCTAACATACTAATATTTTTGTGGTGGCAGCAGTCTGTTATTTATGTTTTGAGTAATGCGGCTTCTTGTTCACACGTGGGAGAGTTTCTATAATTGTGATCGAATGAGTGGTAGGTATCGATTGATGATACGTCTGTTTGTTACTAACAATGTGATTGTCGGTGCGTGGTTGCTGGTAGTCAACCCGTTCACGTGCTGTGTCGTGAATACTAACAGACTGAAGCATGCTGTGATCTAACACAAGCGTTCATTCATTATGTTTCTTTAACTTTTGTTGTTTTTGGGTTATTTTGGTAAGTGTTCTGTTTGAAATAGCTATCAAGTAATCTACCGTAACCATAACTATAACATAACAGCTGGTTCAATTGTTTTATAAGCTTTTTGTTAAGAAAGTAACCAACGATTGGCAAAAACATTTCCGATTCTCTCCAGACGCCCGGGCGGAACATTTTGTAACGAAACACGTTCACGGTGATCCCCGGACGGCCCGAACGGAGCCATTTGTAATGAGACACATTCACGATCCTCCACGGACGGAGCCATTTGTAATGAGACACATTCACGATCCTCCACGGACGGCCCGCGGCGGAAGATTTTGTAATGAAACACATTCTCGATCGTCCCCAAACGGCCCGGGCGGAGCTATTTGTAATGAAACACATTCACGATCCTCCCCGAAAGGAGCCATTTGTAATAAAATACATTCACGATCCTCCCCGGACGGAGCCATTTGTAATGAAACACATTCACGATCTTCCCCGGACGGAGCCATTTGTAATGAAACACATTCACGATCCTCCCCGGACGGAGCCATTTGTAATGAAACACATTCACGATCCTCCCCGGACGGAGCCATTTGTAATGAAACACATTCACGATCCTCCCCGGACGGAGCCATTTGTAATGAAACACATTCACGATCCTCCCCGGACGGAGCCATTTGTAATGAAACACATTCACGATCCTCCCCGGACGGAGCCATTTGTAATGAAACACATTCACGATCCTCTCCGGACGGAAAATTACAAATTTTAATCAGATTTTAACAAACCTCAACAGTATGCTCTCATCGGTGGTCACAGATTCGGTTTCCTGCAGTGACGTCACCGATCTGAAACCTTTTAATCCATTTGTGCTAATTGAATGCCATTTATTTCTAAATTAAGAGGCACTGGGACAGCGGGCCCATGGGAGCCACCCGACCGCAGGGGACAGGCACGGGGGCCAAACGATATTACAGAGCAGTTTTACACGTCCAATATTGTGGCGCTAAGATTCAGTGCAATAATAAGCAATTTATTTTCTGTCGCCGTCGTGTGCGAACGCTGCGAGGGCTTTATCGAGAGCGCTCCAGAGTCCACACAGGTGCGAGACCACGGAGTACAGAGTATAGTAGTACAAGGTTTGTGTCATCATTTACCAAAGTAATAAGTCCTACCTACTCCATATCGGTTTCGCTAACTTAGCAAACAAAGTATAGTTATTTCAAAGAGGTACAGTTCTGATCTATAATCTCCACATATATTCTAGGCTCGCACGGTGAAGCTGCTAATATGTGTTGTGTGGGGAGGTCACAGATCTGTTCTGTGGGGGAGGTTGTACGTCCCCGCAGTAGGCACACCTCATAGCATTTCACTGTCGGTGTACGATTTAGAATCCAGCTCATTTCCTGAGACTTGCTTGATTACTGTTCATCATCTGAGACATGAGCACGTGTGTCGATTTATTATAAATCATCAATTTAATTGAAAATATTGGCGGCATTATTATATACGGCTGTATTGAACACAGATATATAACCTCTTGGCCTAAACTTATGGCCCACACTATTATACTAGTGCTCGGCCACACCCACGCCGCCAGCCAGCTGCGGCGTCGCAGCACTTTCCGCTCCACAGCGATAAGCGGTCTTATTACAAATTCAGCCAACACCAATAACAAGCGCCCCGCCTCCCCCCTCTCACACTCGCACAAATACATAAATCTACTGAGTGACTGAATCGCGGGAGAAATTCATATTTTCCTTCAACTTTATTCTTGGCTCGGCCATACAAAAGTTCCATGGAATTAATCAATTCAAAATGGTAATAAACTTCAAAGGTTGGCGCGGGCGGCATAGGTACTTATACTTATTTTTTATTCGAGTAACAACTCTACAGCGGATGTAACGAGCACCGGACTGAAGGAAAACTGCACGACCACGTACTGCGTACTACGAGTATGTTTACTTATTTATTAGATCCTTTGAAGTGTTCATTGGAAATTTTATCGAAATTAATACTGTTATCAAAATAGGTGATTAGGTGTATGGTTCATTCATTATTCCCAGATTAATGAGAGACGAATTTTATACGGGTATCATTTAAGCTATTACCAATTTAATTAGTTTTGTGTTTCTTAAATAATAGGGTTTGTCCTCCAAATAGTAGATCTGTCACCAAAATGTAGTCACCAAACAATGCAAAATCAGTTCCACAATAAATCACCTAAAATCCTGAGATATAAGGTCTAGTACCAAATAAATGTTTTTGTATGTATTATAATAGGTGTGTCCTAATAAGTATTTAAGCAAACTAATTTAAAGAGATCACCAATAGTAGTAGTTTTCTTATTCACCACGGATCGATTGATATACATAATATACGGTACTCATAATACGGTAGGGCTTGGTCGACGGAGCCCCGCTTCGCGGGGCTCCTACTTCTGGGTGGTTTATAAAAAAATAACCACGAAGGGGATGGCGGGGTCTCTCGACCCCGCCATCCCCTTCTAACCTAACCTGTCCGAGTCGGGGTGCCCTAAAGTCCAGATTGCATCCAGTTTCTCCTGGTAATTTGTCTCGGGTATCATTTAAGCTATTACCAATTTAATTAGTTTTGTGTTTCTTAAATAGTAGGGTTTGTCCTCCAAATAGTAGATCTGTCACCAAAATGTAGTCACCAAACAATGCAAAATCAGTTCCACAATAAATCACCTAAAATCCTGAGATATCAACCTGGGAACAATTTTTGTTTATCTGAGAACGAAAATATTTCGTGGCGATAGATCTATTTATTAGGTGATACAACTTGATGACAAATATAAATTTTGGTGATAGAAAATATAGTTCCCATTTTATACATTTTAAAAAGCAATTCAGCTTCATGTAAACAAATCTCTTATCTAGGTAGTTTACAGAGATTAGTTTACTTAGTTTAGATTCAGAGTTCCAACTCTACCAGTAAAATCCGCATACGCGCAAAGACATGACATTCAACATTTTCTGCATGTACCTACATGTTTATATCGCGGTGATCCAACAGTGCAATATAAGAAATTGCACACGCAAACAAGTAAACATTAGACTAACATCCTGCTTACTAAACTTGTCATATGACGAAGCAGAAAAGGTAATTACAGTGGTAAAATATTTTTTGCGCACATACGTTCGTACCACTCTCACGTTCTGTCTCGCTCACAGATACTCACGGTTAAACACCCTCAAACTCATCATCATATGATCACACACTTACACTCACATAGTAGCTAGTTTTATTATTTTCCTTTGTTTTCTCGATTTCTTTGTTACGTTTTCTTTCATTTTGATTGAAAAAAATATACGGCCGAATTGAGAAACCTCCTTCTTTTTTTGAAGTCGGTTAAAAACAAAATGAAAATCTTTTTTTTTATGCGTTCGCGGATAATAGGTTCATAAACGACGATGTTATGAACCGATTTTGACGACTCTTTTTTTGTTGGAAAGGAGATATCCCAAGGGTGGTACCGTGAAAAGGAAACCAGGATCTGATGATGGCATCCCAGAGAAATCGAGGGGAACCTTCGAAAATTGTAGTGCGTTTGTAAATTTTTTTCATTAAGTATTTTAAAGCACTGCTATTTAATGAAGGTCTGGAGTCGATCTGATGGTGGAGCCGAAAGACAGTCGAGAGAACTCTTCAACGTTTTACAGTAGGTACCTCGTATAAGAGACAAAGGAGCGGTTGTGGATTGATGACAGTTGATTGATCCATAAAGTAAGAACACCGTTTATAAACTTACATATTTGACCGACTTCAAAAAGGAGGAGGTTCTCAATTCGGTTGTTTTTTTTATGTATGTACACCGATTACTCACAGACGCCTAAACCGATTTGAAAATTATTTTTTTTGTTTTAAAGGGTATTCTTCCCAGGTGGTCCCATTCAAATTTTATTGAAATGGATCGAACGGTTTAAAAAAAAAAAAAAACTATTTTTAAATAAAAAAAAATCGCCTTCAAACAGACGTGGATGTGTAAGACGATAGTTTTCGAATTGGTAGTAGGTTCGAGGTGGTAGGTACCATAAAGCTCGCCTTCCATTTTTAATTTATATATTAATGGGCTGATCGAGGCACTCAGCAAGCAACATATTGGTTGTTATATTGATGGCGTATGTTTCAATAACATCAGCTACGCGGACGATATGGTGCTGCTGAGTGCCTCGGTCTGCGGACTCAGAAAACTGATGAGTATCTGTGAGGGTTATGCAACTGATCATGGACTTTTGTATAATGTAAAAAAGAGTCAATGTATGGTCTTTCAGGGCGGACAGAGAAAAGTTCATGAAATACCAGCTTTACGACTGAATGGCATACCTTTGGAAAGAGTTGATTCTTTTAAGTACCTAGGCCATTTAGTCACTCCCGATTTGAAGGATGATACAGACATTGAACGGGAACGAAGGGCGCTGTCGGTCAGAGCGAATATGGTGATCCGTAGGTTCGCACGTTGCTCAGTACAGGTTAAAATTACTCTCTTTAGAGCCTACTGTACAACTTTATATACATGTAGCCTATGGACCAACTACACGCAGAGATCGTACGGCGCCCTTCGTGTCCAGTACAACAATGCGTTCAGGATGTTGTTGGGTCTCCCCCGTTACTGCAGCGCCTCGACAATGTTTGCAGAGGCACGCGTAGATTGTTTTTACGCAATGATGCGCAAGAGAGGCACGTCGCTGGTGCGGCGAGTGCGGGGGAGCTCCAACAGCATGCTGGCCGCGCTTTCAGAAAGGCTCGACTGCGCCTACATAAATCATTGCTGCAGGTTGCACATTGGATGCGGGTAATTCATGTTTGTGTTGTCCAATAATTTAAAATTTTTTTTTTTTTGCTCAAATAATTTTCCTGATTTGTATTATTCTTATTTTATCAATGTGACTGGTTGTAATAATTAATAATGTGTATATGAGTCTTGGTAACTTGAAATAAATGATTATTTATTTATTTATTATTATTTATAAATCAATTTTTTTTTGTAAAAGAGTATTTTTTTTGTAATTTGAAGCAAACCTATTTTACTTTTATTACCGAACATGTTTTTAAAATAAATGTTTAAATGGTAAACCCTCCACATTGGTGCCCAAGATTCAGGCTTGCCTAGTTTGGGGCCAATGTAAAATCTCTGTACTTAATCTTTTTGCAATAAAGTTTTTATTATTTATCTTTGGCCAAGATAATAAAAGTCATCACTGCTAGTTTTTCTCGGATATTAATTACCTATTAAAAAAGTCTTCTCAATTTGGAGCTTACGTTTTAGTTCATGAAGACAATAATTAGGTTACCCACTTATATCGCGTGTGCTGGATAGATTGGATCGCGCGACGAGATCGCGATTTATCGCCCCGCGAGGAATGCCGCGCGAGGAATGCCGCGCGAGCACCGAGCGCGTGGCAGCGCACGCGCGACGGATGAACACCTGCGCATACCAGCGCATGGTAACTGTGTCAGGTGGTAAGGATTGCTTATAAATATAGTCGCAATAACTATTTGAAACGATTCCCTTCCAATGTAAACCAGTAATGAATTAAGTCGAAACGTTACACACTCATTGATACATTAGTGACCGCGGTTCAGTCTGTAGTACGCACGGCTACAGATCTAGCTATGCATTTCCAGTATAAGGTGATCTCGCATTGTATAGCATTTCCTTACAATGAGAGGTCAGTGTAAACTAGATGTGTAGGTATAGCTTGATGTGTAGCCGTGTGTACCTCTATATCGTAGGGCCATATTGTGCAAGCTGTTGTTACCTGAGCTGAATATTTAACGTTCGTTATTATGTTAATAGTACCTCTGCTACATTTTTCCCCGCGAGTGCTCGGGGTCACAGTTCGGCCCGACCCTTACGGCCCTCATTAAATCTCTAATCTTATTAGAGGCCTATATTGCCCCCTCTTTACAACCAGGGAGAGGATTACAATTGTTTGGGGTTGGGGGAAGATTAAGATAAACTAAGATTAAACATTATAAAGATAGCTGTACGGGACAACTATAAATGATAAGTTATGATAGAGTTTATAATGATTTTATTGATATAATGCTATAGCTAATTGATACAGTGATCACATAAGATATAATGATTTAAGGATATCGAAATGCTACGATATTATGCTAATGAGTACACGCGGCGAAGACCGAACGCTAACTAAAGTAAATTGCGCACGCGGTACAAAACTGCTTATTTAACGTAAAAAGATATATGATTTGTACGGGTGGACCGTACATGCTCCCAGGCACGAGAGACTACGATAAAAATGAAAAATTAAAATATACTTAAAAATCAAAGCATTAAACAACGTAAGTACATATACTTAAAGAAAGTAAGACAATAATCGAAAGCACCAATTGGGTAGGTATGCGAAAACTTTATTAGTCTCTAAAAAGTCTTATTCACTGAAAATAGATTCGCGAAACACAGGCGACGTAGCCTTGTTTTGTTTACTCGCACTGATCACACCCGAAATTGTATTGAGCTCAATTTCACTAGGTCCCGATTGCTCATTTATACTGATACGCGGAACACTGATTACACTAGCACTCTGAAGCTGCTGATGAGTCGAGCGAGCGGGCAGATCCACGCTGTGCACACGCCGAAGGCGCCGCCACACGTGCACGGCTCCCGCCGCGCACAGGGCGAACACCACTAAGTATATCACCGTGTAATGATGCACGTCATGATATGAGAACCCGTCCTCTAAATCTTCATCAATGCTCGGTTCATCTTTCATCTGACTTAACTTATCATGGACTTCCTTTATCAGACCTTGAGTCTCGATGTGGGTATGGTCAGATTGTTCATCGATTGCACCGATAGGTATCGATAAGTTGATAATGTTGTTGATAGGTGGAATATCAATCCTCAGAACGCCTGCCGTAGTCTTCAGAATGTTGGATAGCTTCTTATGTGAGTAAACTGTGTAAGTATCGCCTTTGATGACGCATCCTTCGCCGAGCATGATAACGCCGGCTTTGGTTAATTGTTCGGCCGTAACTTGATACTCGCATATGATTCGTATGGAGCACGGTCCGCAACAAAAATATAAATATGTGTTTAATTTATTAAGTTCTGTCCAACGGTTTGTACAGATTGTAGATACTGTGCTGCAACGACTGGACTGTTGATCTCTAATGCAGAGGTTTTCATCCGATCTCATTTGATGAATCGGACCCTTCAAAGGGCAGATGTATGTTTCTGTGTCATAAAACATACAGGTTTGGACATCAAGTTCCGTCATTGGAATGTAAGCGTCCTTTTGTATATTCATTGCGAGAAGATCTGCGATGGGAATTATGCCGATCATATTACTTCCAACCTGTTGCGGAACTGTTATAATTCTGTAGAGGTCGTAGCTGTCTCTACTCACTAATGGGATTTTAATTTCGAAGATAATAAACTGCTGCATGACTCTGGCTTTAGTCTTCAATAAATGATATAGTTTAGATAAATCCGATTGAATATTATTTGTTGGAAGAGTCAATTCTTTTGCTAACTGTCCTATTATGATATTAAGTTCATCCGTCAGCTGTTTAGGTGTTAGAAGGTGGAAATTGAACCCTGTGTGATGTAGGTTCATAATAGTATCCACGATGGTTTCTTGGATGGTTTTCAAGTTCATTAAGATACTGTTGGCAATGATAGATGATACACTAAAGCTGTTTGACATTAGTGATTCTTGAACTCCTGCCTGAATTGTGTTAAATCCCTTCTCTAAACTGATCAAGTGCTGATTGAACACCTTGTGATGTCTATCCATTGCATTTTCTACTCTTTTGATGATGTTGTTCTCTGCTTCAACAATAGATGTGTTGTTTTTCCACAAGGAAGCCAAACGCTTTTGATTACGTCTGATTTGTTGGATATCCTTGGCATAATTTTGAGCAAACTCATCGTCTAAGACACCAAACAAGCTTCGTGCTATGCTTCCTATAGGATTGATAAGACCGCGCTTTTGTCGCACGTTCTCCGTGAACTGCTGACCAAGCAACATGCTATTGTAATGGTCAAGTTCATTACTACCGTGACGTAATTGCATGAGGATTGCGTCACACTGTGATATCTTTGTTGTATTAGAACATATGTTGCCCAGATGATCGACGTATTTTTTAAGCAGACCTAATCCCTGCCAATAGGGCTTCATGTCATAATATACTATCAACTTCCACTCGTCCCGTTCGAGACGCATTTTGGAGATCTTGTCGAAATAAATACTCTGATTGCTATTCAAAGGTGCTGTTTTATAATCACAACTAGATGGTGTTATGATTAACATCAAAAACATGAGAGCGATGTAAATGAAATTGCTGATTTTTCCCCTCCGACGACGTCTTGATCTATTTTTCGATGTCTCATTTGATACCGAAGGTTGATCATCAGTCTTTTCTGTTGTGATATTATTTTGCTCTGCATTGTTTTCAGGTTGTTGATCTTCGTGGACTGGCAACAAGGAAAGTTTTGTGATTGGCCTCTTGATTACCCCATTTTTTGTTTTTACTGATACGACACGGACAAAGCCGTCCTTGCCGGGGTGCAGCTCTATGATTCTGCCGAGGGCCCACTTCCCAGGTGGTAAGTTAGCGTCTTGGATGATAACTATGTCGTCGATCTTTAAATTCGATCGGCACTGCCGCCACTTGCTACGTGCTGATAACTGACACAGGTACTCGGTTTTCCACCGTTTCCAGATGTCCTCAAAAATCTTCTGGTTAAGCTGCCATCGTGTTCTTAAGTCTCTTTCTGTCTCAATGATGGTAAGTGTGGGACCACTCGATAAAAAGTGCGATGGAGTTAGGTAATCCATGTCCTCCGGATCTTCGCTAATGGCGCAAAGAGGTCTCGTATTAAGGCAGGCTTCCAACTGTGCTAGTAATGTGGAATACTCCTCATACGTCAGTTTCTGCTCACCCACAACTCTCTTGATGTGGTGTTTGAGACTTTTGACAGCCGCTTCCCAAAGCCCCCCAGCACTCGGCCAGGAAGGTGCGTTAAAGTGCCATTGTATTTGCAGATCTGTGATTGCTCTGTAGAACTCGTGGTTAAGGGTTGTTCGTAAGTTGATGAACTCTTCACGCAAGGCCTTGTTGGCTCCGACAAAATTTGTCCCATTATCACTATAGATATGGGTTGGAGCTCCTCTGCGTGCTGCCATCCTCCTTAATGCTGCTAGGAAAGCAGCTGAGCTCAGGTCGGAAACGAGTTCTAGGTGCACGGCCTTGGTCGCCATGCACACGAACACCGCTATGTAGCCTTTGGTCGTCTTGATGCCACGACCCTTATTTGCCTTGATGTCCACATAGCCGGTGAAATCGACCCCAGTATGATTGAACGGCCGCGACGGATTACTTCTCGACACAGGTAAGTCTCCCATTATTTGTGTATTTTTTACAGGATTATGCCTTCTGCAAGTGACGCAGTTATGTATGTGTTTTTTGATAGCACGGTTACCGCCTATAATCCAGTACTCCTGTCTTAACCACGCCAGTGTTAGGCGAGCTCCACCGTGGAAGGTCATCTGATGGCCTTGGTCGATCAGTCGATCGGTGAGTAATCCACTGTGTGGAATGATAATAGGATGTTGCATGTTTTTGCTTATCCTTGCGTTGCTTATCCTGCCACCAACTCTCAGCAATCCGTTTTCGTCTAGATACGGATTTAGGTTTAGTAGCTTGCTTTTAGAGTCTACATTGCTATGCTTTTGAAGGCTTTTGATCTCCTCCGTAAACTCATGTTGCTGTACATGCTTAATTAAAATGTGCTTCGCTTTTCTTAACTCAGTGATTGTAAGAAAAGATGGCTTTGGTTGCGGTTTTGGCGATATACGTAATATCCTCGCAAGTATACGAGTTAATTTCGCAAAGCTGCTATATTTGCTCAGTAATGTGTCGATAACGTCATATGATTGTTTTTGCGAGGAGGTGACTTGTTGTGTGATTGCTACCTCTCTCATTTCTTCGCATGTGTTGTAGTCAGATTTTTCCTTTGGCTGTTTTTCGTCGAATGAAGGTAACCATGAGGGTCCATGCCACCAGAGAGTATGCTGCTTAAGTTGTTCTACAGACATGCCTCTACTGGCGCAATCAGCTGGATTGTCTGCTGACTTAACATAGTGCCAGCTGTTCGATGGTATGATATCGGTCACTTGCTTGACTCTATTGGCAACGAAACGCTTCCAGCGACTTGGGTCTCCTTGAAGCCATCCTAGTACGGCTGTTGAGTCCGACCATGCGAAGATTTTGATTTCGTGCCCAACCAGACATTGTGTTACTGTGTGCATTAACCTTGATAGTAGTACGGCTGCGCTCAATTCCAATCTTGGTAATGTGATACTTTTGTTTGTAGGAACAATCCGCGCCTTTCCAGTTATTAATGATACTGTTGAGATTTGGTTGACGTCTTCATTTTCGTATATGCAGTAAATCACACAAGCGTACGCTTTTGTTGAAGCATCACAGAATCCGTGCAGTTTAATGGTTCCGTTCCTGTGACACTGCAGCCATCTCGGTAGCTTAAACTCATTGATAGTTTGTAAATCGTGTGTCATTAGTGACCATTGCTTAACAATCTCTTCAGGAATTTGATCATCCCATTGGAGCTGCAACTGCCAGACTGCTTGGAATAATAGCTTGAGCTTAGTGGTAATTGGAGACAGCCACCCCAAAGGGTCGAAGATTTTGGATATGTCTGATAATAGTGATCTTTTCGTCACAGTTTTTGATGATGACACGTTGATTTTACTTTGGAACGTGAATTGATCTTCAGTAGGGTGCCAGCGCAACCCTAGAGTCTTGGTGGACTCTTGATGACGAAAATCAAATACCTCATCTGTTTTGCTGACGTCATCGATTAACTCCGCCTTATTCGATGACCATTTGCGGAGGTTGAAACCTCCTGATTTCAGAAGATCTATTAAATCTTTCTGCAGTTGTTTTGCTTCTTGCAGTGTATGATGACCGCTCAAAAGATCGTCCATATAGAAGTCTTCTTCTAATACCCTCGCTGCTGCTGGGTACTGGTGGCGTTCATCATTTGCTAACTGCTTAAGCGTCATTATTGCTAAAAATGGCGCTGCTTTTGTACCGTATGTGACGGTCATGAGTTCGTATTCACGAAGAATTTGTTCTGGAGAGTCACGCCATACAATTTTTTGATACTTCAAATCATCCTTGTGGCAATAAATCTGCCGAAACATTTTCTCCAGGTCGGCAGTATATGCGAATTCGTATTGCCTCCATTTTAAAATCAAAGAAAACAAATCTTTTTGTAAATTAGGTCCAGTGTACATCAAATCGTTCAAACTCAGCCCCGACGATGTTTTCGCCGAAGCGTTGAAAACGACCCGCAACGCAGTCGTCGTGGAATCCGATTTCATTACACAGTGATGTGGTAAATAGCAGTTGACTTGATTTTTGTCATATATACTTTCCTGCATGTGGCCTAATTCGATGTACTCATGTATAAATGATCTATAGGATGTTTGCATATTGAAGTTATTCGAAAACTTCTTTTCAAGTTGATAAAATTGTCCAATGGCCTTGTGTTTGGACTCCCCTAATTTTTCCTCTATGTTTTCCTTCAGAGGTAATCTGACGACGTAACGACCATCTTCTCTTCGTGACGTATCTGCCTTATAACGCTGTAAGCACTGATGATCTTCTTCTGATAAATTGTTTTGACTGTCGTCAGCAACATCTTCGATCGCCCAGAACCTCTGGATATCATCGATGTTGTTTAGGACAACACTACATTGGTATGATATGACGTTCCCACTTATAATCCAGCCAAGGCGTGTTTGTTGCGCCACTACCTGGGAATCGCCTTCCTTGATGAGGCCATTCATAATGATCGAAGAGTAAACGTCTGCTCCAAGCAGTATGTCGACTGGACGACTAAGGTTATATTCAGGGTCCGCTAAATTCAAATGCTCTAGACAAGCCCATGATGGCTTTTGGAATGAGCGATTGGGCAAATTATAAAGAAGGGTTTTCATGATAAGTACCTCGGTGGAAAAAGCAAAGTCTGCATACATTGCTGATGCTTCAATTTGTATAACACCCTTGCAGTTATTTTCCTTGGCACCAACTCCCATTACAACTCCCTTGCATGCTCGTCGAGGAAGTCCCAATCTCTGAGCAGCGTCCTCAGTGATCAGTGATACTTGGGATCCCTGATCTATTAAGGCTCGCATTGGGTAGTATACCCCATCAACACTCATAACTTTGATTTGAGCTGTTGCCAACAGGGTCTCAGATATCTCTGGATTCGACACGTGTGTGACGTTTTTGCGTTCCTTTAAAGTCGAATCGCTAGCGTTGGACTTTGAGTTACTGGGACCCGAGTAGGTATCATGTAACAAGCTGTTATGATCGCCTTGACATTCTCGGCATCTTTTGTCGGAAATACATGCTTTACCTTTATGATCATAAAGACAGTTTTTGCATAAGTTTAGTTTATTCACTGTCTTGCGTTTAGAATCCGATGTTGATTCTAAGAATGTTTTGCAATTGAATAAACGATGATTTTCGCTGCAAACCGGACATTTCCATTGTTTTTTAGTCGCAGAATTATTAGAGTATGATCTATAGGACTTATAGAATTGCTTCTTACTATTGGGCTCTTGTTGAGACTTGTTGTCTGATTTCTGACCATCTTGCTTGCGCCGTGAAGCTTCTAATGACGTAAACTTGTTCTCTAGAAATCTCATGAATTCACTCAATATTGGCAAATCTCGTGGGTTTTTCAATGAGTCCGTGTAGTCAGAGTGGGTCTGCTGATCCAGTTTCAATGCTAGTACATGAACTATAAATGGGTCCCACGATTTTATGTCAACTCCAAGGTTTTTAACCGCATTCAGACACTCGTTGGTGGTGTCATATATTTTCTTGATTTGTGAAGCTGACTGCTGTTGCATAGTTGGTAGTAACAAAAGAATATTGAGATGAGAACTGAATATTAACTTAGTGTTATTGTATCTGTGGTTCAATATGTCCCAACAGACCTTATAGTTCTCGGTGCTGATATGCAAGTGCTGGATAAGTCTCTCCGGTTCCCCCCTGAGCTTTGCTTTCAAAAACTGCATTTTCTGAGCGCAGGAGATAGAACGATTGTTATGTATAGTTTCTGTGAATAAGTCTTTGAATGCTACCCATTGATGATAGTTTCCGTTAAATGTTGGGATGTCCATCGTTGGGGTACTTTTTTCACGGTGAGAGACAGACCACATCTTACTGTTGATAGATTTCTTGATGTCAAGATAAAGTTTTTCGTATTTGCTGAACGAATCTTCGTATTCATCATTTTCTTCAAACAACTCGCTATCAATCTCCCAATGTAACGAGTCTATTGTTGACCATCTCGATTGGACAGTCCGCAAAATATCTTCGAACTCCCATTTCTCAGATATTTTATCTAAATCTATGATAGCAATGGTACGCGAAAATGCCTTAAAGTTGCTTTTCTGTTTACGCAGCATCTCTTCCAGCTTGCTGCTGTTACCTTGCGAAGTGTAAAAAGCCGGAGACTTGGCCCTAACCTTGCTGGTTGATTGCTGTTGATTGTCTCCTGCACTTGGATCTGTAGATCCTGTCCCGTGCCCTTGACTCTTCTCCGCTTTAGCTGCTTGCAGTGATGGCTGCGGAGTGGTCGGTGTTTCGACAATCTCGGGATCGGTCATGGTGACCTTGTACTGCTGAACGTACGCACGTGCCTCGTTGTAAAATTGCCTAGTTTTCTGATAATAATTTTCTGAAAAATAGCTGAAGCCACGCGCTTCTGATTCTTCTAACTTCATATGATTGGACTGAAACTCTTCCCAATATTTATCGAGAAGCTCTAAACGTTTCTTGACGTAAGTAGAGGTTTTTCTTTCAGCTCCGTCCTTTTTAAAATTGCGCAAAAGCTGCTCTATGCCTTGCATAATTTGATTCTGATTTTCGAGTAGGTCCTCCATCTCGGAGATGCTGATGTAGCTTTAGTGATAGCTTGATAAATTGAACTCTATGATATTTCTATGAATTCTACTCGATTGTGTATTCCTTGCTTCGTCGACTAAGCTTGGAAAACGATATAGGTACCTTATGTTGATAAATAATTTTATGCAAGACTTGCTCGATGATAGACACCCTTTTCATAAAAAGCTTGATGATAGCTAATAGTAGTCTATTCGAAATGCTGATGATGCTGTATGCTGGTGTGGTCGTGTGTATACTGATGCAACAACCACGTGACACGTGCTGCTAACCTCGTCGGCGAGTCCACTCCTAGAGATTAGGCCAGTCGCTTCGCTGTTGCGATGATAATCAAAGCTCACTCACCGGTATCTGCTGCTTTGTTACCTGGTGGTTGCTTCTGATAGTGGTAGGAATATCCACCCCCTGATTCGGCGGAATGTTCACACGTACTTCGTAAAACACGCGGTGGGTCCCGCCAATACGGTGGCTCGAAGGACCATAAAGTTGTACGGGACAACTATAAATGATAAGTTATGATAGAGTTTATAATGATTTTATTGATATAATGCTATAGCTAATTGATACAGTGATCACATAAGATATAATGATTTAAGGATATCGAAATGCTACGATATTATGCTAATGAGTACACGCGGCGAAGACCGAACGCTAACTAAAGTAAATTGCGCACGCGGTACAAAACTGCTTATTTAACGTAAAAAGATATATGATTTGTACGGGTGGACCGTACAATAGCAATATTTCAGTAGGTAATACAAATGGGATAACGATTGAAACTTATAATCTGAATGAGATGAGATTGAGTCGCGCCCGATGTGCTATCCGCAACGTACTGACTCTTTTACTTTGGTAATACATCAACTATTCAAGTCATAGAGCGCGGTGTCGCAATTACGCTGACATGTTTATTATTGTTCGGTGATTGACCCGAACGACAATGAAAACAACATTTTCTTGGAGCGCACACATAAGACAATGATTTGCGGTGTACACGCAATATGTTGGTCGTTTACTCATCATGTGCTCTAGTATCTCATGCGAAATAAACAATAATTGGTATTGTTCGTCGAATCGTTGAGCTCCTTAAGTTCTGAGTTGAGTTGCACGGGTACTGACAAATGCGTGCATTGACTGGACAGGTCCACTCAATCTGTGTGGTTCTTTCCTCAAAAGACCATTTCAGACACAAATCTACATGGTCCTCAAAGATTATTTTAATATTATTCTAATTATTGTGAATGTGAGAACTATGTCGGTCATTGTTTTTTTTATATTTATTTTTGTATTTTTCTCAGCGTAATCATGATCTGGCAGTTTGAGTAATTTATGCGGCCTACTCAAATGTCCTTTCTTTGGTATTGTTCGTCGAATCGTTGAGCTCCTTGAGTCTAAGTTGAGCTGCATGATTACTGACAATTGCGTGCACTGACTGGACAGGTCCACTCGATCTGTGCGGTTCTTTCCTCAAAAGACCATTGCAGACACCGATCTACATAGCTTTCACATGATCTGACCAAGATTTTGTCTGGACTTTAAAAGAGACTGTGACCTCTGAGTTTGTTTCGGCCTTTCTTCTCAGAGTAGTCAGATAGGAAACGCCGACCCCATCTAGTTTAGTGTAAAAGTGTTTGTTCAAACCTACTTACAGAAATAAAATCATTTATCATTTATAGCACTCAGCGAGATATCAGCCCGCGTAATGCTTAAATAAAATTACTTATTTTAGCACACCTCAATAAGCTTCTCACGTGATAAATTGAAAAGCACTAACAATTTATTCTACTAAATAATAAATTAATATTTGCAACTAACTGTTCATACGCCCTAAGAGAATATCGCCCATGGCACATACAATACTTTTGTGTATAGTGTGATATGCACTGTACAGTCACGAGCATAAATACCTTACACTTGCGCAAGATTCAAAAGCAATGTTTCCTAAAATTTTGATAGGTATTTTATGATGTTACAAACATAGTATTATCAACACCATACTGAGGGTGGCAAATTTGTTATGCACCATTCATAATACCATGAGTACCGCCTTCATTTCAGTAATTTAATCCCAAAATTCCTAAACGAATTGAAAGAGACCCAATATTTTTTTCCAACAAATTGACTAACTCCATTTTGACCACAGAGTAATTGTAAATTAACAAAATGTTCACTATTGTGGAGAAGAACAACGTTTGTTGTGTAACCCCTAAATTCTTTTTGTCTGACTAGGTGGAGTAATTGCTCCATCCTTACAAGATGAAGCTACAGGGCAGGTGCTGCTGTTAATCGGCTGCTGGCAATCGCAAATTGTGCAAATGTTTAATATTTTATTTAATCAAATCAATCAGACGTGGTTGCAATAAGATGGAGCTAGAAACCATACAGCACGTATCATAATCGATACTTTGAGAGGAATGTTTCCGAAACAATAAAATCCAAGAAATGTTTATTTATTTATTTTTTAAAGAAAGCTTACAGACTATTAGCAATTATAAATAACGTGCATAAGTAGTGGCATTTGCTAATGACAAGCTTCCACATGTATATTTCAAATGATTTATGTGTTACTTGCGTTGACCAGTTACAGCGATTTGAGTAAGTGAACAGATTATAATGTAGACATATTGGTGTTATATAATTATGTCGAGATAATATAATTATTAGGTATGTCAAGTCGTGCAATATCATTATCAAAGTTAAAAGCTATTTATGGTTGTCACCAAAATACTCCTTGTTCAGAATCCTTCTAATTTTGTGTGCACTGGTGCAAAACAAATCGATTTCCAGGTGTGATGGTAAACTAAAGAGCTATAACACTACGTATGCAGAAGGCGTTGCGCCTCTACTTTGTCGATGCGAATGGTGCGTGAAGTAGAGGCCGTTTACTTAAGTTGTTTAGATTAGTGCGAAGAAGTATTTTACTGAGTAGTTCGGGACAATCAACCGAGCCGTTTGCGATGTTCACTAAAAAGCAGATATCACTGATATTACGTCTTACTTCCAACGGTAAGAAATGATATCGATTACAGCGGTGCACGGTCGACTGAGAGTTTCCCAGCCTTGAAGTCCAAGTACCGTAAAATTTTTCTCTAAACAGACTCAATACGAGATTTGTATATGTCACATTGAGGGTTCCACACTTGAGAAACGTACTCGAGGTGGCTATGCACTAGAGAACAATAAAGAACCTTTAATGGTTTTAGGGAACGAAAACTAGAACAAGTTCTAATAATGAAGCCCAATGCTTTGAACGCCTTGTTGACAACTGTTTCTTTATGATTCTGAAATTCAAAAACCCTTCCCTTTTCAAATGACGCTAATAAGTATCCGTAGGAGTTACAAAAAATATAATTAAAAACCTGATTTTTATTAACTAGCACAGATATACTTGATATCTAAACATTTTGGATGTATGCACTCGTAGTATGCGAACATTTTGTAAAAAAACACGATGAAAAGTGATCACATTTAAATCAGCAAAGGGAGATTTGGCGGCTGTTATTTTGTTTTATGTAACTATGGGAAAATATCTGGTAATTTTAGTTTGTAATAAAAATAATCTTAATTTAAAGTTGTATACATTCGAAGTGGATTGTAAGTAGTATTTTGTTGATTAAGTTGATTTCACGAGAAAAACGCTTTTGAATTTTGTGTAAGTGTAATATATGTATGCTCGTGACTGTGTATTTACGTAGTATTTTACTAGTAGTATATACAAATTAACTTCAAACTTAACACCAATTATAAGTCGTTTCCCTCAGTACAACGTATTTTCGAAAAAAATCCGCCAATCCCGGCCTGTGTCGTCCAATCTTGGAGAGCCGCGGATAATCTTTGCTTACTGACTCTGACGTCGGGATTTCTATGACCTTAGATTTAGTTACCTACCACAATTTTAATAAAACACTAGTACCTATTATCTAAAACCAGCACAGTGATGATGGTACTTTCAGTCGGATCTAGAGACGGAAATAGAAATAATGAGGAGCTTTTACTTGTGGCCACGTTCAAGGCCAATATTTTTTTGAACGAATTTTATGGCGAACAAAATTAGAAATTATATTTCTTAGATATATTTCCGGTGTAAACGCCTATAGGGTACCGAATACAGCTGAGTTGTAATAATTTCTTTATGAGATGAATGCAAACAAAATTTAACTTGCGGAGATTAGCATTTACCCGTTATTAAGGACGGAGAAAGTAGGAATTTACATAGGCAAGAATTGCAACCGGCTAACGCTCTCAGACAAAGTTCGTAACAAACCTCAGTGCTACCTAATGTTCATGGATGTTATAGGTACAGATGTTCAACTACGCAGAAACACGTAACTATGACCGTCATAAGTAAGCTTGTAATATCTTAATAGTTGTAAGTGATTACCGAGTGAGGCAGACGTGCACAGTACATCATCATCAGTGAGGTTGGGGCTCAGTTGGCTCAACTAAACACGACAAGCTTCCGGTCGCTCACCGCTACTTGAACACAGCAATACATACTACGAAGACGGACCGAACACCCACTTCACACGAGCCCCGTTAGACTTCAACCTTATGAGCACCCGGTGAGACCTTGCTGACCGGTGAAACTGCGGCGACTGACCAATGTTGACTTTTAGGCGTGCTACACTTTTGTTCGGGTCGGCCTGATTCAGCACAGCCGACATTCGATATTATAGCCTGCACCTATGCATGCCGAATCAAGCTGATCTGAACATGTGTTGATTCTAACGGTGACGGTTAGAATCAAATTGTAGCTGGATTAGAATATTATGTTATGGTCACAAGGGAAGTCGCAAATATTCTTGCTTGAGTAGATTCATTACTTCTGGCACAGTACTGGTAGTAGAAATTCGGTCTCATCTCTGTTTATTGGCGAAACTTAAATACTCTAGGCTTTATAGTTTAGCGCACTTCCAGGAGTTGTGCTCGGTGCCCAGAGACACAGATAGTGGCGGGAACGTTGTGACTGTAGGCTTCTAAAGCTCCTCAATAGTGGGAAGTGCATCGGTTTGCTTTGTCAGCTAATACTAATAGCAATATCATTTATTTGCTAAAAACATGGTATAAAAGATGTTAGTGTTAATAATAGGAGCAAACATGTTTTTCTTAATAGTTATAAGCGTTCAAAGTTTACATGCATAATGAAACAATCAATCATCATGCGATTTTATGTTCGAGGAACTCCATAACTCTGTAAAAACTATTAGCAGATAGTCATTAATTGTAAAATGTCATTTTGAACAATCTTGTGTTTAATGTTTTTAATTCATTTGGTATTCTATTGTATACCTGGACACACATAAACGTGCAGCTTTTGTTATATTTCGCAAGCCTTGGGAGGATATCTAACACGAGCCGTACGAGACATTCGTATAGATGTGGTAGGTCGGTCTATCTTTAGAGGTATTTATTTACGTTTGCAATTAACTTAGTTGAAACCTGCCGAGCTATTCTGTAACAATCTCACCGAGATAATGTAGGTGAAGTGATCTTGAAGTGAGTTGTCGATAGTGTCAATCCCTAGCATCAGGTGGAAGGATAGCTCACTTCACCTAAGTTATCATGGTGAGATTGTTACAGAATCGATCGGCTGGTGGTACACTGCATTGGTTTCATTCATTGAACTAAAACATAACGTACTACATATTACTTTCAAACACTTAAATAAAACGTTCTAGAACTATAAGTGTATTACAGAACAAATTATTTTATAAATTAAATATACATATTTGAGAGCAGATTGTAGCCCACAAGTAGCGGTAGTCGTTGAGGCGCAGTTAGTCAATGTTCTTTTTTAATTCGGGCTTTTAATATCAATTTGTAGGTGGCGAGCGAAGCCGAATGCTCAGCGCAAACCCTTCACAATGTATTGCTTATTATTTGATATTTCGTACACGTTTGTTACATTAAATGATTTACGAACGCGATAAACGTTTATAGAGTCGGGTTTGAGGAAAAGTTTACTGGGTGAATTCGATTCAGGGGAATAAGTAGCTTGTTTTGAAACGATGCTAGCAACAGTCATGTAGTAGTTTAGTTATCATTGAATATTCCAGGTTTTTAAATTTTAAATTTAATACTTAAATTTAAAACCAAAAATTAAACTAAAATAAAAAACCAGGTATTTTAATTTGTGGTCTCATGTGTGTGTCAGACTATTTATTGTGGGGCAGCTTATAGTATTTATTATTTCAGTCTCGATCCGTCGATTATGTTTGCCGCAGGAGATTGTAAGCTCACGGATAGGATACAACACTGTGCTGAAAATGTCTACATGTCTTCGTTTTACCTCATGTTAGCTGAACCCAGTACTATTTTCAATGTTAAATTAATTTGCTTCGATTAACGCACGAGGCGAGAACACACGAGATAACAAGAAATAGCGCGGAAACTTGGCCTCAGGCACCGACTACCTAAGTAACATTAAATAAACACGTGTACTCACCATAGACACGTGTACCCGGCACATTCTCGGAATTAATAACGAGAATATATTCCGAGAAGTGTTTTTGGTATCGCCGCTTGATTGTATGAACTACAGAATGTATGAATAGACAAGCTTTGGTGGTGTCGAAGTAATATATATTGTTGAATTGAGCTGTAATATTTTAGCTTTTTTCCTTTAGGTACCTACCTAATTGCTAAATATTCGTGTGACTTCAGCTAAATTACTTAATTGCCTCGTTGATAGCGCGCGTATCCTCGATACAGACCAGATATCCATTAATTTAATGAAAACATTGGAATACTGAATTCTATCAGATACCAAGTTGGAGACTGCTGACTGTCACCCTGCATCATACCACTGCTGATTCTGAATACATTTTTACGTGCTATTCCCCACTATTTTGGGTCATAATTACTTAGATACCTAACAGAACATTAATCCCTCAAGGCTCGTACACACCGGCGCGACTTGTCGCGCGACGTGTCGCGTGGCGATTCTGCGATATTATCGCGTCGCAACACCGTTCATACTGGCGCGACGAGCCGTCGCGGGCGCGACGGCCGCGCGGTGTCGCGGCGCGACAGGTCGCTCCTGTGTGCACTGTCGCGCGCGTTTTCATAGAAATTGTTCTACGGATATAATGTCGCAGAATCGCCACGCGACACGTTGCACCGTCGCGTCGCGCCAGTGTGTACGAGCTTTCATGCTCATGTAGGTAATATCCGAAATAATATAGGTAGGTGTGTGTGACATTAAGTCGCAAAAACCGCGACTTAGCTGACATTTCATCATCGGATTGATGGCAATCCGTCTTGACACACATTAAGTGTGTAGGTCATGTTTGGGAGGTCGCTCGAGGAGTCGAGGCCGCTGTCTACTGATATGGAGCAGAACATTATGAAAGCTGCGTCAGAGACATCGATAAGAACGTGCACTGAGAGGCAACACTTCCGTGTTACATATCACATGCCCCCGGACTGCGACACTCTGCCGCTGACTGTAGCTCACCAACTCGCGCGCTGCTTCAGTAGCAGTCATCGTAAGTAGTAAGTAGTACAGTCTCTTTTTATCCTGAAGGTGGAATAAAAAAAATACAATATTTAGTTTCGATGTTAAAATCTATCCTCATATTATAACGGTATCATGAGAAAAACTACCAACATGGGAAATAAATCAATTCACTGGTCCGATCCACTTGGCCGTCCAATTCAAAGAAATAATAATAATAATAATTTTTATTTGCAGTTTTTTTTTTAAATTAACAAACAGAAACAGGTTTACAATAAAATAGGCTGAAAGGTAGTTACATTGTTTTACATGTTAGAGTTGCAAAAATGTTTTGCTATTGGTAATTCCATACGAAACATAAAACCAGCAGTAGCGTCGTTCCATCTCACAAATAACAAAGCTAACGTGTACAGAACAAGGCTGGAATAGGAAACAATATGAACTGCACACTCTAATTCCCTCGTGTATGTGTGTCTTTCGGTATATTATTATAATTTGAGAGCCGGAATCTGAGCTGGAATATCAATTAGCCAGCTCCGTGATATAATTGACTACACTTTACATTTACTATATCCAGTCCAGCCGTCCGTCGTCCGTTAGTGATAAACAAGATGAAACGGTTGTTTGATCATTATTAGATAATAATAAATAATAAAATAAATAAAGTTGTATTGACATAAAAAAGGTGTTACATTTTTATTTGAAGCCCTGACTCCTGTGCTAGGTATTACCTGTGTTACAGGAGTCAAAGACACAATTATTTACATTTCCGCCGGGTTCACCCATATAGCAAGCCGGTACACGCATAACATTAAATTTTTAGCGCCTGCAGCGTACGACTTACGAGCCGTTAAAACACGCTGTATAACGTAATCGACGCGCTGTAAATCACCCGCAGACGGAATAAACGTCGCGCGCAACGATTAGCTCACTACGAGTGCTCGGCGCGCTCTGTGCGCTTGCTCGCTCACCTTATTAACCCGCTCGCACAGTTCCCACTGGTCGTCCACATCATAATGCAGTGGCGGGTTACACATGTGCCTAATTGTCGCATTAACGATGCCAAATGCTCGCGTTGTACTCGTGATTATGTTGAAAACGTTTGATGTTGAAATGCTGCGCTAATGCGTGAACTGATTCCGGAACATTTGCTACCGATACATAACGTAATGTAGTGAATATGCGCGTGTTCCAATGACACTTGCAGCTGCTAATGTCGCTGTAGAGTGTCTCTGTGCAAGCTAGCAAGTACCGCACTGGTTTATAATGTCGCTGTAGAGTGTATCTGTGCAAGCTAGCAAGTACCGCACCGGTTTATAATGTCGCTGCAGAGTGTATCTGTGCAAGCTAGCAAGTGCCGCACTAGTATATAAGGTCGCTGTAGAGTGTATCTGTGCAAGCTAGCAAGTGCCGCACTAGTATATAAGGTCGCTGCAGAGTGTATCTGTGCAAGCTAGCAAGTGCCGCACTAGTATATAATGTCGCTGCAGAGTGTATCTGTGCAAGCTAGCAAGTGCCGCACTAGTATATAAGGTCGCTGTAGAGTGTATCTGTGCAAGCTAGCAAGTGCCGCACTAGTATATAAGGTCGCTGTAGAGTGTATCTGTGCAAGCTAGCAAGTGCCGCACTAGTATATAAGGTCGCTGCAGAGTGTATCTGTGCAAGCTAGCAAGTGCCGCACTAGTATATAATGTCGCTGTAGAGTGTATCTGTGCAAGCTAGCAAGTACCGCACCGGTTTATAATGTCGCTGCAGAGTGTATCTGTGCAAGCTAGCAAGTGCCGCACTAGTATATAAGGTCGCTGCAGAGTGTATCTGTGCAAGCTAGCAAGTGCCGCACTAGTACATAATGTCGCTGTAGAGTGTATCTGTGCAAGCTAGCAAGTACCGCACCGGTTTATAATGTCGCTGCAGAGTGTATCTGTGCAAGCTAGCAAGTGCCGCACTAGTATATAAGGTCGCTGTAGAGTGTATCTGTGCAAGCTAGCAAGTGCCGCACTAGTATATAAGGTCGCTGTAGAGTGTATCTGTGCAAGCTAGCAAGTGCCGCACTAGTATATAAGGTCGCTGTAGAGTGTATCTGTGCAAGCTAGCAAGTGCCGCACTAGTATATAAGGTCGCTGTAGAGTGTATCTGTGCAAGCTAGCAAGTGCCGCACTAGTATATAAGGTCGCTGTAGAGTGTTTAAGTATATGCAAGCTAGCCTAACAAGCAAGCCTTAAGTACACATTATAAAATAAAACCTATTCCGTCGTGGAACACACCATTACCTACCCTTTCAAATAAAACCAACAAACGCTAAGTTAATGCATTAATTAAAATTGAAAGAATTCGTATTCATCAGATGCATTTGATAGCCCATAGAGCGGCTCATCAAGCCATTGAATGTTATAAATATGTTCACCGACACTCGTCGCCGCCGCCGCCCGCGCCGCATCGCCCACGTCAAGGAAAAACAAGTTTCGCGAGTGGAGTTGACTCAAATGTACCTAAGCTGGTAAAGGTTTTTGTGCGGGTTTTAGATGACCTATGTCACCGTTGTCCGATTTTTGCGGCGATCTCTCCTCAGCTCGATGTAGGTCACACAGTCACTCCAACCGACCGCGACGACGCGACGCGTCGCACCGGCGGAGGCCGTCCTAAACATACCGAGCGTATTATTACACACGCGCCCGCCGCGCCAGGAAACAACTTAGCGAACTTACTGCAGATTGGAACGTTGTACGTATAAGCTAGTTATATACTGATGCCATAATTATATAGATTGCACCAGGTAAATAAAACAAACGCAATATTAATAAACTACACGTCGAAATAGCAAATAACATCATTTATGTATAATGATCGGACACGAAGCGCGGCAAATGAACACTTCCGTGCGCGTCGCCGAGGTGCGAGAAATTTGCGATATAATTTAATGTGCGTTTCCACTTACGTTATGTATGACGCATGACCAGAATGAAACTCATCAAAGCGTACGCGCCAACATGCGACGCGGCGCGCGGTGCTACGACAGGCTCGCGCTCGAGTAGCTAATGAGTAAAGATGATAATAATACGTGGGTCACACTGAATGTTTTTAGAAAATAAAAAACGAATGATGTAGCAGCCTGTTAGTATTTTACTTATTTTATTATTTATGTACACACAGTAAAACAGATACAGATACGACATATTAAAATTGAGTACAAAGGTACTGCTTATTTCTTAAGAAATTTCTTCCAGCAGACCCGCGAAAGGAACCGCGAGGGTTCTATTGCTTTTCGAAGTAGTCTCCGTTCATTTCTAAGCACTGTCGCATGCGATGGAATCATTGACTGAAGCAGTGGGTCCACTCTTGTTAAGGGATTTCTTCCACGCCTTTTTCAAACACAGCCATCTTCAGGAACCCAGTAACGTGGACGAGATTTGTGTTAGCTAACCAGCAGCTGTTGTATACTTGTATTGATTTATAATTTCTGGCGTCGTAATTAAGGCTTATAAATCACTGTTAACCAATTTTATTCAATATTTGGCGTTTGGAATTAACACTAATGAAACCGTAGGTGTAGTTTTGTAAAGAAAGATGTTTCTGTGAATTTGATTATTGTTATACGTATGTTCTTTTTCTGGGATTTAGTTTGTCTGTGTCATCGATGTCCATTTTGTCTCGAGTCCACTAGCAAAATTAAAATACAATTAAGCAGTTCTCAAATACCTACAGTATATTTCCGCAGAGCGGACACTTGTTGCGTTTTCGAACTGTAATTTTCAAGACAAAATGGACATATTAGCGTTTAACCTTTTCATTCTACGACTTTTAAATTATGAAAAATGGACAGGTTTTCTTAGCTTGAATGCTCTATATTTTTTCTTAAATTCTAATCCTGCTAATCGTATTGATAAGTGTTTCTACTTCTTATGTAACATGTAAGAAAGTATCACCTTATATCGTAACTCACTCACTTAATGACCAGCGATTCTAAATCGTTATTTAACCGATAATCGTATCGAATTATACCGAGAATTTAAAGTAGCTAGTGAGCCACAATCTTTCCTAAAACGGAGACCGAACAGACTTAACTGTTGTGTGTTTTTTTTACACTGGCTGCGCACGCGCATTGTGCAGTCCGAAGATTCATTTAACCGTTACGATTACTTAACGTAGCGTTATTATGTTCGAACATGATTTATCAACGACCGATGCAATCACGAATGATGTTAAAAGTATTAAAAATTAAGAAAAAAATGTATTTATTTATTTATATATTGTACACCAGAAAATACATAACAAAAGGCGGAAAAAAAATGTTCGTTTATCAGTAAATTAGACCGACCATATTAGTATCAACGACTAGGCATTAGGGGACCTTTGCGAGCCGACAATAGGTTTTATCGTTTAAAACTTATTCTTCTTATTAGATCCAGGCGTCTGACTCCCCGTAAAAGACCAAGCTTTTTTCACTGCTAAAGAACATTCTTGCGTCTGCGCTTGTTTCGAACTCAGCTTGAGATTCTTTAAATAAGTTAGAATATCAATAGAATGGGTAAAGTCTCGATACACCTAATAAATGGCTTTAACAGCTTTTCGATATAGACCGGTTTTTTTTGAGCACCTTATGTACAGTCATAGCCAAAATAAGTTCGTCACTATAAGATAGAATTCATTCACTCATTGCACGGTAGAATCTGCTTTACCCACTCAACATTATATAGTGCGTCACTATGTTAACCGCAGAATGACATTCAGCCATTTTCTTTACATGTCAGACCAAAAAATGTGACACTGATAGACTGACAAATTAATTTTATAATATATCTTTGTACTAGCTTTTTTCTGCGGCTTCATCTACAGGGCTCATAAAACGAATTCCTCTGAGTGCATCTTTTATTTTTGGAAATAAATAAAATTTACAAGGTGCCAGGTCAGGACTGTAAGGAGGTTGACTTACTAGCTCCACACTTTTGATAGACAAATACTCGTTAGTCCGTCAAGTATTTGTATATCGCGGACGGACGGAGTGAACTGCAGCGTGGTCGTGGTGGAGGAGCGTCCTGCTTCTTGAGCGCTAATGTACATGCGCATTTTCCAGGACAACTGGTAAACAATGACTGATATACCAATCTGCAGTAACAGTATTTTTATCTTCTAGGACAATTGTTGCGAAATGACCCGTCCGCCCAAAGAATGAGGCAATCATCTTTTCCCCTTGACTTCAGCCCTTCTTTACTTTTGTCGGCAAATCTTCGAATGGTAACATCCGTTACGCAGATTGAGTTTTGGTTTCGGGTTCATAACAATATATCCAGCTTTCATCTGTGACGATATCATATACAGCATTCGAGTCACCTCCGTCATACTTTTCCAGCATTGAGCGGCACCAATCCAAACGACAGCGTTTTTGATCTGCCGTCAAATTATGAAGTATCCATCTAGCACAAAGCTTTCTGTCGCCTAAATGTTAATGTAAGACTTTTTGTACTTGACTCATACCATTGCCTAAAGCTGCCCGAATCTGTTGATATGTCACGTTTCTATCAGCTTCTATCATTAGCCGCTCAGCACTAACGTTATCTTCAGTAGTCGCCGTAGAAGGACGTCCTTCTTGCGATTCATCAGTGAGTTTGCTTCGACCACGTTTAAACTCATTAAACCAGTTGTTAACAGTGCAGTGCCACGGGATGAGGCTTCGTCATGAAATGCTAATCGAAGTCTATCGTAACATTTTTGTAGAGTAAGACGGCAACGAAAGTCGTAATAAATCATTGAACGAATTTTTTTTCTAGTCAAATACATTTCGACGCTCGACAGACACTTTAAATTGCCGCCAGTTTGTAAAAACAAATGACTTATGAATTCATTACACATCTACAGATTCCCAAAGAGCTCCTAATTCGAAATAAAATTTTTAATCGGCTGGTGTTCTTACTGGCCTATTCTAAAAACTGAGTGCGACCCCCGTACATATTATTAGACGGTGATCTTACCTCAATAAAAAGAGTGGATGTTTGTAGTCCACAAATGAGTTCAACTAAAGTATTCGACGAGACTGAACAGATTTTTTGTTCTTAAAACGTGTTTTGGAAGCTGCACTTAATGTGTCTGCTTAAAGAGGGAACCAGAGCCAACGGGCGGCGAGTAATTCTTTAATCTATGGCCGCGTCTGCGTGATGAATGCCGCACGGAGCGACGCTAATGCACGCCCGCGTGCGCGTGCTTAAGAGCAAAACAAACATAATTATTTTATACAAGATGAAGTAGAGAAAGAAGTGCACATACATTACACCGGCTTTGTGTTATAACCGAACAAGCTTATAGCAAATAAATGAATGGCTGCGAGTCGTCGCGAGCGCGCCCGACTGCGGCCGAGTGCGGTGCTCGGTGATCGGTCAATAGCAGCGATATGAGGTAGCACAATGCCTCGTCATATTGGTACTGCGATCCGTGCTCCAATGCAAACCTCGGCAATGTCGTCTGTACTATGCTCATGAAAGATTCATGGCATATTAACTTTATAGAAATACAGCTTTCCAAATACAGGTATGTTTACGGTGTGCTCCCAAAAAGGCTAGCACTACGTACTTGGGTGCTTCGTGCAGGAGCATCGCTTCAGAATAGCTATTACTTGCGAGCGGCCGTAGATCTGCGCCGATTTACCGATACATGCAGCAATACAAATCTCTTGGCATGTCTGCTGTGCGCTATATGTCGGACGAGTGAGGCAGGTTTAACAGAAATAGCGAATTACATATTTAGGAAATAGAAGCTCGTTCATCTAACCGAACAGATTAATGGTAACAGAAGCGTAACAGTAATATACAGCCACAATAACAACCCTCGATCACCTCTAAGGGCGCATTCCGAAAGTTGGCAACGTCGCGACGCGTCGCAAATAGCTGTCTAATATTCCGCGGTTTTGATTAGTTAACATGTAAATATTTGTGAACTAAAAATCGCTCTGTAGTGCACTAAAATTATGATTAGGTAAGAAATGTACTAATTAATAAATAATAACAAATAAAATCAAAATATTTTATTTCACATAAACTTATATGGGCACTTATGAAACCTCAGAAGCTAGGTGCACGGTTCCAATTGGTCGTTTCCTATGGAGAAGAGCCGGCAAGAAACTCCACGGTTACCCTTTTAAAAATAATTGGCTTTTACTTTGTTTTCAAGTTACAGTGTTAATAGGGTATGGGAGGATAGTGGAGGCCTGTCAACAAGTATCGGGTACTTAATAAAATAGAAAAAAATCTACAGTCTATAGAGCCTACAACATTCTCACATTCACAAAATAGAAAATATTATATATTAAAGAAAAAAAAGATAATAAATATAAAAACCTATTTACACCAAATGACAGTAGTTGTAATGGCAAACCACTAATAAAGAGTTGACATTAGAATTGTAGGAATATAATGTCAAATAATGAGAAGAATAAATTAGACCAAGAAGTAGGTAAAAAAATAACATCGTAATTTGGAAGCAGTTAACAGACATTTACATACTTATGCCGGCAGCTTAGAATAATAAGTTATTATTCTAAGGCCGTCAGTGAGGTACCAGGGAAGTCATAAGTGCAGACAGAATTATTGCCAGACTTCCGTGTCTTCAACGTAATCTTTAATCTTATAATAGTTATTTGTTATACAAGAGTGCAAAGTTGCTTTTTAACCGCGTGTTCAATTTTGATGACCGAGCAAGCGAAGGATTCTAAAATTGAATCACGAGCGCAGCGAGTGATTCAAAATTAGAATCCTGAGCGTTAGCGAGGGAATCAAAAGAGCACGAGGTGAAAAATCTTTGCACTCGAGTGCAACACGTAACTTTTCATTCCACCTCAGCGAGGAAATGACTAAATGCAAAAAAAAAACGTTTACAATCACAAGATAGGTACACGGACTTCCAGCCTCCGTGGCGCTTAAGGGACAGGAGATCAGCTCCGGAATCAGCCAAAAGTGTGGCTGAAGTTCGTCGGAAACAATGACCCGTGTACAACAGGGGTTCTGGAAGTTCAAGAAATGTTGCTATTTCTCGTGGGATACTGCCAATTTTATTAGTACCCATAGGCTGTCTAACACACTTTCCATTGCGATACTGTAGAAAAAATCGATTGATTGGAGTGTTAGGCGGGCGTAAGGCTTGATATTTCTCAACAATCGTTACGTATTCCTTGCGAATGACGAAGTTGCGGTCTCTTTTTGTCTTTGTATTAGGTAAATTAATTAATAGTAAGTCATCTGAATGTTTCTCAATGTTTTTGACATTAAGTTGTGTTAGTTCATTAGTTCGACATGCTCCGTTTATTCCAATAATAAGAACAACCTGTAACGTAAAGAGTATTGTAGTAGATAAATGAATAAAATTGATATGAACGCATAATTATGCCTATCAACATCTACTAAGTATACTATTTAATTGAGATTAATATACTTAAGTAGATACTGAATGTGCAACTGACTTACTTTTGCCGCCAAATATACGGAATCGGGTGCTTCGTTAAGAAACTTTTCAATATCAGATACTGTGAAAACCTTCGATTTTTTTGGTTGATGACCAGATGAGGCTCTTTTTAAAAATGCCACTAATTTAGGATAGGTATCGATATGTTTGTCTTTTTTCATCTTTATTGTTGCTTTTAGCATCGAATACGTACTCCATAGAGTGCTTGCTTTCTTGTTCTCGGATAATTCTATAAAATATGCCAGCAAAACGTTTTCTGAGAAAGTTTTGGCTCCTTTTGCTAGTCGCCACGTGTTGAACATATCGTACTGTTTTAAATACTTCTCGCGTGATTGTTGAGGGAGAAAGCTCATTTGCGCATTATTAACAGTTTCAGTCAATTCTGTTGGCGTCAAGCAAACTTCCTCGTCGCTAGAATCACTCATTTTAGTTTTTTCACTTGTTTTCAAGTTTCTTGTTTTTAATATAAGGTTTAACAATGACGTGAAAAAATGCCGCGTAAAGAACCGCGTACAAAGCAAATTGAAAAAAGAACACCAAGAAGGTTCCGAGTCTGAGTTTTTAACAAATTAAAAAAAAGTTGTATGATATATTCGGCACCATAGAGGTAGCAGTAAATAGGTTTAATGTTTTTTTTAATTCACAAACTTAGTGCACACGATGTTCTAAATTCAATTTACTTTATCCTCTAGAGAATAAAAACGGCTTTTCCACTCAGATATTGAAGATTAAAAATACTCTTTCCGAGATGGTGGGATGAAATATACTTTTTTGATAAGGACACGTTTGATTTGGTTTTTGAACTTACCATCGCTATGTTCTGTAACTGAGTTATGTGACTTTGGCAACTTCTTATACATAAAAGCGGATACTGTTTATAACAAACGATTTGCTAGTTTTAGTTCATCCAAATTTGGGTATCGAACACTGAATATTTCGTTATAGGTGTAAAAAAAGCTTCTGGAAACTGACGAAGGTTTCGCAAACTTGACTGTACATAACATTAGTTCAGCATTGCAGCTCTGCGTCCCCGAAGCGCTACGCAGAGCTGAATAGTAGGTACATCCATATTTCGTGTTGGCGAGCCCATTGCCATTAATAATAAAATAATTAGTTGCAGATACGTCGTTTAAAAAGTAAATTAAGCTCCAAATTAAAATGTATGAGTGCCTCATAGTTTACCGACTCCTCGTACAAACATAAACTCCTAGAGCCCCAGCGCTGAAATAAAAGTGCCGTAAATGAAATAATAACGTTTTCAGACAATGGCCGGCACACGAGTCGTAAAGCAACTTCTAAGGCATCAAGTATTCAAGCATATTATACAAGCGCAATTCTTACTGCCCGCTGCAGCAGTGCAGCTCCTGCTTATCATCATTTCACTACATCACTGCAGGTGCTCAGTGTGTGTGCACCGGCATTATTTAACACGTCAAAAGACATATTAGTACAGTAAAAATATTAAGTGTAGCGCGTCAGAGAGTGGTCGTGCCGGGGGCGCGGGGTGCACGAATTTATCTGACTCTTGTATGGCTTATTTCCTCAGATATATATATACGCACTCAATCGTGAGCGTGAAAACGAAGGAATTCTTGCGTACCACCTACATTCCGTGCAATTAGCAATTTCTTTATTCTCCTTTTGGCAGAGAAAGTGGTATCACTACCGCTGGCTACACAATAGCCAATTGTACGTGAAAATGTTCCAGAGCTTAAAATTCACGTCTCGTAATGATCGTCCTAACTATTATTTCCCTGTTTAAGTAAAAATGGAATATTAAATAACATCTTAGAGGCACGAAGTTTTAATTAAAGCTGGGCTCCAGTTATTTATAACGGGAATTCTGGCAACATTGATAACTTTGTGAAACTAGTGCGTTCCTGGGAACGCGACTCTTCGCGATGATAAATCTTTTGACGCGTTATGTTCACTTCTAAACTAGCATTTAGACGTTATGCAGAGGATTTGCATTTGCATTATTTACATAGATTAGAATCACGCGTCGTAGTCGTCGTCTTCTTACTTAGAAGTGTATGCAAGACTGGCAAGTTGTTGACATGAAATATCTTACTTGTACTTGTCTAAGTATCCCGGTATTCATAAGATAACGGATCAAATCCATGATCAATCAAGGAATAAGTAATGTTGCCCATGAAATCGTTAGAAATGTGTGCTCTTAAATATAAGCGGGTGCGAGGTGACGGGGTCGGGGGGTGGGAGGGTGTGGGGCGGGGTCACGCCTCAGCTGAATGAATGGAGCGGTAACTCAGTCTCAGGCTCTGCCCCGTATGTCTTCTTTAACATAATATGCTGGACTCGTGGCCTGCACTACTGACCGGAACTATGACTTATTAGTCGCGTAACTTGCACCTACCGCTCGTTATTTTCAGATTTGAGAGCTTTATCTAGCCTTGACTTCAAATAGTTCAGTGGAAAGATTTGTCAAAGGATACCATTGAAGCTTATGCCAGTAATATAGTTTACAGTAGTTTTCTTCCACTCCCTGTCTCTTAATATTACATCAGGTAGACGAGATGGATGCAGTCACTTTATAAAATTTACGATTTTTTAATAGACACCATATCATTCAATTGAAACGGCATTCTTTCTTCAAGCAGCCCTAGCTAAGCCGATAATAATATCAGAAAAGTATTTCTCGAAATCAAATGCGGACACTGAGGTGAGGCATCCTTCTTTTTATGTGAGTCATCTCTCTTCTTCCGCAAAACCTCTAATCTTAAGTCCTCACTTACTTTGGCTACTGTAACTCGCGGTAAAAACTCCATTAGTCTCCGTCCGCTGCAGTCAGAAGGCGCCGCTCCCGGACGTGCATCACGGACGCAGATTTGTGACTTCACTCACTGGATGACACCTAGCCAGCATCTACACCCACATTAGTAACGTCTCTATTGCTCACATGTTACTGTCTTGTCGGTAAACCGTAGAAAAACACAGTTTAGGTTATACTGAAAATACATGATTGTTACCAAAATTATTTGTGTTAACCAATACTGTATACAAATATCAAACAAGGAGTAGGACCTTCGGCAATCCATCTTATTCCACAAAACGAAACGCCTCTTGTTCTGTTATTGTTCGTTTGATCCGATGAAGTGACGTGTTCGCCATTTGAAGGGAGCAAGTTAGTAGTCGTGCTAGAAGACGGGTAGCGGTCAGCCGCCAGGCGGCCGTCTACGTCTCAGTGAATGTTTTCTTTGATCTCGTTAAAATAGAAGGATTTTTTCTTGTGTCGGTAGATCAATTTGTTAAAACCTATCACTGTCCAAACATTGTTTATGTTTGTGTTGTGTGTTTTAATTGTGAGCTTTTACGAAAAGGGTTTTCCTTGCAATAACAAACGTTAAGTTAAAAAGAAAAACCCAGGAGTTTAAAAATTACCCAATAAATTATGTCTTAAGCGAAAAAATTAATGCTAAAGTGAAAAAAGAACCTTACAATTCAGCGAAACCCTCAGAAATAAAACAACAAGCGACAACATCGAAACGTAATGTTCTAAGTAATCCAGCTAATCTCTTGACGACAGTGTCACCACAAGGTGACGCCACCAGGAGCTGCACAAGTTGCGCCATAAATATAAGTTATATTATATAACAAACAATATTCGCTATTGTCGAGCAATTTATGTTGCGCTGACAGCATATTTCATATCTGCCAGGAAGGGATAGGGTTACCAGCATGCAGGGCAAATCAACTTCAAATGACCTTTACAATAATAAGAAACGATGTCTAGCTAATACTTCGTGGATTTTTTTAAGAAATCTGATATTTAAGTCAACGGGAACCTCGAAACAGAAAATGTAATAAAGGACTATGACGGTTATCTATTAAATGTAGACGATCCTGCTGTTATCCAAAGTGCTTGCCATCCTACCTGGGGGGTGAAAAGTGAATTAGGGTGCGCATCAGCGTGGAGGGGGGGGGGGAGTGCAACGGAACGAACCAATCGAGAACGACAGCGGCGGCCGCGCTTCACACTATATTATATTAGATAGGTTCGTTTATCGTGACCCTCTCGCCGCGCCAAATAGAAATTGTTGATTTGCGATTTCTACTTTTTAAGGAGCTATATTTATTAACTTACTGTACCTACCTATTGTAGTGAAATAAAAATTTACGACACGTTTAATATTTTCTTAATATTTGAACAAGAATGGCATCAAAAAAATAATATAATAAGCTAAAATTATATATCATTACAACAGTTGCAGAACAGGTAATTTGGTCTAAATGAAAAGAGATTACATCGGATGGAAAATCTTTGTTATGCATTTGGTTTCCGAACTAGGGAATTGATTTCAATCGGTTGGTTCGTGAACACTATTTTACGTAAACTTTCAAATTAATATTACCTTATAAAGATGAACTTAAGTTATCCCGATAGAAACAGTCCTGAGGGGCAATTCTCGTACTTAAAAAACGTTCAAATTCAAGTCGCAATCTCATCTCAGCGACAATTAATGTCAAAAACTTCTCAAAAATGTATGGAAATTGATTGTATTTTTGACAGATTGAGACTGAGATCAGACTGTGAACGTTCTTAAAATTACGGGAATTACCCCTCTGGTTAAAGATCAACTAGCATTAAAATGTTAACCCTGAAAGTACTAATAACTATAATAGTTAACTGTGATAGCATAAAATAACGAGTCGATCCTGACGAACCACAATCTCAAAGCGTAGCACGCTTCGACAGAATCGCAGGTGACCCGACGATCCTGTGTCGCGGGCAAAAACGGATTTGCCTCTCTCGAGCTCCAAGGAGTCTATGCGGCTCGTAGAAGCAACCCAAAAGCACGCAAGCCTGGTGAATAGTCCGGTACCCGAGAAAAGGCCCAGAAACAGCCCTTTTTAACTGGTTCCACACCTACGACAAATAAAATAAGGTATTAAACCAGAGAAAAGCGTGCGTGAAGAAAAGGCAGAGAAAACTTCCGCTGAGAGAGCAAATAAGGGAAAGTACGTATCAAAAACGAAAAATATTTTACATAATTTGTGCAGCACTCTACAATATAATTCGGTTGCCGAGACAACAGAATGTTATATCTTGAAACATGATGAGTAGTTAAGGTAAACTACTACTACTACTCGTATAATCAATAACATGTACTCGAGTTAACATTAAGAGAAAAAAAATCTATAAACGTCGACTGGATTCAAATCTTATTTTACAGCAACTGAAGTTTTTTTCCAATAATCAAATGAGAGCCTTGTTAACGTCAAGTTAAAAAAAGAAGAATAAAAAAATGATTGATTGATTGTTTGATAAACTAGAAAAAATACTTAATAGGTTGAAACCACAGATCATTTATATGAACTGAGGTTGAAACCGCACAGGTCATGCTGCACTATCTGCCACTCAACAAGGCCTAACTCTGCAAACCTTACATCTTGGTAAAAATGAAGGTATGGCTCTTCCATTAAAATATTGCATGACATAGACCAGTGACTTAATTTCTTTCCATAAGCCAACGGCCAACGGGAGTGTCTGTGTGACGAAAAGGCCAAGCCGTACATTTTGACCAACATGTAAGCTTTGTAGGGTTAGGGGCTTGTCTCTATATTACATCTGATATCTTTTTAACAGTGAGAGCATTATGTGAGTCTTGGCAACCTACTTTACATGAAATATTCTTAGTGGGATCATTAATTATCTATTAACGATAACAATATCGATCGATATCCATTTCATGTACATTTTCCTGTACGCCTAAAGACAAACATAGTTAATTGCGTCATTTCTGCTCGTAGTGAACATAGTTATGTACATACGCAAAGAAAAATTAAAACAATATTCTGTAATGTTTTCCTTCATCATAATATTATGTAAATAATTCGCTTTTACGTACTCGTGAGGTGAGCGTTATCAAATCCCGCGGATAAATGCGGGATCAGTGGCGATGCTCAACATAATGTGAGGGCGGGATTACGCGCTCATGGGCGCAGCCTCATGTCCGAGCGCAGTCACCCGGGCCCTGGGACTCGCGGCTCACCAACGTTGTCGCCAGCGCACTAATGCGCTTAAACTCACCTAATCTCGCCACACCAATAACGCCAACAACTGTCAAGTAAACGCGTTTCAATTTCAAACAAAGTTTCATCTATCAATCTACAATCCGGAGACTCGTTTATTTCATACTGATCGTTTACGGTTTAAGACATTTATTGCTCAAAAGATTACATTAATCACTTATAGAGAAAATACAATAATAAGTAAACAAAATAACCGATTAGGGTTTTGGTGGGGTAGATGTTATAAATGTTAGTGGAGATTGTGTATAGTGTGTGCTTACAATGTAACGAGATTGCAGCATTCTTATGGGAGTACCAACTTGTGCGTTACAAGCAACACACAAAGGAAGCTCACAAACAAAAGACGATGTGGTTTTGATGATAACTAATCTAAGGAAACAGGAATTTATTGTAATAGGTACCTGCATAGTACAGGGATCAAGAATAACATTCTGCTTGAAGATCAAACCTATTCTTGTGTTGATCAGTGCCCTGCAGGCTTCTTTGTCCCTAAAGCTATTAGGTACCGTGAGTGCAGGGCTGGCGGGGCTGACGGGGCCGGCAGGGCTAGCGTGTTACACGACGACTTAGCGTCCCCTCGGCCGATTTCAATTACTCGTCTACTTTATCTCATTCATTTTTTACTAAGCCTCTCGGCTAGTTCGCCGCAGGTTTCGGAGCGGCCGGAATGTCGTTCCGGCCATAAAGGGACGACTGTAGAATGTAGCCCGAATTCCGGATGGGAATAAATACGTAATGCGAGTCCCTTATTGCTGCGTCGCAGTATCGTAGCGGCGAGCACTGTGAGCCGACTAGTGGCAGAAATAAAACTCTAATAACGGCCACTATCCCGGCCAGTGCCGGGGCCGGGGCCTTACACAAGATATTAACAAGACACCGAGTGAATTTATTTCTGGTTTTACTCCGGGATTACGTCGAGAGAATTACATTGACAAAGCGGGCCCGCAGCCCGCAGCCTGCTTGACGCCTCCTCTGTCTCAGAATAGCTCATGTACTTGTGAAGTGGTGACTTTCACTCGTGAGGTCAAAACAAACAACGGCAGAATTCGAAACAAAATTCAAGTAGATCGCTGCGAGACACAACTTTGAAAATTAAAATGAAGTCTTAGCAGTGTCATCTTAATGAAATCTAAATAATCAAAGAAATAACTACCTAATTACAAATACCATTCTAGGTCAGTGATGTCCACTACCACTCCACCACCGCAGGCACTCCGCCCTCCCTGACTGTACAACACTCCACCACCGCATGCACTCCGCCCCCCCTGACTGTACAACATTCCGGCACCACATATACTCCGCCCTCCCTGACTGTACAACTCTCCACCACCGCACCCACTCCGCTATCTCTGACTGTACAACACTCCACCACCGCACAGACTCCGCCCTCCCTGACTGTACAACTCTCCACCACCGCACCCACTCCGCTATCTCTGACTGTACAACACTCCACCACCGCACAGACTCCGCCCTCCCTGACTGTACAACTCTCCACCACCGCACCCACTCCGCTATCTCTGACTGTACAACACTCCACCACCGCACAGACTCCGCCCTCCCTGACTGTACAACTCTCCACCACCGCACCCACTCCGCTATCTCTGACTGTACAACACTCCACCACCGCACAGACTCCGCCCTCCCTGACTGTACAACTCTCCACCACCGCACCCACTCCGCTATCTCTGACTGTACAACACTCCACCACCGCACAGACTCCGCCCTCCCTGACTGTACAACTCTCCACCACCGCACCCACTCCGCTATCTCTGACTGTACAACACTCCACCACCGCACAGACTCCGCCCTCCCTGACTGTACAACTCTCCACCACCGCACCCACTCCGCTATCTCTGACTGTACAACACTCCACCACCGCACAGACTCCGCCCTCCCTGACTGTACAACTCTCCACCACCGCACCCACTCCGCTATCTCTGACTGTACAACACTCCACCACCGCACAGACTCCGCCCTCCAAGGCAGTACAACACTCCACCGCCGCACAGACTCCGCCCTCCCTGACTGTACAACTCTCCACCACCGCACCCACTCCGCTATCTCTGACTGTACAACACTCCACCACCGCACAGACTCCGCCCTCCCTGACTGTACAACTCTCCACCACCGCACCCACTCCGCTATCTCTGACTGTACAACACTCCACCACCGCACAGACTCCGCCCTCCAAGGCAGTACAACACTCCACCGCCGCACGCACTTCGCCCTCCCTGACTGTACAACACAGCACAACACGTGATCTCGTACAACACTACATTTCAATTTAGCCTGAAATATATAGCAACATATCTATTTGTAGATTCTATTATCATTTCTATGCATCTTTTTTAGAGTGAGTTCACTTGTAAGTGCTTAATTTATTTATTTGAACTTGAACATACCTATTTATAACTAAATAACACGGGTACATCAACAGTGACTGAACAAAGTCGCACTGAATAAAGAAAATGTAGTGTGTTGCGTCCGTTCCTCGCGCCGCGCCGAGTTGCGCCACAGCTCGTGAAAAATGAACGCCATGCTTGTGTGTGATACTTACATGCTGCAGGCATCTGCTTTAAGAGGATTACTTCCACAACATACTGCCACATGGATGATGTTTCCTCAAAAGGCAACAAGCTTTCCGTTTTAGCGAAATCAGTAATAGAAATAACAACAGTCCCGACTCGACTGTACTCACAAATCAATGCAGAATATTTTGATTATCAAAGTTTCGTCAAATTAAACACCGATTACTCTTCAATATAATGGAATCATCTCCCATTAACTGTTTTAGAAGTTCACACAGTACATACTGATCTACTAGAATAAACCTAAAACCTAGTCATTATTAGAATTCTCGGTATCAAACTAGATCGCCCAATATTTATTATCAAACGAGCCTTAGATGAGTGATCCTAAATCAACAAGAAAATCGACTGGAACCAGTTAATTACCTCATGTTTGGAAGATATTAGAATGTCTACGGGTAATGTATTCCATTGATAAATGACTATACTGACTACACTCGTACTTCGTACTTAGCTAATACGAATCACGATGAGAATATTTTATTAAAAGAGCTTCATTACCTAACGAACAGCGACAAAAGCAAACGAAGTTTTATTCTTTCAATTAATTTATTGTTCTGTTTATAGAAGAGAGTAGAATTTATTATAAATTCTAAGAGGATAGTTTGTTTATTTTAAGAGGACGGCGCCATCAACAATTATAAGGGATGATACTCTTTACTTTTGCGAACTATTTGTATCCAGCGGTGGAAATGCTCGGATGTCTCCTCATCATCATCGCTTATGCCACTGGTTTAGCACTGCTGAGTATATGCCTCCTCCCTTTTATACTTCCCCGTTCTGCAGGGCTATTGGCTATCTTTTTCATTGCCAGTGACTAATTATAATACATTTCCTATACGAATCAATCTGCGGTCCTTTGTAGGTCACCCATCTTTGTCATTGTCTTCTAACATTCCTCTCACCGTCTTCGGATGACTATTAGGGTTAAAACTTAAAATACAGGTGAATAATGGCAATCAAAATCTAAAGTGTCTGTGCGAATGCATGTGTAATATTTGGTGTATATTTGAAAGTACGGCGCTGTTGGGCGCGGGCGAAGTGTTTGCTGATCGGAGTGTGACTGTGCAAGCGAACGAGCGCCTCGTGTACCGATACCGACGGCCACAGCGACTGGCGACTGGCAAGCGACACTGACTGCTGCTGTACTGATAGCAATCCAACTCACGGCTCATCTTGGATCGGGGATGATGCTTTACTACATTTACCTACATTTCTCGATTGTAACAAACGTTGGTGAATTATAATCAACGATGTGTAACACAGCGAGTAATCGTTACAAATGTTTGAAATCCTTCGCACATCACCAAGCAGTAATCAAATAAATGGACGCTTCACGGTGGTATGATAATAATCGAATTGGTAATTCCTATGTATGTCGGCGGTCACATGAAACAGTAAACGTGCGTAGGTACTCGTGTTCCCATTTGTATCACTGATTGCTATATTACATGAAATTAATGTAATAACCAACTGAACCGTGTTCTATTGAGTCTATTAATGATTGCGAGCGCAGCATTAGCGATAGTGGCTGGCACGAGCTACCGGCGCAAGTTACTGGCGCGAGCTGCTGGCACGAGTATGACACAGGCACGTCCCAATTCGGGAGTTTCACTTTGACTAGCGACCCGTGAAATGGGTTTACTGATAATGTTATATTATTTCCTCGTAGCTGTGCAACTAAATATATCTATATAACTAAATAGCGGAGAAGTTTGTGAGTTTTACGAAACTTCCGAAAAGTTCGCGAAGTAAATTTTTATGAATTCATGTGCGGCACTTCAATACTCTGCCTAAGTTTTTATGAGCCACCTCATGCCACCTCATGCCGTTTCATGCCGCCTCATGCCGATGCCGTCGCAAGCCGCTCCAACAGCAATTACCTACCTACAGATGTCTTTTGTTACTTGGGTTTCGAACAACTTAAATTTACTTTAGTAGACTGATCTCCGCGTCGGTTTTTCTATTTATACATTTGTTAAATGCTTACATACATACACAAACTCACGCTTTTTTCTTATGAGGGTAGATAGCAACTACAGAAAGCCACCTGATTCAATTAATACACATACACGTGCGCTGGTAAATAATGTAGCTACACTATACTGACTTTATGATGGCCCTATTACCCTATGGCTGTTGGTGATGAATAGGGTCAGTGTATATTCTTTTCCGTGATTTTCTTGTTGATAAGGTTGGTAAAAGTTGTAAACAAACAAAAAGGTTCATGTATGAAACCTGTATACTTGTAACAACTTATAAACTACATGAATGCAATAAATGATGATGATGATAAACGTAAAAGTTGTAAAGTAGTAACCTACTTTACAGGAAATAGTAGGAAGGAACCTATTCCAATTAAATAACGAGTTCGATCCTCGTGCTAATCAAGTTATTGCAATGGTGTTTTAAGTAAACTCGTACCCGTGAGTTACCATGATTATTTGAAAACGCAACTTTTTTACTAACGTATATTAAAAATGATTGAAGACAGAGAAACCGAACATTACTCGTAAAATCAGGAACGATGCTGCGTCATCCACAGCCGTGCACAGCGCGACCCGCCAACTGCAGTTAAATCCACATTAATGTCCGTTCGTAAAGCGAACCGCGTTTTTATTGCACAAAAAACGTTCCGATTCGCGAGCGCCGCCATGTCTGACGCGAGATTAAATCTTAGTTCAGAAAAACTTGGACATGTTCGTGCGGTGCTCATCCGGCTTACAGGATACTGACCCTGTGAGCAGTACCTACACCTAAGTATATGCAATTTGATATCGTTCGTAAACCTAAATTGATTACCAAAACTTATTTGGGTAGGTAACTTCAGTACCAGTTTTTTAAGTGTCTCTTTTAGAAATACGGTCTCGCTGGTCAAATTACTGAACCTTTATAAATAATAATTATAATATTAAACCATTTATTTCAGGCCACAATCGCCCATAGACATATACCTTACAAACTAACACATATAAAGTACTTATATAAAACTATGTCAGTAGCACTTCACTAGCTTGTCCTTGTGCAGGCTGTCCTGTGGTACTTGTCCGCTGAAGCGACGGAACACCACGTCAAGTCTTCTTCCATGACGACGGACAGATAATAATTCGGTACGCGCACCACGAACGCCTTGAAGTTGACATTTTATAATGTATTATTATGTCAATCTGTTATAAACTGTGCCTGCTCAGCTGCTATCCCAGCAGACTACTCGGCACGATGACGTCAGTACACGTGGAACTTGAGAAACCACTCACGAAACAGTTTAAAGTACTTTCAAAGCGTCGTGCAATGAGCTGTTAATGTACTTCTTAATTGTACGTTTCTGCAGTGCAGGCTTTATTTACAGCTATTTGCGGTACCCACCTAATTCATCGGTGTGTGCTTGCAACTTTGCACTAAATAATACCTACACAAAGTTCGTGGAAACGTAAGTAACCAAAGAAAAGTTACACATCGAACAGCATGTCACACAACAGTGTGACACCAACCTAAATACACGCCAAAAGTATTGTGTAGAGGACAATTCGCCATGTTGGCAGTGGCCGGCCACTCGGCCGGTGTCCAAGTGGCATTACACACAGTGGGCAACACGTTGTCTCTATGTGTCCGCACCGCGTACTGTTCACCTGCGCGACGCCTGCTCTCTGCCACATAGTTGGAATACTTCTTCATTTCGACCGCACGCCGCGCGTCGGACGGCGCGGCGGCGCGGCGGCGCGGTGGCTTCGTGACGATACCAATGCGGAAAATATTCACTATGCACACAAAGCAAAAATATTGGAAATTAATTTGCATTGTAGTTTAGGTTCACAGCTACATATTATATTATATTGTAGTTTAGGTTCACAGCTACATATAATACATTTATTACTAATATTTAAGCATTGTTCTTCCAATTTTGAGACCATTCGTATAATAGCCCCATTCAAAATTCACACAACTATGTCACGATTTGTAATTCTGTTTTATTCAAATGGCTGTCATTAATAATATCAACAGCGAGCTAGACTCGCTAAACGTAGGTAACTCTTTCACCTGTAGTCCAGAGGACTGCCAAAACAATACCGATAACAACTTAAATTTTATACACTTAAACATACGTAATATAAACAAAAATTTTGATCAACTGCAAGTTCTGCTTCACGTAACAAAAATCTCATTTGATGTCATAATCTTGACCGAATGCTGGCTCAATAAGGTTAGTAATTTGCCTGTGTTGCAGGGCTTTCAATCTTATTTCACGGAAAAAAATTCCAATCAGAACGACGGAATAGTCATCTACACAAAGCAGGGCCTGCAAGTCTCTGTTTGGGAACCTAGCTTTTTGGGCGGCAACTGTCGGGTTTGTCAAATAGACAAAATAATGGCCATTGTTGTTGTCTATCGCTCTCCATCATATAACTCTAAGGACAGTTTTGATAAGTTTTTAGAAAATCTAAATAGTGTTTACAGCAATCTTTCTTATAAAATAAAATAGTAGTAATGACCGAAGCGTTGACTATCTAATACTAAACACATCTCATGGACTCCTGCCAACCCATGTGTTTCCTACTAGGCTTGAAAATTGTATTGATCATGCTTTCGTGAAAACTAACTTACCCACACCACTTTAGATCTGGATTCTCACATCACGGATCATAAACCCATCCTGCTTAGTATTGCTAACACCGATCCCAAACGTGAAACTGGTGACATTTCTACTTCCTTGAATTACACTGCAATTAGCTGGAGTTAGAAAACATGGACTTTGCAGTTGTTTATGCTATTGATGACCCTAACACCTCTATGAACACTTTCATTACAATTCTAACGTCTGTTATTGCAAAACACACGATGCAAACCATAATCCCGAGGAAAAAAAAGAACTATTAAACCCTGGATTACCCCTGGACTACTAAAGTGTATTCTAAATCGAGACAAGATGCACGCGAGATCTAACAAAGAACCTGATAATCTTATACTCAAAACCACGTATACGCGCTATTGTAATTTTTGTAATGCCATATTACGAAAGCTAAAGATTGCCTACGAAAAAAATGAACTAGAAAAAGCTAAAAATAATCCTAAAGCCTTCTGGAAAACAATTAAAGAAATTCGCAAACGCACCCATAATACAGGAGAAATCACTAATGTGGGACGACGTTTAAAAAAAAATATATAAATAATTTAATTAATAGCATTAAATAAGGTAATTTTGACTGCGTCTGTACATCGGGAGAATCTGCGCGCCAACATATTCGCCCGAACTGACAACGCTTTGCGTTCCCTCTCCACATCAAAATCATCTTTTAAATCATCGGTCACCCAGTGCCCGAGATACTTAAACTTATACTCTGCTTAAAGACTTACCATTCAGAATAAGTGGTTGTACAGCCGGAGTCTTGGGACCTGATTTAAAAACCATGTAAACAGCTTTCTTTACATTATACATGAGACCGTGTGAAGCTACAAAAGACTCATAAACTGCGAGTAGCTTCCGGAGAGCTCCGATTGAGGGGGCCAGCAAGCAACACCACGTCGTCCGCGTAACTGAAAATGTTGCAACTAACACCGTCCACATAGCATCCGACATGCATGCCAATGAGCTCCTCAATCAGGGCGTTTACGTACAGGTTGAAGAGCAAGGGTGAGCTCAATCCTCCCTGTCGCGCCCCACACTCCAACCTGCTCGTATCCGAAAGTTCATCCGCCCACTTCACACGGTTCTCCTGGTTGAGATACCAATACCTCAGGAGTGATGCCAACACCGATGGCACCCCGGCCTCTGCTAACTTCTGCCACAGTACGTCATATGCCACTAGATCAAAGGCCTTACTGAGATCCAGGAAACCGACATAGCCAGGAGTATGTCTATCCGTATAACACTTGACAGTGCGCTTCAAACTAAATACTGCAGTTTCTGTGGACAACCCAGGCCGGAACCCGAACTGGGGGTCGTGCAAGTTAATGTCTTTGAAGAAATAGTAATAGTAGTAGTTTATTTATCACTCCTAAAATTAGTCTATGTACAAAATCATGGCAATAAACACATATTTATATGAGATTACGTCGACGACTATACTAGTACAAACTGGGTCACAGTCGTCAGCAAATGATCTGACTCAGGCTTGCTGGACAAATCTTCAAAATAGCTCGCTTTTAACTAGGTCAATAGGGCACTATATGTGACGGCTAAACACCCTTATTTCAGAATTTGTGACGCTACAGAATCTTAGATAATCGATCGAAAACGTGTCCAGCCAGCTTGAAAAACTACTTTTCGCTGGTCCCTCAATCTCGGTAATGGAAGTGATTTTGACGACTTTTTGCATATCAACGGGCGTCATATAAATTTGTGGCAGGCCTCGAGCTAAAAGATTTGTGTTACGTACAGCGGTTTAGTACAAAAATGCTAAAATCTGTGTCCAGCCAGCTTCAATTTACGTATAAAACTTCTGGCTGGCACTTCCGAATCTCAATAACGGGAGCGATTTCGAATATGGTTCCTTTACTAACATTTATTGACGCAATGTGTGACAACGTTTGATTTATGACGTCACATGTAAAGCTTTACGAGAAATCAATAAAAAACTTGATATGAAACAATGTCCAGCCAGCCTGAGCTCAAGCTCACACGTATCTCCGTTGTCTGATGATCTACGGCCTTCGAAATGTGTTAAAAATTTTGTGACGGGGACGATAACCTGAATTTGTGACGTAGAAACTTTGAGTAGTTTCAAAGATATTGATCATTTAAATTTTCTTGTCCGCCATATTTCCTGTCCCGTTCTTGTCCTGTTCTTGACTTGGACCGGAGTCTGCATCAGTCCGCGAGGAAGGTATGCGTGACTTACGCACAGATGAAACATCATGGCAGGCACTCGAGGTAGAGTATTTTTTTAACGAGGGAACATGTTTTGAAGCGTAAAACTGAAAATATTGGTAAGATATTATTCTTAAATAGCTTATCGTTTATTATTATTTCTTTGTATAAGGCTGTCAATATTCCTACGAACAATCTTTGAATTATATTTTTTATTTTATTTAATTACTTAAGGAACTGTTTTCTTTCATATGTCATTTCCTATGACATGTGCCTGAAATAAATGCATATTTTTATTATTATGTTGATTTAGGTAGGTTTAATTATGTTCACCTGTTTACCTATAATATAACATTGATGCAGAATTATGGGATAGCGATAATGTCTATGTTTTCCTTAAGGTAAAATGCATCGCTACAGTTCTCAACAAATTGAAAATGATAAATTTCCTGTTCTAACGATTTCAATACAAAGTTGGTCAGATTTTTTTTCCTTCTAACCTGACCAACTTTGTATTGTAACATTTCGAAGTTGGTTTTTACAAAAATTACAAGAAAAACTTGCAAGTGTTATGTAACAAACACAAAATAATACATTCATCATACTCGACCTGTTTACATACAGAGCGACGAAATAGAAATCCCTCCAAACCCAATATAAATCACCCTTTGACCCTTCTTAGATTGCTACGCGAGTGATGTAGACGTGTAGACGTGTGAGCGGCGGCGCGCGGCGCAACAAGGAAAAAAGACAAGTTCCAGCCGCCACCTAACCTAGATAAAACTCGCATGCAGATATTTTACGAGAGACGCGAGAACGTGTTCGTTGTAGTAAAAGGCGCGAACTAGCGAACGCGTTGAGTGCACGCGGTGCGACGGTTTATTGGATACCCGCTGCAGTCGGCGCCACGTCGCTCCGCTGCGCTTCTTGTCGCTCGCTCCCGGCTCCGCGATAATAGCGTTGCACTGCTCCAGATTTTAGTATAAGTGCTGTTGTTTTGGGACTTAGCGCTTTGTTTTTTTGGCGCAGGTGCCATCCCAACTGTACGGTGCGAATTGCTTAAACACAGTTTGTTCTATAAACAGTTAGCAAACAGGGTAATCATTAAATAGCCCCAATTACGAGAAGAAACTGTTCAAATAAAACCGAAGCTTTAACTAAGCTCGACGACATTCCTCAGTAAACCGCGTCCGTTCTCCTCCTCTGAGTAAACTCATCTAAAGTGGCGCGAGTTATATTCGTCATGTCACAGCACTCACCGCTAATTTATGTAGCTGTAAAGATGATGAGCGTGCAACGAGCGATCACGAGCGGCCGCGGGCGGATACAGGCGGACGGTGACTCTTTAAAGTCGCGAGTAATGATTGCACATTACTTAGCTAAGCTATACTAATTATGCGAGCATTCTTGAGTAAATCCGTCACATCTTTAACAAAATGTCGGACGAAAGCACGTGAAAGTATACCTACCTCAAGCTTACGTTTATATCCATATACTTAATCGAAAACTATTTTTATTTGCATTGAACCTGCGTTGGACCACTACCTATTCATTTTAAAATAACGATGCCGTTCTCAATTCATTTAAGCATAATTAAATGAACAAAAATAATTACGTCCAATAATACCGTGGAGCTATCCAAACTATTGAAAATCATAAAGGCTCCTGCATACAGGCGCGACACAATTCACCGCCTGCCGCGCGACGAACGACGCTCGTGTCACGTGCGATTCGCGTTGCGTGTCGCACCTGTTTGAAGGAGCCTTAAAGAATCCGAGTTGGATTCGATAAAGAATTACATTTAATGTTTTGTAACGCTTGTTAGGGTTCGATTGTTGCCGCCAAAGCGAGGCAGGCAGAAAGGACAAGTTGAAAGTGATACAATGTATGCGGGAACCTACATCCGACTGCAGACCCAGGACATCGCACAATACACGCAGAAGGCGAACGAAGCAGAAAGAACCAGGAGGAATAAACAATGCGGATTAAGGCTGTAGTGCGCGGTACACACGTATTACTTTGTTAGGACAGGTTTATGTTTGTTAGGACTTGATAAAGACGCAAATAATGATGCCAGGCAGCCGTGTCACTGTAGGCCTCCAGTCGGGCGGCAAAACACCATCATTGTGAGGCAACTAGCTTCTGGCCACGACTTCGTTCGCGTGGAAGTCGTAAGACACCACAACATACTAAAATAACAGCCACATTTTTATAAAACCTTATACTACGTTTGTAGTTATGGTCTCAGCAGCCAAAATATACAGAGAATCAGGACTGGTGACGCGGGAGCAGTAGCAGTAGCAGCGGTAGCAGTAGTAGCAGCAGTTGTCCGTGTGAGAAGCAGCTCGTCCTGAGGTTGACACCCGCAGCCTTCAGTAGCAGCAGTTGTCCGTGTGAGAAGCAGCTCGTCCTGAGGTTGACACCCGCAGCCTTCAGTAGCAGCAGTTGTCCGTGTGAGAAGCAGCTCGTCCTGAGGTTGACACCCGCAGCCTTCAGTAGCAATTTCTCATCCACTGCTTGCAAAGTTTTTCGTTGTTAATGAATTAATTAACGCCTGCGTTCCTGCAAATACTTACTACCTAATGGGACAACACTGATACACCGACAGATGCATTCTTACAGATTATTCCTGACAAACAGCTGTCACTAACATAATATAGCAGTTGATTGTAAACACACGGGATTTCTTATTAACAGTCACCTAACCATAGATATGTATTTTTATTATTACCATACCCAGATGAGAGAATTAGTATTATTTATTTTTATTTCTTCTTCTGCTGGGAAATTCGTAAGTCCAGTGTGGCGTCCCGCCGCGAAGATAACGGTCACCCTCTTATGGACACCAGTAGCTGGTGTCCATACAGAGCTTGTCTTGTTGCCGTTGTGCTTGTAGCGAGTCTCACCTGCTTTTAGAGCCAAAACAGCTTCTAAAGACACACGTCCTCCTCAGAAGACAGAGCAGTATATGAGAGATCTCATCACTCTTGAAGAACATAATGACCCCTGGACATCTGGAATCTGCATAAATTGAATATTGGTTGGCCAAAACTGGTTTAATGGAGTTTTATCATCAGACCATTCTAAATACACTGTGATTGTGGAACCCTGCGAAACCCTTCACAGGATATGATGCACCTCTTTTCTGCCAGTCATTTACGACTATTTGCAGGGCCTGTAGGGCAAACGACAGAGCTGTCTCGTCTGTGCGGCTACGTTAATCGTCGGACAAATAGAATTCTTGCAATGTTACAAGTAAAGAAGTAGAAGAAAGATATTCTGTTCATCGATAATCTTATCTGAGCATGCTTAGCTTTGAATCTTCTAAGCACGATGCTACTGGTCTCGGGTCTAGATAGTAACACCTTGTGCATGGTTAATACTGGTTAAAAAACACTTCCTCTCTCCTTAAACATAATCATTACATATAGTTTCCTTGCTCTTGTTTCATGTACACACGTAAATACGTATATGTTTTTTGTATGTAAGTATGTATTGTCTAAGTAAATGGTACACCACTGACTACCTGCAGTATTGTCTCTCCTTCTCCCTCTAATCCATCCAAAGGTTGTCTGTAAAAGATCACTTTTAGCTATTAGACCGCCCATTGTGTCACCGTACGTAAAATTTCTACATTTATATCTGATATTTGCTGTACATAATAAAGACTATTTTATTTTATAACTTTTCCCCAAACAACATTCTACCACTTATCTCCGGTCAAAATACTCACCTTGGTGGCACACAATATCCAATCTTAATATTCTTTGCCCTAATTACGTGATAATTAAAGTTGTAATCGAACTTATTTGCAATCCACAATAACACGGAAGCGTTCAGTGAACACTGGGATTAATAATATGCACAAAAGTAGTAAGTGACGTACAAAAGCAGTGAGTGTAGTAATAGATAGTGATATTTTATTTCCTTCTCATGATAATACAGATAAGTACCTACTCTAAAATAACCAAAACTGCACTTATATCATCAGTCTTCAGACCATCGATAAGTATAGAGTATAATATTGAAGCCATAGCACACCGCTAACTGTCACGCTGGCAGGCTGGAATGAACCTCCTGCACCTGACTATTCATTGCACACTTGCACTGTACCGAATCCAAATAGTAGCCGACTAGTTGTCTCAACTGCACTAATATCATTTGCACGTACGGCTTGTTCGTGTATTATTAGTTATATTGCCAGCACTCACAATCATTGCTATAGCGACTTATAGGTACATACGTGCCTATTTCGTTAACAACTTTTAAAACAAATATTAATTTAGTAAAACAGTCCTAATTGTTGAAAGTTTCGGTCCGAAAACACTCACCCTTCGATTAAATTTGAAAAGGGCACTATTAGTATAATTGGCTTCAAAATTAACCTTTACGTAATTAAGCTGTGTGTACCTCAGCCTAGGTATGTTAAGATTATCGACATCAACTCGGAGATGTAATGTTTACATTGGGGAATCCTAACTAAATGGATACGCCCGTGGAACGCGCAACTTATGCAAGATCAAAGCCGTGGGACCCCGACACTAATCTACTAGCACTCAGGTTGTACACAATGAACACCAGGCTTATTCTCTACCACTACCTTATGATCGACAGAACGTCCTATTCTATTAGAAACCTTAAAACTCACCCAGGGGCACCGGTGAGTTTTTAAATGATGTTTAAAGTTTTTCAAACATGAAATAAACAGGAACAAAGAGACGGCAACGTGTAAACTGCGAAAACGGGTGAGCGTGGGGGCGCGATGCGGGGCGCGGAAGGGGGTGCGGGCGGAAGCGGGGGCGGGGGCGGCAGGGGAGCGTAAAGAAAACCTACTTCACCTTGTTTTTACGGTCACGAGATTTAATAACGAGGAATTTGCAGAACGAGCGCGTTCGTCGCCCGCTCGCAAGCCAAGCTATTTATATCTCTATCACAAAGACCTAAAGCTCAAAGTGGAATGCGCAGGAGCCCCAGTATGTAGTAATGAGTAGCCTAGGATTCCGAAAAGCGGAGATGATTGTACAAACACTGGTAGAATGGCGCTATCGTCGGCTAATAATTATACAGCTCACTCTCTCTAGAATTGGCTAGAAACTGAAAGTAAACACTTGCAGTTAATCATAAACAAGACACGTAGTTAAATACATACAATATTGTAGTAAGTGGCTTTACCTAAAGAGGTAGATTCGTCTCAAAAGGCGACTTTCTACTAAATATCACTAAAACGCCTAAAACAATCATAAACTACTTACTTACCTAGGTATGAAGTTGTCACAGTCACAGTAAACAACCTATCAAAGCGTTGTTATGAATGAATACCTACCTAGTACCTACGTGTCATGTTTCCCACTGGCGAGACAGAAGTACGCTCATGCTTCTAAGCGCTATTGTATTCCTCATCTACTTAAAAAAAAATATGATTGACGTGAAAAAGTGTTTGCACACACCTACTTACAGAAATAATATCATTTATTCATGTAGGCAACTAAATTATAATTATATTCAATGACCCAAGGTTAGTATATAATATTATAAGACGCGACAGTATTTGTTTGGAATGTTATATATTTTACAGCGGTAGGTATAAGAAGAGGCGAGGAAAAGATTTGAGCCGAGAACTGACCTACAAGCGTGCCGTGTCCGGTCGGACGCTAGCGGACGGTGCCGCGCGGCACCGGACGGAGCCAGCTGGACGCTGTACATACTTATTGCACGACGTGACGTCCCGCAGGCACCGCCGCCTTACTTTGGAAGCCACTCAATATACTGAGCTTTGAATATTCCACTTGCACCCCTCTTATTGAACATCATTCAGTCTGTTGTAAGCGTCCTTCATATAGATACAGCTCAAACAGAAACATTTTAACATTCACCTCAACACTTCATAATGATGTGAAAGTTGTTGTAAGATGGATCAATCATAAGCGTCATATCACGTCAGGTTTATTTCATCTTACAAACTTAGCTTTCTGAAGATTGATATGCTTTACCTTTTCCACATACCTAACTTGAACAGTGAAGCTGATCAATCTTTGCATATTAAGACTGCCATGAATGTTCTCTCCAAATATATTTGATGTTTCTTTTTCTTTTAAAAAAAAAACGTTGCCACACACTAGGAATGTCTCCTGTATCGTGGGTGCGTTTACAAACATTTAAACACACATACACAAACAGCCAGACCCGGAAAAATTACTTGTAAGTCATACAAATACTTTTTCCGTGCGGGAATCGAACCCGCGACACGCAGCGCAGCAGTCGATCGCTTAACCACACATGGTGTGGCTTGACCACACGTGGTACAGCACAATGTTATATTTGAAGAACCGTAAGCTCGTTGAAAACAGATGAAGGGACCAATTATAAGCTTAATTGATTGTTCGTGTGACACATACTGCTGTCACCCCCCGAGGTAAAGGGCGTAATGATCTTAAAATAATATTTTTTTCCATTTGCATCATTGTGTTGCCCGAAGATCTCATTCATGAGCCTTTTACTTGGTCCTCTGACCGAGTGAGAGTGACTGACAGGTTTATTTTATTAGTAATAAACATAATATGCTAATTATTACAGTGTTTAAATAAACAGATTCAACATAACATTTTATGACAATTCTAGACCAGTATCCGTGTTGCCGGTATTCAGCAAGGTGTTCGAAAAGGTAATGCTCAATCAAATGCTTAATCATTTTAACACCAACAAAATCCTACACGATCAGCAATATGGTTTCACCAAAAGACTTTGTACGACTGACGTTACTGTTACTTTATTAAAACACATAGTTACTGATATAAGAATATTATAAAATGTTAATTGGTCTTAAATCAATATTTTTGCTTATTTCTCACACATCTGTAGAATGATTGTAAACTGGAGGAGCGGAACCACCTAATACAAGCAAATCTTTGCTTAAAAGGTGACTCCAAACATAACATAGTTATATCCTTAAGTGAAGAAATAAACATTTATATTTATTTATTATATTATAGTTACAGCGTGCGAGGAGGTCCAAGATGCCATAGCGATCTTTTGTCATCTCCCCGAGGCATTTGACTGCGTTGATCACGAAACCTTGCTCTTAAAACTTGACTAGGTAAACTCGCGCTTAGTCTAGTAAAATCTTATTTAAATGATAGACAACAAAAAGTCCAAATAAATGGTGTCAATTCACTTGATTTATAAGTAAAAATGCGTGTTCCACAAGGCTCGATATTAGGTCCCTTCCTCTTTTTAGTATATATTAATGATCTAGCCCATTTGCTGACGATACTTCCTTAATTTTTAAGATAAATAGACGTGCATCAAATCTTGACGACGTAAATAATGCCCTACTGCAGGTACAAAATTGGTTCGTTGCTAATAATTTAGTATTAAATGGGAAAAAACTAAATGCATAAGATTTGCTTTACTGAATGTTAAAAGTAGTGATTCTGACATAGTATGGAATAAAACTGTTTTCCTGGGGATAATGCTCGATTCAAGGCTGAAAGGGTCCTCATTTTACATTTCTTGCAAGACGGCTAAGTTCAGCAGCATATGCTGTAAGAAAAATCCGTCAATTTACTAATGTAGATACCGCGAGGCTAGTTAGCTATTTCAGTTCTTTTCATAGTATCATGTCTTGCAGTATTTTATTATGGGGACGCGGACGGGCTGCCGGTATTGAGTCTATTTTTATTCTGCAGAAATGAGCCATCAGAGCAATATATGGCCTCCGCAGGTGCGATTCTCTAAGGTTTAAAGACATTATCATCATGACGGTACCTTGTAAATATAGCTATGAAAACATCATGTACGTATTTTAAATATTTTCAGTAAAAGAGGTGAACGACACGACTATAGGATTAGAAATAGGGATCAATTAGTTCAACCAGGTTTCAGACTGACTAAAGTAGACTCATCCTTCGTGGGTACTATTTAAAATGTTACAATATAATACCTCCCCACATACTCCAACTGAATGAAACGAAATTTAAATCTTGTATAAAACGCACACTACACAGCTAAGCATATTATAAGTTGGGGAATTACATCACTGAGAAAAATGCTTGGCTCAGCACTGGTCCTGCTCCACAAGGGCGCATAAACTAATTGATTTGCATACGAAAAAATTGTTAGTATTGTATAATTGTAAAGCACACGTGTGAGCACTATTTATCTACGATAAAGCTTACTACTGGGTTCGTCTTTCATTGACTTGAATGTGCCCTGGGGGCTGAGAGTATAAATCATGCTCACTCAAATGCAACGTTTAAAAAAAAAGAAAAGAAAGAAAGAATGTGTCGCTGGTGGTAGCGTGTGTATTGGATCATTAAGTTCCCTTCAAAATGTTTGAGCTGAATTATGCTGATCCATAGGTAATGTTCGTGAACGGGCGCCGTCAGTAGGCACTGGTTATTTCTTAGCTGCCACGGCTTATTTTAATTCCATAATAATTGTTTTTATCTTTTTATTACGGACGCTTTTAACGTGCACGTCTTTTACATCGTTCTCACATGTATAATTACAACATGATACACCATTCATACTACTTTTTTGTCACAATTTTTTGATTTAAAAGGGTGTCCATGGAGTTTCTTGCCCGTTCTTCTCCATAGGTACCTACTACGCTTTGGAATGGGCAACTAGCTTCATCTTTCTGACTGACCGACCCCTTGACAATTTAAAATTGCCTGTAATTGGTTTATTCGAAATAAATGCTTTGAGTTTGAGTTTTTACGGACACGATACGGTCCGACTTAACGTTTTAATTGTATTTTATCCGTAGAGAAATTATTTCCACGAAGTTATGACCTAACTACTGGTTTCAATTAAATTGAAACTTTGTCTGTCTGTTCAGTGATCGATTTCATTTTGTTTTTGAAGCTTACATTTTGTTTACACAGAGCTTCGGTCGGGGGGGCGCGGCGCCATACTACCCGCACAAATAAAATAACATTCCTCGTGAAAAATTGGAAATTCAATAACTTCCTCGTCGAGGAGCGATTTTCTCCCGACACTCGACAGGCGACTTTAAAAATATGATAGATGCTACATTGGCGGGTTTTTTTCTCGTTCAACTTCAACTCGGCGGGCGCGGCCGGCGGCAGCCCGGCGGCCACGGCGGCGCGCGGCGTCCTGTTGGGGGCGTTTTGTTCCGTTGATTTATTGGCGTCGTATTATTTCCGCGACGGTTTATCGGTAAGCCTCTCATCTTCGGTAAATGATTGCACTTTCATATATATATATTTTATTTTATTTCCCTTCTCAATGCTGTCGAGTCCTGAAAACTTTAGGACTTCGCTTTAAATACTCAACACGCTATCGGGGCCTGTTCAATTTATTGTTCATCTAGGTAATGATTCTGCTGATGTTGCTCATTCGAATCTTAGGTGGATGGTATGTTGCTGAGAGTCTCGCCAAACACTTCCGAATATCTCGTTCCTTGCATACACGACCACTATTACGTGAACACACAGGTGTAGTAGGTGCCTACGCTTGCCACCGATCGATACAGAGCCCGCACACAGTTTGCGCTCCATACGTTTAAGCAAAACTGAGCAGTCTCGAACGATTGTCCGTGGACCTTCTGTTCCGCGCTGCTGGTGCCGCGGCCGCGGGCGGTCGTCGCGCGTTAGTGGCACGTCACAATGGCACTGCGTTCGTCTGTCCACTTTGAACTCGCGGTAATGAAGCCGCGACTGCGAGTAGCTGGGTCCTCGTCCGCAGTACTCACCGCACCCATTAAGGTGGTGCCCAAACATAGGACACCGCATAACACAATTTTCTTTGTCCCACAGTTAGGTGTATCAGTACGTATATTCCAGAATTTGTTTTAGTGTATTGTCAAATGTTCAAAGAAAAGACTTATTCAACATTATTTCATAAAAATAAAATAGTATCATGATAAAAAATCGTAAAGGAGAGTCCATAAAAGAAAATTTCGTCGCTTACTTACGTCGTACTGTCATTGGTATTTTATGTAATGATAATAAAAGGAATTGAAACAACTAAAGAAATACCTAAAAAATATTTCACTGAGCCGTGCATTAATTTATTTAATTTAATTTAAACTACTTTTATTTTGGTGGTCATTCAAATAACATCAAACGCATCGTTGTTTTGAACCTTATTTGTTGCTGCTACGTTAATGTCAATGTCAATTACCTAAAAATTTGCTTCTTACCACGCCTTAACGTAGGCAGGTAGGTATTGCAGTGAAAGGGATTACAGACCGCACGATGAACATGACCGCTTGACACAACCAAGTATGGTCGTGACGTACATTTTCCGGGTGGAATGAGAACCCTCTTGAGCAGGGGTCCGCCACTCCTAACCACTGTTCATTAAGCAATGTTTGGTTCATTACAGCTGAATCGACGTTTCTTCGTGAAGTTTTATGTTCGCCTTGTCAACGCACATTACTGTTGATGCGGAAGTAGCGCAATAAAAACGGTGTCTCATTAGCACGTTGCCTCGTCGCGGAGACGTAAAGTTTGTTCAATATGCTAGAATATATTGCGAGGGAGCTAATCTGGAGTGTGTCGCCGCGACGTATGAAGTGTTTCCATTAAGGTCGCGACTCAATAGTTGGTTGTTGCGAGTGCTGTGCGTAATAGCAGTGGGGCTAGATGTTTTGAACGAGATGCTTCAGCCAGAAAACTAAACATTCACCGTCACTTGTAGTGCATCTATTTTCTGTTTTTGAATACAGTTTACTTCATTCTTCGCAATAATGGATATGCCAAGATTTTGCTACACTACTTTTCATTGACAGATGCGTTTAAAATGCCTAGAAAAGCCAGCAAAGGTTCAAATCCAAACTCAGGGTATTTACATGGCAGCATTCCTTCCCTACCTCGTCACATGCGCCGCAAGGTACACGTCCGCGTCATACGCAGTCGTCCGCACGTTTTAATGTCTCACGCACCGTAGCGAGCGCAGCGGAACACTAGTCAGTCTTGCAAGGGAAATCTGCATTGTTTTGAGCTTTACTGTAGTTTGGACCACATATCCTTTACTGTTGTTTGGACCACATATCCTTTACTGTTGTTTGGTCCACAAATCCTTTTCTGTTGTTTGGACCACGTATCCTTTACTGTTGTTTGGACCACGTATCCTTTACTGTTGTTTGGACCACGTATCCTTTTCTGTTGTTTGGACCACGTATCCTTTACTGTTGTTTGGACCACGTATCCTTTACTGTTGTTTGGACCACGTATCCTTTACTGTTGTTTGGACCACGTATCCTTTACTGTTGTTTGGACCACGTATCCTTTACTGTTGTTTGGACCACGTATCCTTTACTGTTGTTTGGACCACGTATCCTTTACTGTTGTTTGGACCACATATCCTTTACTGTTGTTTGGTCCACAAATCTTTTTCTGTTGTTTGGACCACGTATCCTTTACTGTTGTTTGGACCACGTATCCTTTACTGTTGTTTGGACCACGTATCCTTTACTGTTGTTTGGACCACGTATCCTTTACTGTTGTTTGGACCACGTATCTTTTACTGTTGTTTGGACCACATATCCTTTACTGTTGTTTGGACCACATATCCTTTACTGTTGTTTGGACCACGTATCCTTTACTGTTGTTTGGACCACGTATCCTTTTCTGTTGGTTGGACCACGTATCCGAAATTCCGAAATTGTATGGGATGTGTGACCTGTGGATGGGTGCATCCACAGGTCACACATCCCATACAATTTGCCGAGGTCGGTACTCTAATTTTCCTTATTTGCGAAGGCTAGCTTCACATTTGTTACTTTCACTGGTAAACTTTTTGCGCATCGTTTGTCTTGTGGGGTCATCAAACGCACAGCTCTTCACAGCTTCCGTCCTGCAACTAACAAATATTTCTATGAATAAGGAGATATCGTGCGAATCGACAGTACCTAACCCTGTTATGATAGCGTGCGAAACGTGCGAATAAAGCTGATAAAACGAGCGTAACTTGCAGGCGGCGACACCTGGCTTGTTCATAACAATAACACGCACGCGGAAAGCGGAGGGGGGGCTCTGTGGTGAGCGCGTCAAAAATTTGCGTTGTTATGAAAGCTCCCACATTTTCCAGCGGGCGGCGGCTTCCTACTGTCGCGGTACAAAGTTTACGAGGTTTACGCATGACTTAACGCACACATTTGGCAACTGTATGGAGCTTTTTGAGCTTATTTATTTAGTTAATCGCATGGATACAAGCGATTCATAAAAGTTGTTACAGTTATTCGCACAGTAGGTACAGTAAGTGCAAGACATTCTAAATCTTTTTAGTAAATGTCTACTTTATATTTATGGATTGGCTGCGGCTGCACCTCAATTCTGATTTAGAAATAATGTTACCGACGCGAGCTCTCTTTCTACCTAGCCTTCGCTAGCGGTCGGCTCTCCTCGTAAGTCGTCGTGGGACATGTTTCTCGAATGAAGACAACACGCAAAGTCTACTTAATGAAAACTTAATTCATAAGAAGAAAACACGAGGATTTGTTTTAGCCATCCTGGGGTGACACCACTGGTGCGATGCATATGCGGTGGTAAAACGGAATGATGGAATGCTCGCCACGCTTCACCATTATTACTATATGTTCCGTGGTGTGTGCGCGAGTTATTATTTCGTCTGCATAACACCCGGCGCGTAGATGTGCAGTGGCATAGCTGTGGCAAGCGAGTACAGGTGAGATGGCGGCGTGCCAGCTCCCGGTAATGTTGCAACACGATTCAGTCCTCAGCGTCTTTCTCGCGGCTATTGATTGCACTCTCGATGTCGTACCGCGCCGCACCGCTCTGCTCTGCAGCGCGCAGCCGGAGCACACCTTCTCCGCGTTTGTCGCATATTCTTTTATGATTTATTTTTTGTCGGTCGGTAACTGGGTGAGGTCGTGCGAATGGTTCAATGAACATCGATTCTCTTTGCATTTAAAGAAGAATTATCTTAGAGAAGGTAAGCATAATTAATTATTTCTCAATCCGGTTTACTAATGCCAACGACCCTAATGCCCACTTAACTAACACAATTGTTTTTAGAGTTAGTGTCAAACTGCTGTCAGAAAGAAGCACATCATACGCTCCTCAAGTATTTTCGCGATCTCCTATAAACGCAGTGAAGTTGTGCCACAAAACATTATAAAAGTGTAGCCAAAGTATTAATAACAAAAACAAAGTAAACAAACCTCAATCCCGAATCAAAATGCACTCAACCAGCCCCTTAATTATGTCCATTAAAATCTATAATAAACTGCCAAATGAAATTAGAGAAATAAGCAAAACACACTTATTTATAAATAAATTGAAGCGGTTTCTGGAATCCAAGGCATATTACACAGTAAAGGAATTTCTAGATGATAAAACGATTGCAAAATGAAATTACTCTATCAAAAACAAACTAGTAAAAAAATTATATAATATGGAACACATAAATTCTTGTATAAATATGAATAAATAAATAATGTATCTACATAATTAAAATAAATAAAATATATAATTTAAATACAAAATTAATTTAATATAATATACTTATAATTAATATATTTAAATACATAATTTAATTAATACATACATATTATAACAAATACTTCTAAAATTACTTTTATTATGAAATGATAATGACCTATTGTTATGCAATACCTAAAAAATAAAAATAAATATAATGTACCTACACCAACATATTAATGTATACATATACATATACATATATACCGTATACATATACATATATACCGAATGTAACACACCTAATAATTTATAATATTTATAATAATATTGATTTGATTAAATTGCTATGCAGCCCTCTTCCTCTCTCCTAAATTTTTGCGTGCCCGACAGGGTCCATATTGTATCTTTAATTTGTTATTACCATCTCTGTAACATATGGAATGCAATAAAAAATTGAGTATTGAGTATTTCGGATTCCGAATGAATGTTATCTAGTGTTATTAGCAACTCCATAAAAAATCTCACAAAAAACTGTCAATGTCAAGATCAAAGCAGTCTTGCCACTTAAAAAAGTTGCTGAATAGAACATTCTAAACTGAATAATGCAAAAATGCGACTAAAATATTAAATCAGCAAAAATTCCACAAAAGCCTATTAATTATTTGACCCAGATCATACTCTTGTAGTGGTACGATACCTACTAGTGACGCCAGTGCGGCGATAGACCTAGTAGACCCCGCAATGCTCCTGAAGAAAACTAGGTACCCGAACGCAAAATACCTCGCAGCCCAGATACACGACCATCTAGCCAAAAGAAACAAAATTAAATAGTTACTGTCTGAGTGCTCCCGTTACTACCTCCAACCGATCCTCTAGCCTTGATTATCACAAAGGATCCTCCTGAAACGGCTCAAAATTGCATCAAACCACCTACATTGTTAAAAACAGAAGATGATATAGTAGCAGCAAATAGTAGATTGTTATACAAGGAGCTAAAATGACCCATTATATACGAGGTAGTTTTACTCCCGAGCTTTAGCGAGGGAGTAAATAGAAACCGAGTTTTAATGGGTTTTTAGCGCCGTGTGTTACACTCTACTTTTCAATACGATTGCGAGAAAATAAAACAATCCAATACAATATGAAATTATTTTATTAAAAATTAAATGTACAATTTGTGCAATTCTGGATATTTAACGAGATGTTTTTTCCCTGTAACTTAACTTCAGTCCTCTGTGAAGAAGAATGTTGAGTGGTTCTTTTCCTTTCTCTTCTATTTGCAAATTAGGGTCTCCATTCTCACTACATGATGACATTTTCACTATTGTAAAATTAATTACGGTCACTACTAATTCAATTTGCAATTAGAGAAAAATTATAAAGACTTCGCGCAATGTCTTTTTTTTTTGTTTTTTCTTCTGCAGCCGCAACGCATTGCATGCATTCTACCAAAGAGATCGCCGATATTGGTTCCATTTTCAAAAATAAAATGAAGTTCTTTTTTTATGAAACAGTAATAAGTCGAGTCTATATTCATGATTATTCTACTTATGACTAAAGACTTTTTCGTTTTTGTAGGCTCATTGTCATTTGACACACAAAAATAAAAAAATAAAAACTTTTTCCCCTAGAGGAAGAATTGCAATTTTTTCTTCGCTCTGGTACGCCACAATGACGGTCTTTTTGAGCTAGAGGAGTGAAAAGAATATTTTAATTATTCAGTCCAAACTGCTGCCTGGCAATCTACCCCTATCAACAAATTAAATAAGATCAAGAAATCTATATCCCATATTATACTGGATACAATATCTGAAAAACTAAGACTAAGAAACTAATGGCAACAATTGAGATGCACTGGTAATAAAAGTAAATTAAACCACGCTGCTACGAAACTCAAAAAGCTTTTAGAAAAGGACAAAATAATAGTGTTCAGGTTTCCCTGAGCAACCCTGCTGCTACAGCTGCTACCGACTAAAACGGTGTCCTCCTCTATTTCGTCAAGCCGACAGGTGCTGGACTAGAAGTGACAAAGAAAAATGTACGACAGCCGCCGAACACTTTAAGGGCGCACCTTTTCCAGCCTCACCCTTACGAGCCCCCAGAGCACAAAGAGTACGTACTTTCTTGTGCAGAGTGGCGAAGATTTATTAAAACTATGCCTTATTACTGCTGGGTTTCCTCAGGGCAGTATGCTTGGACCGATATTGGTCCATACTGCTGACCTCCCAACATAAAATTTATGGTGATGCAGCTGTGCTGGTGTCCCATACTGATCATAAAGTAGCATCAACTATGCTGCAGACTTGTTTGGACGATATAGCCTTCTGGCTGAAAAAGTGGAGGATAAAAGCCAACGAGACACACATTCACTAGGAGGAAGGATGCCTGCTAACCAGTACAGTTAAATAGAACACAAGTGCCTCAAGCTGAACATGTCTCCTTGGTTTATACCTTGACAGACGTCTGACTTGGAAAAAACACATTTTAGTGAAACGGAAGCAGCTTGGACTGGCACTAAGATAATTTATCGAAAATCAAAAGTACATCTGGAAAATAAAACCCTCATAAACAAAGCTATAATCAAACTTATACGGACCTATGGCATTGCACTATAGAGAACAGCATCACACTCGTAACATAGAAATCATACAGCGATTTCAGACCCATTACAAACGCCCCATGGTGTGTACCAAATGAAGATCTACCATGATCTGAAAATACCGACAGTCAACGAGACAATGATCAAGGGACTATTGATCTAATGTTGCTGCTGGTTTTCCAGACTTTATAACGGATAGGATCAACAAAGAAGAAATTTAAGAATTAAAAGATTTATTTAATGAAGTTGGTAAAGTAAAACATTTTATTATCAAGACAAAGTGAATAAAAATAAAATTAATAATAAGCCATTGACTGATCGGTTGGTGCAGTTGGTAGCGACCCTGCCTTCTGAGCCGTTGGTATGTATATCAGTCATTAGGTTACCGTAGTACAGGCTCTACCTAGTTCGGGACCTGAAGACCTTGTGTGAATGTTGTCTCTAATATTTATTATTATTATTGAAAGAAAAGGTGCAAAAATTTGAAAAAGCTAAAGAAGCTAGCAAGATTCATGCCGGATTAAAACAAAATACAATAAAGAAAATGAAAAGAAATAAATCAAACTCAATAATTCCGAATTCGAATGGGAACTGCAGTGTGAAAACCCAAAAATCGAATACCTATGATATGTTATGATATATATATGTTATGTAATACCAAATGAATTACAGACATAAATACAAGATTGTTCAAAATTAAGTTATACAAATGGCTATCTGCTGATAGTTTTTACAGTGTTAAGGCATTCCTCGAACATAAAATCGCATGATTATCGATTGTTTCATTATGCATGTAAAATTTGCACGCTTATAACTTTAATAGTTATAAGCGTGCGAAACAAAACATGTTTGCTCACATTATTAACACTACCATCTTTTATACCATGTTTTTAGCAAATACATTATATTACTATTAAATGATCACTGAAATTTAAGCATCAGATAATTACCACAATACCAAATTTAAAAACAATTCATGGCGTTCAAAAAGCAAGTGGTATAATAACACTTGGTGTAAACATTTTCAGAGCAACAGATAAAGAGAAAATGAATAATTATATACAGTCCAGAAAAGAAAAGCTAAAATCAGACCACAATGTATATTATAAAAAGATAAGATGATTCCACGTTTATCGAATAATTATCTCGTTTTTCGAGATGTTGTCTGGAATTAATTAAAAGAATACTTACGGAGCACGGTCACTTAAGAATAACTCAAATGTAAAAAACAATAAGTTCACTGTATACAGCAGAAAACTTAACATAGATTGTACAGTATGTGTAAAAAAACAAATCAAGTGAAACAAATTTGGAATGATTTCACGCTTGGGCATGGCCACGAAACCTTTTGAGATATGTTTTATTGATACAATTGGAGGTTCCTGGTTAAAATGCAAATGATTTTATTAAACAAGTGAAGAACACCGCAGGAACTGATGGAAGATATTAGCATGAAATTCTCAGATCAATATCCAGATATTGATTCTAAGGAATTCAAACAATATTTAGAAGATAAAAATATTCCACACATTTTTCTGCAGTAAATTCACCCTTTTAGAATGGTTTAAATGAGAGATGAAATCAAACATTAGTTAATCAAATTAGATGCATAATTAACGAAAAAGATATCAAAGTGGCATGGACAACCAACACACAAAATTGTGTAAAATATTATAATAACACGAAGCATACTGTCACTGGATAAGCTTCTACGTATCTACTGGTACGCAGCTACGTGTCTATCTAATGGCACTGATGTGAAGATTTTACGAAATCTGCTGAAACCAAAAAAGTCTGAGAAAGATTGGTTTCAAGACAGAAAAATACTCTAGCACATACACTTCAGTCTCACAATAAAATTACAACAAGACACTAATGAACAAACATCGCTAACACTTCGAATTCAAAGTGGGTGATGTGGTGTTTGTGGACAATGGCAACAAGCTGAATAGGAAAAAGCTGGACGAATTCAGAGCGTCTTTAAATATATAATTTGTCGTTTAATAAAATTAATTGTCCGATTCGGACCTAACAGAATCGTGGAAAAATCGACAAACTTGATTTACAGGATCAACACTGACCATAAAAAAGCAGAGTCTAACTTTCTCCACATGTTGGAATTGGCTCCTGCCCTAACGCTTGACTAAGAAGTAAAAAAAGTACAATAAGTTAAAATTGTTAAAATAGACTTTCATAATGTTTTGCAAGTGTTACCTTTCCCTGGAGGGGGGAAATATGTCCTATTACATACCTACAGATTGTATGAAAAAGGGAAAAAACCCTCACACAAATGGGGCAATGAAATGAGTTCGAGTAGTACAGTGATCATTATTTTCATTCTGCTAGCATATCTTTAAGATTCAGCATTGTTTCTTAAACTAGAAGACGTATTAATAGAAACAAAATTATACTATATAAAGTTAACTACAGGAAAAAAAGTTCATAATACTCGTGATCTTATGAAATCTAATGAGATATAAAGCCCTAAACAGACACTGTCGATAAACGTTTCGCGAAGATATAATATCACTTAACAAGACCAGCTTTCATGACACCCAGGCTAAGTAATAGTTCTCGTTGCGCAGCTACAAAGAGCGAGCGATTTAACCAATTAGCGGCAGAGCGGAGCGAGCAAAACCAGCCAAACAAAGTGCTCTGCGGCGGAGAGGTGAATAATTCTTTGGCAGCGCGCTCTCCACGCCGCGCCGCCGCGGCTGGGCGTGTGTTGGTGCCAGTCACACCGCCGATGATCTATTGTTGTGTAAGATTGAGGAGCAGTGGTTAATGAGACCACTGAATTTGGATTAGAACCACTATTCTATTTCTCTTTATAAAGCCACTGTTCTATTTACTTTGACAGCACAATGTTAGACAGTTGCTTTAAACCTGACCTAATAGCGCACCGCGCCTGAGGTACACAAGACATCGCGAAACGTACGCGCGACGTTACGGACGAGCCCTCATTAAACCAATTCACTGACACCAAGTGGCTCCGAACGCTCCTGCTCTTTGTGTCGCCGAGTGAGTGAACGCCCCACCTTTCCTCCCCCGTAGTCACTGCCCTGTGGTGTTTCTTGGCCCACCGCGAAATATCACGTCATAAAGTACGAAATTAACTGAAATGGCCCGTACGTAGCGGCTACCGACTAGAGGCGATATCCAATCCATTGCAACTGTGATACTTTTTAGTTTAAGCTACATTACAACAATCGGTATGTGTGAATGTTCATAACGGTGCACATATTTTCTACATAATATTAATGTATGCACATCAGTGTTCGCGAGTGGGGACATTAATTTGTTCGCTCTACTCTAATGTGTCGAGCGAAGTAGGCTGCTCTGCTGTGAATGTACGTCTGTAGTGCCACAGTAGCCATGCACTAGGTACGGTGGCATAATAACATGACGCTGTACGAAATTGAAATTTATTTATTTACCCGATTATAGGGACATACATAATAACACGGTAAAATAATTTTAGTCTCACTATATTCGACTTATCAGTCGTGCAAATATTTCTAGTACATGCATATTAATATCATGAAATTACATCAATGTCATTACTTCATTAGTCATATACATCATAATCCTAATAAAATTTACAGTCTTGTTTCTTTAATATTAATTATCACATTTCAATATAAAATATATTAAATTAGTTTATTTTTAGATTTTATCTCACAGTTAAGACAGTTCATCAGTTTATTAATAATGTCAGTATTTACAATTTAAATAAGTGTTCGTAAATTTGTATAGTTAAACATCATGTCTGTTTGAAATTTAAATAGTCATCTAATGATTGAAAACATCTGTCACAAAGCCAATTGTTTAAAGTTCTATTAAATTCGAAGTTATTTATTTTTGTTATTTCTTCCAGTAGTTTAATATAATTTTTTATCGTCATGGTGTAGCAGTTTCTATTTACACATTTCAAAAACGTTTATGGATGGGAGTATAAGTAGACGTTAATCAGTGAAAATTGGTCGGCACGAATCTGTCCACTTGAGACTATACATTGACCTTATGCATTTATTCTGGGCTCTGTAGAGCTCCCTGGTAAAGCTCCCTGGGCGTCTGTAGAGTTGCCCCATATAATTATCCCATAGGTACCTCAATACTGAACATACATGACTGTGGTATACCATTAATGATATTGTTTATTTATTAGTAAAGTGAATTACATACATAACGTTTGAGCACGAGCTATCCATTCCCCCAGAGTGGTCCAAATACTTTTACGGTGTCAGCTAATGAAAACAGATACTACATAGTCAAGTACTACGTGTCTATACGAGTATTTACATTTTGTATAGACTGTAGATAACCTGGTTACGTGTGAAGAAGCAGTGGTATGATTCTACAGCTCGGTGACGTCACACGTCGCCATATTTCTCAATTTGTTCGGTTTGGTGTGTCTCCGTGGAGGTTGCGAGTAAACAAGTGACGTCATTCAATTTTAGCTTTACAGCTTCACAAACACTTTCCGGAATGGCCGTCGTGCAGTCGCGCTAGGGTTTAATGTAAGTTGCGTACTCGCCGCTCGTAAACTGCTCAATGAAATGTCCTCAGTAAACTCATCCAGATTTGTGGGGCAGAAAGCATCTTATACTTATAGATAGATGATACATGCACACGCATATCAACAGCACTCTCTACGTACTAGACCCAGCGGAGAAGTACAACGCTCACTTGGAGGTGTGAGTCCCAGGTACATTACGACGGCGGCCGGCGCCTGCGTAGGATACCAACCAGACTGGGAGAACAGGCGTTACTGCTTGTGTGACACAGATCTCAGTGGAGCGTTACCGCCGCTTGACGCCGCCATGTGAATTCAGTTTCGTAATTAAGTGTATCTAGGCGTTTTATTCAGGGTTAAGCGGCAGAAGGGCGTACTTTTGGATCTAAGCGTATTCAGCCGGCCATAATGAGAACAGCGAACTGCAAATGTCAAAGTCAAATTCAAAGCATTTATTTCAAATAGGCACATAAAAGGCACTTGTGTCACTCTAACCTCGCCCCCACCCCTCCGCCGGGGCCTCCCGCGCCCCCCTCCTCGCCTGCATAATGTATCATCATCATCATCATTTCAGCCGACAGACATCCACTGCTGGACATATAGTTATTTGTTTAATTATATTTTATTTATATATTAGTTATAGTTTGGGGGAGTCCTCCCCCAAACACCGCCACATCGAAAGGTTCTGTGCCTCCCGCATCCAGCAGATTCCTGCGGCCTTAACAAGGCCATCGGTCTACCTTGTAGGAGGCCTTCCAACGCTACGTCTGCCGGTACGCGGTCGCCACTCCTGAACCTTTCGGCCCCATCGGCCATCTGTTCTGTGAGCAATGTGCCCTGCCTACTACCACATAAGTTTGGCAATTCTTCAGGCTATGTCAGTTACCTTGGTTCCCCTGCGGATATCTTCATTTCTGATTCGTTTACGAAGGGAAACTCCACGCATAGCCCTCTCCGTTGCCCTTTGGGTGACTTTTAGCCTTCTAACAAGGCCCATTGTGGGCGATCACGTTTCAGTGCTATAGGTATAACTAAACTAGCGACATAATAATAATAATAACGTTTATTGGACAAAATCAGAACTTAGCCTACTACAGATTCAATACTAAAAACATAACATATAAGAGGCTTCTAACCTAAATGAACTCCTGATTTCCAAACTAGGTAAAAACCTGTATCACCTTGGAAATAATGTATAAGTCTCCTGAATTAAACCGTCGGATACGAGGCTCCCCGCCACCTGATAAAATACATCATAAGCATGAAATTGCAGCATATTAGGAGCATATATATTTAAAACACAAAATAAGGGAAGCCCATATCGAACGCTAAAGCAACGCGTGACTTTTGAGTCCACAGCGGAATACACGATAAATAAATCTTTCTGTCTGCGAAAAATATCGGAAATATTTTCGTATCTGAAGACGAATATCAAATCCAATCACTTCGAAGAGTTCGAAGCATGTTCACGTTTAACGCCACACTGCTAGTGGAAAGGCGACGTGGAGTACACGACGTACACACGCAACAGTAGCGAGTGAGCTACAATAAAACACTGATACACTTACATAACGATTGATATTCGGAGCAGAGCTCACGTCCCGATGCATTAATACTATCTATCAAAAACATTATTATTTGCGTTAATGTTTATTTTGTCAGTCGTCGATACTTAGACGATGTCCATTTATTTATTTTTAATGGATCCACACAAAATATGAATAAATAGGTACTACTAATTTGGTTTAGTAGGTTAAGTAAGTAAGTAAGTAGTAAGTTTATGCGTGTCTATATATTTAAAAATATTTTATCTTAAAATATCATTATACATTGCACCGGCCACTGTTTGTCTCTGCATCACCCAAAGGTTGACTGGTAGAAAATGCCTATGGCATTAAGTCCGCCTCTGAACACTTGTGTGCTTAAAGTGTTAAATAAATAAATAAATAATGAACACCGCCACATTTTGCGAGAGGGCCACTAGACACCAGTATGCAAAATAAACTTTATGTCTGACTTTGTTTCTATTTACAATTTGAAACATTCATAAATACAGTTGGCACCTTACAAGGTGTGACGTGTCGCGCTCTGATTCGCATTAAGTTTCACGTGATCAATAGCTTTATTTTCTCGTAATCATTTCTCGAAACCATTTACAAAATTAAGTTGATTTTTACTATTTTTAGCTCTAGGATTATTTTACAATACGTGTTTTTTTCTTACTGTCGACTAGCATATTATTATTGTAATCGTAAGTTTCTATTACTGCTAAAAAAAAAACGTTTACGAACGATCCAATTTGAAAGAAAATTGCAGAAGTTAGTTTTATTTGTGGGGTTTGTGGCTAAGTTATAACAGCCGCATGGGTCGATCGATGAGGTTAACCTACGCTTGCCGCGGTTGCTCCGTGGATAGGTCACCATCTTTACATACCAAGACCCCTCCGTGGCTTGTAAAGCACTTCAAGCCGTTGGTCCCTGCTGTCATTCATGGATTTTTGACATTCGTTACGGGTCATTAGTTTCCGTCTCCCTTTTTGTGCAGTAATGTTATTGTGGACGTCTTCCATTGAGTTGGAATTTGTTCTGTAGCTAAAATTTCATTACATATGTTCGTGAATAGTTCTATTATTTGGTTCATGGTATTCTTGAGTAATTCGTTATCTACTTCATCATCCCCCGGTGCTTTCCCAAATTTTTGTTTCGATCACTCTTCTTACTTCACTTTGCATCGAAGGGATTGGTTTTTGGTTGGTGTCATATTTTTCTATTGTCTTGTCTGTGGTTTCATTTTGCATTTGTCTGTGTACAATTTTTTATAGGAAGCTGTCGCAATATTTAAAATCTGTTGGCATTTGTTGTGAACAACATGAACAATTATAGACCCATTACTCTAATGGCAAATATGTACAAAGTGTTCATAAAAATAATACTGGAATGATTGAATAAAGGACTAAACTGTAACCAGCCTTAAGAACAAGCGGGATATCTTCTGATTATTGGACAATTAATTACTAAACAGCAGGCAGGAAGTGAAAAATAATATTGAAGCATTATCTCCGACAGCAAAGAAAAAGTAAAGCTCGAAAGTCAAGATAAAAGTGGAAGAAGCGAATATGTATATCTGGGACAGATTCTAGCTGTAAGGGATATATCGGCTAAATAAGTAAACAGAAGAATAAATAACACCTGGTAAAGATATTGGTGTCTTTAAGAAATTATGAAAAATATAAACATATCCGTTTCAGAAAAAAGGAAGCATACAACACACTCAGTTCCACACTCACAAAAACATGTAACTGGATGACCTCACATAATTTAGAAATTAATTATACAAAAACTAAATTAATGACTTACTCGTACCATCCTTATCAAAAAGCTCCTCTACACTTAAATTTCAACTTTAACGGGTCAAAATTGGAAACTGTTGATGAATTTACATTACTTGGACTTACGATAGATACACATATTAACTGGAAAGCACATATACAAAAAACCCGTTCAAAAATGTCAAAATTTTCATACGCTCTCCGCGAAATCAAAAAGACAACCAATTTACAAACTGCCCTCACCACTTATTATGCGTACGCCAATGCATGGCTTAGCTACGGCGTAACTCTCTGCGGTAATAGTACAGATGCACCGACACTGTTTACCCTACTGTTGGGTTTCTGTGTTCTTCAGGGTAAAATAAAGCGCAATCTTCCTGGTGTACTGATTAAGTATAATTTCTTTAAAAATGCTTCTAATTACAATAACTTCAAAAGTCGGAAAACCGTTATATTTTAAATAGTCAAGTTAGTTAATCTGATGTAACGGCAAGAAACGAGGATAGAGAGTCCCTTGTGTGGCGGCTTAACGCGTCTTTATAGCTGCGGGGCAGCGCCATCTCGTTCGTCTTCCTGGAACTGATGAGTCTTGATGTCGCTGTCAACAGTGTCAACCGCTATGCCGCGCGTATGCGTGCGCGCCGCTGCGTCACCCAGCCACCAGGTGGCGGTAGGTGTCGTTAACATGCCGGCGGGCCTTGAGAGCTCCTCAGTAGCTCTCAACGACCTTGAACAGGCTTTGTTGCTGCTGCGTTCTCATCGTTTGTGGAAGCTGGCAGAGGACAGATTTTTGAGAATGCCCTCTCGATGACCCCGTTTGCTGTCTGGATACTGGCCACCCGGGGTATGCCGTCCTTCCCTGGGAACACAGACAAAATTCTTCCCAAACGCCACTTTAGCGGTGGGAGGTTATCTTCTTTTATGAGCACCAAAGTGTTAGGTGCTAGAACTCCTTTAGTCGTCTTCCATTTTGTGCGGGTTTGCAGCTCTCCGATGTACTCTGCAGACCATCGCCTCCAGAAATGTTGCCTAAGTTGTTCCATGCGCTTGTAGCGTGATAATGCGTGTAGTGGTGTCCTGGCGACATCTTCGCTCGCATGTGAGGTCAGTGGTCGGCCAATCAGGAAGTGTGCAGGTGTGAGGGGGGTATAATCTGAAGGATCTGGGGACAGACAGTACATAGGACGGGAATTCAGGACAGCTTCTATTTGTGCCAGAACTGTACTGAACTCCTCGTAGGTTAAGTGACTATTGCCTAACACCCGTGTAATGTGATGTTTACAGGATTTTACCCCTGCTTCCCACAAACCGCCAAAATGAGGTGCATAAGGTGGTATAAACTTAAATTCTATACCATTAGATGAAGCATAATCAACAATAGGTTGGGATTCTTTAGATAAGAAAGTTGTAAGTTCCCTTATTGCCCCTACAAAATTCCTACCGTGGTCAGAAAATATACGATGTGGCTTTCCTCTACGGGAAATAAACCTCTTTAAAGCTAGAATATAATATTCTGATGTTAAATTAGTGACAAGTTCCAAGTGCAACGCCTTAGTGGCAAAGCAAACAAATAGGCATAGATAGCACTTCTCAAGTTTAGAGCCTCTTCCCTTTCGATTTAAAATATAAAGTGGTCCTGCATAATCAACACCGCTGTTTATGAATGGAAAATCAATGGTTATCCGTTCCCGTGGTAGGTTTCCCATAATTGGTTGTACTGTTTCACCTTTCATGCGGGTGCACATTTTGCACTGTTGTATAACTTTCCTAGCTAGGTTCCTACCACACAAGGGCCACCAGGTCTCTCTGATGTGAGCTAACAGCTGTTGAGGCCCAGCATGTAATAACCTCAAATGCCCTTGCTTGAAAATAAGTTGGGTGACATAATGCTTACCACACAATAACATGGGATGCTTCTTGTTATAAGAGAATTCAGGCGAATTAGACAATCGACCTCCCACTCGGATAATGCCTTTGTCATCCAAAAATAAAGTTAAACTTAGTAAATTACGAGTTGACTTTATTGGAAACTTATTTACTAAAGCGTTATGTTCGTCTGGAAATGATTCTAATTGAATCCTTTTAATTATGGAATTCAATGAGTTATTTAACTCTTTCACTGATAAGGGACCTGTCAAACGATCAAGCTTGGTTTCTAATTTAACATTGTAAATAAATCTTAGAACGAATGCGTAAGCACGTTGAAGTTTGCAAAATGAAGAAAACCTTTTAAAATCAACACAAGAACTATTACAAACCATGACAGTTGTTTGGTTTGTTCTTAATTCTGGCAAACTATCTTGAACATTATGCGGTGTGTCGAATGTTTGAAACTCCGTTACCTTTCCCCATAAGGAAGGGGGTCCATTCCACCACATTTTATTTTGTATTATGTCGTTTAAACTGGTGCCTCGAGACACTAAATCGGCTGGATTATGTTTTCCATCGACGTGCAGCCATTTTGTGTTGCTGCTAAATTCACTGATTTGCACTACACGATTTTGAACAAAGGGCTTTAGCTGTCGAGGCGACATTCTTAACCAGCCCAGCACAATAGTCGAGTCTGTCCAGCAAATTATTTTATCGAAGTTAAGTTTGAGTGCTTTTGTTATTCGTTGCAATAATGTTGCGCCGACGAGCGCGCCACACAACTCTAAACGCGGTATGCTAACCGGTTTGACAGGAGCGACACGGCTCTTCGAACAGATCAGTCTCACTGTGACGTCACCGGTCTCACTAAAGCTACGGGCGTATGCACACGCGCCGTATGCGATTTCACTTGCATCAGTGAATATATGTAACTCTGTTCGGACAGGGTTAGTACATGTTATATGGCGAGGGACTCGAATATCATGTAATGCGGATAATGAAGTAACAAGCATTTCCCACTTATCTTGAATGTCAAGTGGTACCTCGTCGTCCCAATCTAGTTTGCACAACCACAGTTTCTGTAGTAGTACCTTCGCTTTAATGATGACAGGGCTAAGTAAACCTAGTGGATCGTATACTTGCGAAACAACCGATAAGATTAAGCGTTTAGTTATCGGAGTTGAGATTTCTTTTATTTTTGAAGTGAAATGGAATTCATCTTCATTGTTCAACCAACCTAAGCCCAGAGTCTTATTAGAACAATTCTCCTTTAGTGTAAAATGTTTTGACTGACTGTCATCGGATTTAACGATTTCTTCCGCAACTTCGGCTGAATTAAATACCCACTTTCGTAACGGTAAACAACCTGACTTGCATACTTCAATAACACCTTTACAAATGCGTATTAATTCCATCTTATCATCATTCCCGAAAATACAGTCATCAACGTACATGTCGTTTAAGAGTGTACGCGAAATATCTGCGTCAGTGCATTCATGTCCTAACTGTCTAATGCATCGCATGCTAAGATAGGGTGCAGACGCAGTACCATATGTCACGGTGTTGAGTTTAAATACAGAAAGTGGTTCAGAAGGGAACTCACGCCATATTATCATCTGTAACTGTCTTTGATCCTCCTGTATTAACACCTGCCTAAACATCTTTTCTATGTCGCCACACGCAACATAGTTATATTGACGGAAGCGCAAAAGAATTGTGAACAAATCATTTTGTAAAGGAGGGCCTATCATCTGGAGATCGTTAAGTGACTTTCCCGATGACGTTGGTTGACTAGCATTAAACACTACCCGTAGCTTTGTTGTGACACTATCTTCACGGAATACACCATGGTGAGGTAGAAAATAATTAATTGGTGGGCAATGTTCAACGAGAGTCATGTGTCCTAGCCTTAGATATTCCTTCATGAAATCATTGTACATTTGTTTGTACTGACTTTTGCGTTCAAGTTTTCGTTCTAGTGACAGAAACCGACCTTTAGCGGTTTCATAACTATCACCGAGCTTATTTAACGAGTCTTTAAGCGGTATGCGCACAGAGAACCGACCATCGGCTAAACGTTTAGTTGTGTCCATAAATAATTTTTCACAAGCTTGTTCTTCCTGTGAATAAAAGTTATTATTTTGGCATGAAACTTCCTCTATCTCCCAAAATTTTCTTAACTGTTCCCCAATTTCTAAAGTTTGAGTAACGTTACATTGAACAGGAATAATGCGCCTAGGTTCAAAGTGAATGGGGCCAGCGGCTATCCATCCTAGCTTGGTATTTTGGAGATAAGGTCCGTTACTTAAGCGAATTCTGCCTTCGAGTAATAAATCCCAAAAATGGTCAACTCCTAGCAATAAATCTATATCTGACGGAGTGCAGTAAGTAGGGTCTGCTAGAATTAATCCGTCAGGTATATTTAATGACTTAGAATTAATTTTAAAAGTAGGTATCATGTTGGTTATAGTGGGTAGGACTAAACATTTAATATTTATATGATAATTATTGTCGTATAAAGATCTGAGTTTAATTTCACATAACTGAGCAGAATGTGAGACTGACTGTCCCACTCCTACGATCTGATAAGCGGACTGTATCGACTTCAAATTTAATTTATTGCGTAATGACTCAGAAATGATACTATGCTGACTGCCACTGTCAAGTAAAGCGCGTGCCTTATGATATTTGTCGTCATTGCCCGCGACTTCGATAATAGCAGTTGACAATAAAGCGGCATCTAATAACTCCGACTTTATTAGAGGACACTCGTTATTACGTTCTGAACATAAATAAGTTTGCGTATGTATAACTGCGGATGAGTCAGAAGGTTCAGATATTAATGCGCTGTTCTTCCTACCCTCATCGTGCAATAAATTGTTATGCTTGAGATTGCATTGCTTACACGGGCCAAAATAACAATCATTCGGGATGTGTCCCTTACGTAAACAATTTGCACACAAACTATTCTTGTTCACAATATCTAACCTATCTTTCACCGATAATTTCAAGAACTGGGTGCACGCATATAACGAATGATTACCGTTACACACCACACAATCACGAGTGCGCTTGTTCTTATGATTATTCAGATTGGAGTTATGAGTTGATGCAAAACTATGAGTTTTTTGCGACTTAAACTTATTATCAGGGACTGATTTATTCCCTGGAGGGTAAAGAGAATGATTAGCCTGCACCATCTCCAACATATTAGCTTTATCCGTTAGAAAATCCAATAAACAGGACAACTTTGATGATTTCTCAGTACCTAATATGGTTTTATGTTGTTCCCATTCTTTCTCCGTAGCTAAATCTAATTTAGAAACAATTATAAAAATAATGAGGGTATCCCACCACTCTGTGGGTTCTCCAAGCGTTTTTAACGCACGTAAATTCTTAAGCACTATATCGATTGATTTCCTAATAAGATAAGGTGATTCTTTTGACATCGATTGTGAAGAAAATAAAGCTTTCACATGATTATGCACTAATAAGTTGCTGTTGTTAAATCTATGGTTAAGCAAATCCCATGCTATTATGTAGTTTTCAGATGAAAATTCTAATGATTTTATCACCTGACTGGCATTCCCTGTTAGAGCAGATCTTAAATAATGAAACTTTTGAACATCATCAAGTTGTGTAGATTTATGGATCAAGGAAAGGTAGGTATCTCTAAACTCAAGCCACGCATTGTATGACCCATCAAATGAAGGCAAAGTTATAGTCGGCAATTTAACTAACGGGTTTGAGTTGCACTTAGATTTATCACTAATAGCAGAGCTAGGATTACTAACGCTTTGCAATAAACAGCCAACTTCTGTAAAGACCGTATAATAGGAATTTTCAAAGGATTCACGAATATCTATTTGCTGAGATAATTCCTTTTCTGAAACTAATTCCTCTAATGAACTCTGAATATAGTTAAAATCTTGCATTAATGATTTAGCACTATCAGATCTTAACTTTAATTCCGTTAATTTTTTATTGTTTAACGGTTCACTGATCAGAGAAGTAACAAATTTCGTAAAAAGTGTCAGTCTACCCTTTATTGTACCTCTTTTTTTATTTAAATCTTGAATCTTATCGTTAGCATTTTGTAACACTGGTATGGGAGATTTACTACGTACTGATATTTTATCTAAATCTTCCGAACCTAGACTCATTTTGGCAATTTATGAAAATAAGGGTACTCACAGTTTTCCTGCTAACACCTTGGTGTGATTACGCGAACCAAAGGTGAATTACCTGTAATTAGTCACAGTTTTAGCACAAATAGAAGGGAAAAGGAAAGGAACGATACGGATGGCCAAACCTCTGCTGCTTCTTCTATTCGGCTCGAAGGTCCAATGTTGGGTTTCTGTGTTCTTCAGGGTAAAATAAAGCGCAATCTTCCTGGTGTACTGATTAAGTATAATTTCTTTAAAAATGCTTCTAATTACAATAACTTCAAAAGTCGGAAAACCGTTATATTTTAAATAGTCAAGTTAGTTAATCTGATGTAACGGCAAGAAACGAGGATAGAGAGTCCCTTGTGTGGCGGCTTAACGCGTCTTTATAGCTGCGGGGCAGCGCCATCTCGTTCGTCTTCCTGGAACTGATGAGTCTTGATGTCGCTGTCAACAGTGTCAACCGCTATGCCGCGCGTATGCGTGCGCGCCGCTGCGTCACCCAGCCACCAGGTGGCGGTAGGTGTCGTTAACACCTACAAAAGAAATTAATTAGAATATTGGTAAACATTGATCAAACTGACAGCTGCAAACCTTACTTTCTAAAACATCATATTCTAACCCTCCCCAGTATTTACATTTTAGAAACCTGTAAATTTGTCCGTAAGCATCAGGAGTTCTACACAAAACGCGAAGACATCCAATCACAGTACACACTTAGGCACCGATCTAGGCTAAACATACCAACATCCAAGCTAAAAATGCATTCTACAAGCCCCTACGTAATGTCTATAAAAATATATAAAATATAACCAACTACCTGACCTATTAAAGAAAGAAGAAAAGTTGAATATATTTATAACAAAACTTACAAAATTACTGATAAACAAGTGTTGTTACTCCTTAGATGAATATTTAAATGATAAACATAAATAATATGGAAAAAGTATTAATAATAATTATAGCAATAACATTATCAATAATAATGTAATTTAAATAATATAGGTATGTAAAGGCAATTACTAATATAAATTATTAATAATAAATAATATAATAATACTAATAGATAACAACAATTTAACGATAGTCACGCAATTTATAGTTGTCTAAATATATTAATGATACGATAATTTTATATGATATACCTACTAATAAGAATTAATTAATATTATAACAATAGGAAAAGTATATAAAATAGCAATAATAATAAATTAATAATAAAAAAGTATTTCTTTGAATAATTATTAGCAATAATAATTATTCAAAGAAAAACTTTTTATATAAATGAATTAACATAATTATGCTACACAATTATATACAGGAATGTAAAAATAATCTAGTATATTTAAGTACATTTTGCAATTAAAATAATAGTTATATAGATAAGCGAAATGTAAATATTTTAAATCTCCTAAAGCAAGGCTTCCTCTCTCCTACCCTTTTGCTGTGCCCTACAGGGTCCATAATGAGCTAAATTATATAGTTTACCACCTAAGTACACATTATGGTAAAGCAATAAAAATATTGAGTATTGAGACCTGCATTCTTCCATATATCACGAAGGGCTGCCAGAGCTGGCCAATATCACAAAAAAATTAACACAGGCTGTGTGTTTGTCAAAGAGGAACGGAGAGGAGCATGATGAATCCGAGACTGCTAGACAAAATGAAAAGCCACGAAAATTAGGAACATCGTCAAAGTGGTAAAGATTAGAGTAAAAACAAGAACACCAAAATTGAAATAGACAGGTCATACGGGAAAAATGTTCACAGAATATTATCCGAGGATGGAAAAAGACGTAGAGGAAGACAGGTGAAAAGGTGGGGGGATGATTTGCCCAAAGGTTGGCGAGGAACAGCTCTGGACAGGAATAAGTGGAGGGAAATAGAGGAGGCCTTTGTTGCAAAACAGTCTGACCTGGTAACTGATAATAGTTTTATTTGCGTATACAGCGTTAACAAGCAGAAATTATAATATAATTAAATGTTATTTGTGCATGTATGTACATCTCTTTGAAGCGCGCGTGGAACACAACGCGCTGTCGACTAGGGCCTGGTTCTTATCAGACGGCGAGCTACCCATTGCTCGCCGTCCGCAAGCCCGCGCCTACGGTGGCCGGGAATCGGCCTGGGATTCCCGACGCACAGGGCGTGTCCTGCGGCGGCTAGGGGCGTAAGGGCGCGAATTTTGCCTCTCCCTCACGCGTTCCGCCTCCTCCTTCGCGAACATTACTGCTTCGCAGAAGGAGGTGACGGCTTCCCAAGCCCTCTCGCTCCGTACCATGGCCTGGACCAGGGCCGGACGCGAGAGATCGCCACCGCCAATCGCCTCCACGAGGACACGGCGGTGCTCCGCCCAAGCCGGGCAGACCTCCACCGTATGCTCCACCGTGTCATCCGGGCGTTCCACACAATGGTGACACCCGGGCGTTTCCTCCCGCCTTATACGGAACAGGAACCTCCCGAAACAACCGTGTCCGACGAGGACCTGCGTCAGGCGGAATGTGAGGACGCCATGGCGCCTCTCTTGCCACTCCTCAAAGAGGGGATGATATACTAGCTGACCCCGCGAACTTCGTACCACCTAACATTTTTTTTTTTCTCTCCGTATGAACCATCCTCGTACATCAAGGAATATTCAAAAAAAAATTAGCAAATTCGGTCCATCCGTTCTTGAGTTATAAAATTACAACGAAAAGTGGCGTTGAATTTTATATAGATAAGGATTAGACCCTGAATCTACAAAGGTAAACAGATAATAAATAGATGTAATACAAGATATTGTTTAACGAATTGTTTGTACCACCTTGTGGATTTGCCATGATTGTGGCCCTCAAAATACTTTGTCTGCACTGCCATTCCCCCGTCAACTGTTTTAAACACACTCACTTCTGGATACTTTTGGCAATTTACCGAGCTACAAACGTACTTTAAGCTATTACAATAGATAGGTACACCATTTCAATTGAAAGCTGCCAACGTATTTTGCATCAGGCACCTGGTGGTAAAAGTTTATTGTTTATCAATAGAAAGTTGACATAAAGTAATCTCGAATAACTATTATTGCGCCAAATGACGCCATTTGAAAGCAGTTAGTGTATTACATTATGAGTAAAAAATGTTTAGAATCTGGCCCATTTCTGGAAACCAATGGATGCAGTGGGTCTGGTGGCGCTTCCAATGGCATCAATTGGACCTGGCCGCTGGCGCAACACAATCCAGGGGCTTCATTTTGAACTTTAATGCCTTACAATGTGAACATACAACGTTCATAGGTCTAATAGCAACGATTTGCTGTGAACTGTAATCGATTACAACGTTATAATTGAATGCAGCTCGACGTGGATCAAATGCAACATTTCTATGTTCTAGATATCAATTCCGTTCAACTTTATTTCGCGCTTCGCGTTGCACATCAGTTTGATTTGCTCTTAAATATCTTTGACTTGCGGCATTGCGAGTTCTGCGACCTATGTTTAAACGTCTACTTCTCGGCATTTTCAGTATCAAATTTTCAACTGAAAATTATAAATGAACAAACTTATAACTCTTTTAATATAATAATATTAATACTTTTATTTTAAATCAAAATATTGTTAAAAAAAAGTGGTTACATCATTCATGTTGTAATTATACATGTGAGAACGATGTAGAAAGACGTGCACGTTAAAAGCGTCCGTAATAAAAATTAAAAACAATTATGAAATTAAAATAAGAAATGACCAGTGCTTACTGACGGCGCCCGTTCACGAACATGACGTATGGATCAGCAATATTTCAGAGTTTTTAGCAGAAAAGGAAAATGCATTTGTGTAATTGTTTTGTTATGAATATGCCTATCTATGTTGGAATGAAGAAAAATGTTTGATTTAATGTGTGTGCCTGTAATCTTTCTATTTTTGTATTTGTTGTTGGTCTTGTACCTTTCGCATGCCTAGTGGTAAAATGTGGCTGAACTTGTTTAATTATATTTTTTTACACCATGTACTGTACCCATATTTGCGAAATAAAAATATCTTATATCTTATCTCACCATTCGGCTCAACCATTTTGTAGGGAACTCAATGATCTAATACACACGCCACCATTAGCGACACATTTGAGTGAGCATGACATACTCTCAGCCGCCAGGGCACATTCAAGTCAATGAAAGACGAACCCAGTAAGCTTTATAGTGGGTACATAGTGCTCACACATGTGCTGTGCAATTATACAATACTAAGAGATTGAATTTATACAATGCAAACATAGGTTGTACAATCTTCATCAGCTCCAACATTATTTTCGAATGCTAATTAATTAGTTTACGCGCCCGTGTGGAGCAGGACCAGCCCTGAGCCAAGCATTTTTGTCACCGACACTAAAAGCACTTTCACATATACGGACGAGACTTTCTTCGTCCATCACATCTATCTTGTTCTGTATGAACGCTAACACTTCACAAATTACAATGTTACAATTTGCACACTTTAATCTGCTTTAATTTCGACATATTCGTAGCGCACGGCAATTGACGTACACTCGCGATCGCGGTCAAGCTCGAACTCCTGATGCACTGAACACTTTCATCGAGAGCGGGAACCCTATCAGAAGCCGTTGGGCCTCGGACTCTTAAGCTGGCCGGTGGTCGGCCTCTTCCTCGCCGACGTACTGGTGGTGGTGACGTCGGCGGCGAAATGTATTCATCGCTCAAGTTTGACGAAACTGCAGAGGCCGGTGTCACTGGACTCACGTCTGGAGCAGGTTCTGGGAGGCGGAGCTGAGCGACGAGCTCGAAGATGTTGGGTGTATGGTTTGGAGCAATCGTGGTGCCCGGCTTCGCGTCAGCATTGCAATTCAATGAAATTAATTTTTGCATTCAATTAAACGTATTGTTGTTAAATCATAAATAAATATACAAATATAATCATAATGAACAGTTCTTGATTTTCTTTTACTATTTTGACATTGACATGTTTGACAGTGTTTGCCAAAAGTTAGATCTACCACACGAAAAAACATTTAAAATTATCCGATGAACGACCAGGATCGCGATGGCTGCGCAAGTCAGTTTTTGGCTGAATAAAGTGTATTAAAAACTCAACTAATTCATGTGGCTTTAATTTTGCATTACAGGCGGCAGCTTTTACTTGAGGTCCGGCAATACCTCGAACAACTATTGCAGTTTTTAAATCATCGGACAAACCATTAACTATATTCAATCGCAACAAAGATTGACGTGCATATTCGGCATAGGTTACATATTTCTTCGAATTACTACTGATAACCTCAAATATTATGCCAGCCATATCAACGCTTCGTGAACAAAGTGGTCTAAATTCGGATTTAAAATTACTCCAATTTCGGTCGTTGCAGACCCTCTCGTTTAGCCATGATTTAACGTCACCCTTTAAACAAGCTCCGATTCATGAAAGACACTCATTATCACCCCAGTTATTTGTCACGCGAGCTCGGTCAACTTCTGTACACCAAACGTCAAAATCATGCACAGACAGATCAAAGTTCGAAACGTAATATTTGTAAGATATTACTTGAACTAAAGACGACAATGCTCCCGCGACCCTGTTTGCTATAACATCCGCGGTAAAGTCCCTATGTGTCACCGATGCTTGTGGGTGACCCGACACCTTCCACCTCATGAATCTGCACTTGCATAGGAAGCGGGGTTAACAAAGGCGGTGTCGAAGGAGTAGGAATCGGCACCTCTGCTGACGAGGAACTCATTCCACTCTCAATCGCATTTAATCGGCCAAAGATAGCTTCTAAGGCATCACGTGTCTTTTCACGTGACCTCTTTTGTCTAGTACTAGAACTTGAATCTTCAATTATAAGAAAAGTAAACGTTAACACTTATGAATCTATCTGGCGGTATTTATATAAAAAAAACAGTTATCACAAAATCTTAACAAGCTATTATCAAAAGCGATAGTCAGAACAGCTACAAACAGCACAGGCGATTCGTGGCATATCCCACTTCTGATATTATATAACAGAAGCAGGTTATAATAAAAAAGGTGCACTACCAATTAACTGTATTTTAAATTTTTTACAAACACTACCTAATATAGGAAAACCTAACAAACTGTAAAATTTAATGGGCAACTAATTTGCTTATCACTTGGCACCGAGAAAACGCAATATTGTGGTAGAAAGACGTCCGTCGCCGTCGGCTATTGGTCTCAAAAGAGAGTGAGCGCTCCTCGCCGTCTGCAGTTGCCGCTAACTATCCCCACTCTTGATGCAGCTGTCATGACCACGTCTCTCGTTCTCTCCAACTTCTTTATTCTTCAAACAACATAGATAACGGGTCCTCATAATCCCGAAAATCTGACAACCAGTATTACCATGAGGTATCGTGTTAACCAGTAACTGGGTTGTGGAGGTCAGATATGTAATCGCTCCATGTAAAATACTGGTATTCAGCTGCATCCGGTTAGATTGGAAGCCGACGCCAACACAGTTGGGAACATGCTAGGCAGATAATGAGTTTGGTTTCTATTAAACTTTTCCAGCTAAACTAAACATATTACAATATAATAGCCACGTCACCATACCAGTCACCCTGTACCATGCCCGCTGTAGCGTGTCGTGCTCGCTTGTTGCAGTGCCGTCGGCGCGCATCCTGGGAGGGCCCGACCTGCACGTGGACATGGGCTCCACCATCAACCTCACGTGCCTCATCCAGTTCTCGCCGGAGCCGCCCGCTTACATATTCTGGTACCACGAGGACGAGGTGAGCGGACGCAAAGTAATTATACACATGGATTTTTTGTAGTAAGTATGAATATTAGAATAGTTACACTGCGGTGTGGGAAAAGGGGAATGATACTTAGTGGCCGCAGTCACTGAGGCATTGATTATATTTAACTTCTAATTTAAAAAAAAAGCCAAATGAGGTCAGATGGGACTGACGGGCCAGAAGATAAATGCATCTATGGGACACAATTCAACTTAGTAGTTATTTATATAATTTCTATTTGAGCCTATAGATTAATTAATTTCTATTAGATTTATACAGAAGCCAAAAACTTGTGGAAGTCGCCTCCTATGCATAATTATACAAGAACAAGACTTATCGAAATTACTCAAAAAATTGTTACGAACGCTACGAACTTTGCTCTCCGTAGCGTGGTGCGAGAGTTAGTAGCGCTCTGCAACGCGCCATATTCGCGTAGCACATTGAGTTTGTTTAACATAACTATTATTGTTATATTATAATATGTAGTCATTTATTAATTATTTACAGGTTTTACCTTGTGTTGCAGCAAATCTTAAATATCTTAACGTCGATGTATTTATCTTAAGTTAGATATGGTTTACCTAATAAATGACGAATGAATGAATGAATTAATAATTAACGAGCGCTCGGACTACCGAGCGCTCGTGCCTGCCATAAGGTGAACCCACACATGTAGCGCGCGAAGTTCAAATTTTCTTTGGTTTTTGCAAATTGCATCTCTGTTTTACGTCGTATGTTAGTCAAAATGCGATTCACAACTGTAGGAATGATATATTTACTAAATTATAATCATAAATTTCATATCAATCGTCAAACTTTGGAAATTTGTTCAACCTAAGAATTTTTCAGAATATTTCATGTGAAAATTCTTAGGTGGAACAAATATCCTGCAATTTAAAAAAAAAATACTAATACTCCGTTCAACTCAACTCATCGTCGCTAGAAATATCAATCGAACACATTTAATCACATTATCGGTTGGAAGTAATCCTGACATGCGGCGCTGCGCGCTGCCGTGCGACTCGTACGGTCCCACACACATACACCCCCACGCACGCACTGGTTATTAATGCTAGAACAGGGCTTATTGTGATGCAATTCGGCCCAACTTGGGTGGAAAGTCAACTGATCAAAACTAGTTAATAATAATGTTCAAACCGCGTCATCCCGATATAAAATTATATATTGTTCATTACAAACAGAATTTTCGAAAACATTAAAATGGCGCTCCGCAACCAATTTTAAGATAACAGATAATTAATCAGTATCAAATAAATCCCACAAATAAGCGAATACCGATGCGAAATAAGATTATTATCATTATAAATATTTATGATGTCGAAAGAGATCAAATAGCTACAGACTGATTATGTTTCAAACGCGAGCTGCTCGCGTGCGTGGACATGACACAAAGAGTGCGCGCCGCTCCACGCTATTTGAATAAACACGGTCGGATTTTGTTTGAAAACTGCTTAGATATGAACTTCCTCGATAGTACAGTGGCGGGCGACCGGCCACCGCAATGACACGCGCTCGTTGCCGTCCCGCGCGCCTTACCCGCTCAGCTTTCGTCTCCCGTGGCGCCATAGAACGCCATTCGCGCGTGAACACATACATATTTTTTTTAAACACAGACCTCAAAAATAATACAATATATTTTATTTAAAATATCAAAAATAACTCTGTATGAAATCGGTTTTACCTCATTTTTGTTACATATTTCTTTTATTACGCCACTAAAAAACTTAAAAAATCGTTACAAAAATTAAATCAACCTTAAGTTGAAATACAATCTCTAATATTTTGAAGATCAGAAAGAATCTTATTGGATTTATCTAGCTTCTTTTTGGATGATGGTTCAAAATTATTTACGCAAACATAATAATGGAGAGCCTAACCGTCGTTTTTATATCTGAACAACCAAAATGAAAGGTTTATTGTTGAAAAAATACTGCACAGGAACAAACACACTTTTCATGTCGGCATCATCAGCTGTCAAAATGGCGGACAGACGTTCTGTTGTCATTTGAGAAACGGAGAATGTTGCCAGTTGAAAACCTCAAATATCTACTTTTATTGGTGTTACAATAAATAATAACATATAAATATGAACGAAATGGAAGACACATATTGAAAGGATGTTAATATTATCATGCTTTAGGTTATTTATTTATATTTAATATTAGAGTAATTATGATATTGCGCAATGACAAGAACATTTAAATACGTGACTAGTTTATATTTCATTAAGCTTTTTGTTACCCACTCGTGCCTAAATACTTGGGGTTGATATATGGAAATGTTATGAGACTAGAGAAGTAAACATTTTTGTATTACCTATTAATTTGATCCGAAATTGTAAAACCCATCTGGAAAAAGTGTTGTTGATAATAAAACTTAATTGATCACTTTAAAGTGTTATTCCTGGACAGTATTAACGTGGACGTTTTCACACAACAAAATGTGCAATAATTTTGAAAACCAGCCAGTTAACAACTACTCGCTGTTCATAATTGAGTCCTCCGTCAGTCGCCAGAGCGGCGCGGTATCCTTGACCTTACGCATTGGATCAAATGTTTATTGCTGAGATTCGAAAACAAAATAGTGCAAATAAAAAAATGCGTCTGATTTGTTACAGCCCGGTATAGTAACCGACATATCCGGGGATTTGCCGGTTTACTCATTCTGCCCCTACGAGACTCGCTATATTATGTCTAAATAGGCCGACATTTTGATTCACAGAGGATCTTCAGTGACGAAAGTAAATACAAACGCACGAAAATAATCTACTTTATTAGTTTACATGTAGTGGGCGGCATAAAGTGCTAAAGAGTTACAGTGTTAAAGAGGGTATATCATCGAGTGCGCTGTGGGAAGTCAAGCACGAACCTATTATGAAAGTTGAGTTCCCTTCAAAATGGTTGAGCTGAATGGTGCTGATCCATACGTCATGTTCGTGACCGGGCGCCGTCAGTAGGCACTGGTCATTTCTTAGCTGCCATGGCTTATTTTAATTCCATATTTGTTTTTATCTTTTTATTACGGACGCTTTTAACGTGCACGTCTTTCTACATCGTTCTCACAATGTATAATTACAACATGAATGATGTAACCACTTTTTTTGTAACAATATTTTGATTTAAAAGAGTGTCCATGGAGTTTCTTGCCCGTTCTTCTCCATAGGTACCTACTACGCTTTGGAATGGGCAACTAGCTTCATCTTTCTGACTGACCGACCCCTTGACAATTCATAAGTGCCTGTAATTGATTTATTTGAAATAAATGCTTTGAGTTTGAGTTTGGTAGTCAAGGTAGTGGCAGGAGTACTAGTCACTATTTACAGTATCTGGCTCGCAGTCTGGAGTGACAGAAGCGGGGCATTACTTTATTGTACAATACAGAGCAGTTTTGTATTAAATTATTACTAAAGTTATGTACACGTGTATACCAGAACTTGTAGGTAACATGAGACTGCACACTACGAATGACACATCAACAAACTAAACTAACACAGTGTCCTAGTGAAGCGATATCGTCGACAATGTTTTCCACAAGTGATGTAGTGAAGTAATAATGTACAATGCGAGTAGATATAACAATGGAGCGGTGTCGGTTGTGAAGCAGGTGATATCGTACGACTCGTCGCGCGGTGGCGTGTCGGTGGTGACGGAGAAGGGCGCCGCCACCACGTCGTACCTGCTGGTGCAGGACGCCGCGCCCGCCGACTCGGGCCGCTACTCGTGCTCGCCCTCCAACGCCGAGGTCGCCTCCGTGCGCGTGCACGTGCTCAACGGTGAGTAACCACGCCCCCGCCTACTGTCTGTTCCAAAAGTATCTGAAGAAAGTGTTAAAAAACCCTGTCCAGGTTACATTCTTAGACAATCACTCAACTACAGAGTATTAGTAACACAATCATCTGAATTTATAAGATTTTAGCTTTATAGCTCACCACTTTATAGCTCACCACTTTTTTCAACAATTATCGTTTGAATAACATTATTCAATTGTAATTGAAAAATAGACACCCGAAATTGAGGTTATAAGACTAACCTCAATTGTTAAACGAAAAACATCTTTGAGGTGATTTGAAATTAGAATTTTAGGATGAGAAATTTCAATAATCAAATCAAAGTACTCAATTTGTAAGTGGCACTACAAATATTGGCTTCCACGTGTACGTTTACTGATATTTGTTTACATTTTCGTCAGATTTTTTTACTTTCTCTTGTCGTAGAGAAAAAACTATAGGTATACAAACAAACCAGAAGGCAAAACGTATAGAGCTGAGGCAACAGTAAAATAAAAATGAAATGGTGTAGTTTGTTATTTGTTACGCCCTTTTTTTCTGAAGTATGTCTGTCTGTAATCCTATAATTTTTTGCGTACGAAAAAAAAATTTAAGATTTTTTTTTTTCTGCAAAAATGGTAAAAAGCTAGCTTTTTTTTTTGGAGACGATGCTTGACATGGAATGATGACCGTGAGTTTGTTCTGTATTCTGGTCTTGACTCTCTGTGTACTGTGTGCAGGCGAGCGGCCGGCGGCCATGCAGACGGGCAGCGCGGGGCTGTCGGACTGCCGGCGCGTGCTGGCGGTGCTGCTGGCGGCGGCGGCGCTGCACGCGCGCCTGCGCACGGCGCTGCTGGCCAGCTGATAGACGCGAGTGTAGTGTGGTGCGGTGCGCCGACCCGGCGGGACCCGAACACTTGCGAACGTCGGTTTCACTCGACTTTTTAACGCGAAAACTTAGTTTTCGACTAGCTAAGTAAAAAAATAAAATGTTTTTAAGTAAATACCGTTAAGATTTTTATGAGAAACGGATAAAGCGTAACGTCGAACCACTGTGATTCATGTTCGATCTCTCTCGAAACGGACGTCGAAATAATAAGATTATTACTATGTGGTTTACATAGACATACACACACCGAAGGACGTGAGAAATTTTAATGAATTGAACTCTAACATAATATAGCCTTTGTTGCTCCTGAATATTGTAAATATATTTATTGTTTTAATGACGAGAAGATAATGTATTTAAATAATATTGTCGTTAGAGAGATTACAGTTTATATGACATCCCGTGTCATTAGATTAAGTGTTGCCGCACACGGGCCACACGCGACAGCCACAAACGCCGCCACAAGAGGCAAGAAACTGCCACAAAAGTAGCTGAAGCGCGCGACAGCCACTTGTGGCCGATGGTCGACACTTGCGGTCGGTGGTTGCTACTTTTTTTAACCCAGGCATGCAATGCAGTATCATAATGGATTCGGACGAAGGTTTAATTGCGCTACTTTTAATAAAAAGACGTCGTCGTAGAAGACGAAACCGTAGTTATTTGCTGAGAATATTATTTGCATAGAGGCCATATGCTGGAAAATATTTGGACTTAGACAAAAAAGTTTTCAATTATAGGTTAAGCCGTGCCAGACGTTGCATTGAGTGTACCTTCGGCGTACTAGCAAACAAATGGAGAATATTACATCGCCCATTAAACACTTCTGTTCATTTCTCAGAAGACATTGTGAAAGCTTGTTGCATTTTGCACAACTTTATTCGCAAAAGGGATGGTTTCAATTTTCGTGACACTTTGAAAATAGTGGGACTCGAAAATATACAAAATACAGGCTGGCTAGTAACACGAGCGTCTACTGCAAGAGATACGTTATGCTCTAAGCGTTAAAAGATTATTTTATGAATGAAGGAGCAATACCGTGGCAAGAAAATAGAATATAAATATATGGTTTTATATTATTTTATTAAACTTACCTTCAATGTTCTTTTCTTTGGCAGTTTTATTCGAAAAATTTCCTACAAACAATTCGCAAATTTCTTCCCAGGCCTTCACTTTTTCTCCTCTATTACTATAACTATCACTTTTTGAATCCCAAATCGCAGGACGGGATTGTATCTCTGATATAAATATTTCTATATCCATATTTATCTACCTATATGAACCACAGACTACGTGCGTGCGTTACCGTCGGCTCTAACAGGTTTACTGAGGTAAGAGAGAGAGGGGCGCGGAATTTCGCGAGTGGCGTGTGGCGGCTTTTTGTGTCGGCGTTTAGTGGCCGGTGCGGGCCACAAGAAGCAAGCTGCGACGATTTGTAGCGTGTGGCCGCCACCGGCGCCAACCGTGTGCGGCGAGTCCATATAAAATGTATGAAAATTACAGGAAATATGCCAGTGGCGGCGTTTTGTGGTTGTGGCCCGTGGCCCGTGTGCGGGAGCCCTAACTCATTCCATTTCATTGAGTGCGGTGTTGCTCCACTTTGGTACAAATAACCATCAGGGTGTGTACACCATGTGCGAATGTGCGACGAACACGCATACTACTTACACTACGCGTGACGCGCGTGTTCGCCACGCAGTCTACAACTTGTACGTATCATCACGCTTAGTATGTGAGCATGCACACCGGTGCAGCGGTGCCGCATCACTTAATGTGAAAAAACCAATGCTCCATGGAATGGAGGCAGAACTGGTTTTGATTATAAAGCCGAGATTAATAATCTTTACTAAGCACGTACTTTGGCTTAGTTGGATAATATTATGTTCCCATCTCCTTGTACTTTGTCAGTTGCTCGACAGCGCAGCAGTGGCAGAAATTCTTCTTGGCCACGGCTTAGTCGAACGACAAGCTATGTCTATTAATCTCAGCTTAAGTGTTGTCACTTAAAATGATAAATGTAACTAGTTCACCTTTACCAAAATATGAATATGTGTCTGTACGGTCTGGTCACGCGCCTGTCTATAATACCTGTCACACTCCATACATCTCACCAAAATATGAATATGTGCCTGTACGGTCTGGTCACGCGCCTGTCTATAATACCTGTCACACTCCATACATCTCACCAAAATATGAATATGTGTCTGTACGGTCTGGTCACGCGCCTGTCTATAATACCTGTCACACTCCATACATCTCACCAAAATATGAATATGTGCCTGTACGGTCTGGTCACGCGCCTGTCTATAATACCTGTCACACTCCATACATCTCACCAAAATATGAATATGTGTCTGTACGGTCTGGTCACGCGCCTGTCTATAATACCTGTCACACTCCATACATCTCACCAAAATATGAATATGTGTCTGTACGGTCTGGTCACGCGCCTGTCTATAATACCTGTCACACTCCATACATCTCACCAAAATATGAATATGTGTCTGTACGGTCTGGTCACGCGCCTGTCTATAATACCTGTCACACTCCATACATCTCACCAAAATATGAATATGTGTCTGTACGGTCTGGTCACGCGCCTGTCTATAATACCTGTCACACTCCATACATCTCACCAAAATATGAATATGTGTCTGTACGGTCTGGTCACGCGCCTGTCTATAATACCTGTCACACTCCATACATCTCACCAAAAACTTTTACCATGTTATGTAAGTACTTACAAATGTTCACATATAAATAGTTTTTAAAGATAACAATGTCATGCATCAATACTTGATGAATGTTATAATTTTATTCAAATCAAATGTGTCAAAGATTGTTGTGTCGTGTCATCAATGGTCTTACTCGAATGTGTTGAATGAATATATTTGTAAGTTATACATGGGTATGATTTCATATTTTACTTTAATATTATTAATTGAGCCACTAATAAAAAGTCAAATTGTTTCATGGCCAATTTTAAATGAATTACTTATGTATTTAATGATCACAATGAATTAGCTTAGGTTCTGGTACGGGTGTGGTAGTTCCGGTACGCAACATCACCTTCTCATTAAAAATTATTTAACATGTGAACAGTAAATAATAATTACAACTCGCATTTTTCTGAATCTCGGCGCTGCACGCTGACGCAACGTGACGCAATGCGAACGCGAGTGGTTCAGAGAAGCGTTCACAGATCGCGACATCGCGCGTCAACCTGTGCATCGTTTGCTCCAGGCCCGTCTGAACCACACCATTTTACTTACACAATGTTATTTTACTATTTATATGAACTATTTGTAAAATGAGCTCACTGGATACACGCAGGCTCGTGCACGCGGGCCAGCGCACCGCGTTCGCGCAGTGACAGCCGCGTCCCGGTGAGCGGGGGGGGGGGGGGGGGCTGCACTCGCTAGAGTGTAATGTAACATAGAGTACGCGTACGCGTGAGGAGACGACGACCACTGCGACTGTTCTTATTTGTACTTTCATTAGATAATGAGTAACGACATTGCTAAATATTCAGAACATAACGAGTAGGTACTGAAGCATGTTTCCTATTGGAAATCATAATTCTAATAAAATTACACAACCTCAAAAAGTTCGTGTAGTTTAATTAACATGGTACCTAATTAAACATTTGTTTAGTGGAACAGAAACCTAAATATGCAATACTGTTTAAAATTCACAAATTTTCTGCAAATTATGTTAACCAATATTTTGTAGAAATTATGAAAACATTAACTGAAAGAACATTCTAGCATGATCGTTGCTTACCTACTATGTAACTATAAATATATTTTAGTAAATATAAAATATTGTTCTGGCGTTTTTGAAAACGTTTAGTCTTAAGTACCTAATATAACTGATAGGCAATTGTAAATTACGAACATTCAAAATAAAATGTTTTTGTATAGAATAAATTGTAAATATGAAATAGATACAAAGTTTTACAATAAAATTGATCTAAGTAGAGACGTAAACTACGATTGTATGATACGGAGACTATATATGTATGTGAAACATAAAACTATATGTATACATAAACAGAATAAGTTTGTTTTCAAATAAAATATTTAATATTTAAGTAAAGTGACCTTTTATTCAGCGTACTGCTGGAAACATTCCCTAGCGACAACGTTCCGCCTGCTGCCGTCTGTTGCCATCTGTTGCCGCTTGCTGCCGACTGCTTGGGCCAGCGAGCAGCGACCGTGCTGTGTCCGTGGGTACTCCATCAATATCACATTATACATTGTCGTCCCATTCTTGTCCTTCTGGCGAACGCTGTAATTCAAGTTAATGTAAACTGCGCATATCTACATACCCTCTAATCTCTAAGAGGAATCTATGCTGACAAAAATTTTCTCCAATTAAAAAAAAATTATCACTCTTCAATGCTTGAAAAACTGATAAAAAAGTGAAGAGCACTGACAGTGAGATTTATGATATAATCAAGATACAGTATAGAAACGTCATACACCTTTAATTTTTAATTTTACAAGCTTTTAAATAATAGCATAATTGAACCTCTAACAATTCTACAACACTATAATAATAATATTTGCGATTATTTTTGTGAATGCCACTTTTTCAACGTCAAAATCACATAAGACAGAAAGACATCATTAAAATTATTTGCCATATTGTCAGCTAGCACACGCCAATATTGAAAACAATACTCAAGCAGAAATAAATTATGAAAACGTAAACAGAACTTAATACATAATAAAAAAGCCTTCAGGCATAAAGGGCGTGCCCGCTTACATATGCAATGTTGCATTATGTTTATATATGTAGCTGTAACTTGTAGTCACAAATGATAAACTAGGACCTTTGAAATAAAATAAACAAACAGTTAATTACTAATAACAATAACAAAACCATAGTCAGCAAGATGATCTGTCACCACAAGCAGCACCCGTTCACGAGCATAACGCAAAGATCAGCCAATACCCCCCTCGCCATATTTGAGGGATGGAGGCAACCCGACCCCCGACGCTACCGCAAGCATTGACATCTAAGGGAGCATGAGGAACTTGCTGCCGGTAGCTCAAAAGAATAATATGATCAACTGTCGAGGTCGTTAGCTAACCATATATTGCAATACAACTCATTAAAAAACATTGAAATGTTTTTGTCGTAAAATGATCGTGTCAATAATAAATCAAAATTAAATTAAACTAAATTGACTAATACGAGTATAGTCAAATAAAATAAACAATTATATGAACTCATATAACTTGTCAGTAGGTAAGCTGATTCTGGAGAAAGAACATAAACATTGTCTTGAGTTAATCACAGCGATAAACTATTTTTACCGTTTAAGTAATCGTCGTCAAAATCTTGTCTATTCCTGTCTACTTTAAAGATAAGAGAGGTATCATCAGCAAATAATACAACGTCACAGGTACCCATTAAATAGAATGGTAAGTTATTGATATACACCAAGAATAAAAATGGGCCCAGCATCGTGCCTTGAGGTACACCTAACTGAACTGGTAGCCCGGAAGATTTCACACCATTAACATCTACACATTGGTGCCTATTATGTAAATATTAATTTAATACGTTAAGAGCTTCGTTTTGAATGCCGTAATGAATTAGTTTACGCAAAAGCGTGTCATGGTGCACGCAATCAAAGGCTTAAAAATAAAGTAACATTTACAATAATATTATAAACAACACATCTACAGGCTAAGATCACCTTTATAAGTATATAATAGTGATGGGTACAAACTTATTACAACATGAGGCATTTAATAATTTATCCTTAAATAATAACTGATAGAATTATTGTAATAATTTAATTTATAAAAAAATAAAAATGAGTGGGTAGCAGCAACTACTTAACTACGCGCTCAGCGTAAGTGCGACCGATGCAAGCGGTAGCTTAGGTGATCGCGCGTGGCCACCAGCGGCGCACGAGCTACCGCGCCTCCCGCGCGCTCACCTGTATACAGTGAGCACGGGGAAGCGCGGGCGCTACGACGCGTTATCAGTATTGTGCGCGAATAATACGTTGTGATGGGGAAGCTTGTATGTACCGTATCTATCGATATGTTGCAAGTCTTTCATCTCAATTTTACCAATGTTAGCAATCAATGTTTTTTGATGATATTTACACTCGAGAGCAATGAATCCGGGTCACTTAAAGAATCCTAAAAATCTCGGAAACTGAAAATGCTAGGTTAATGCAATAAATTGTATTTAATAGACAATGTAATACTCCTTAAATGAAGGTATTAAAACTTCTTAGTTATTGTAAAGTTATATCATAAAAAAATCAAATTTGAAAAAGGGCCACTTTCGAAGATGGAACTACGAAATTACAGCATTTGGTTTTGCTTTTGTTTGTAATCTGTCATTTATGTGGGTACATAAACCATGTTGATAGTGCTCTATATTCATTATTCAAGCTGAAATTATGTCGCTTACGCCTGAAGAATGCACCAGAATACTTACAATGCTGGAAACCGGCCGGAGTCAGCGCGATACAGCCAGGACTGTCGGTGTGTCGCTGTCAACAGTACAAAGAGTTCTCCGACGTTACGAAGAAACTGGTTCTAACCTACGCAGACCAGGAACGGGCAGAACCAGGTGTACCACAGCACGAGAAGACCGATACTTGGTGAACACCATGCTTCGAAATCGCTTTCTCACAGGAACTGAACTCACCAATCAGTTTCGACGCCTCGGAGGAAGTAACCCAAGTGCATGGACAGTAAGACGTCGGCCTGCTGAATCTAACTTAAAACCCCTTAGACCTGCAAACGGCCCTAAACTGGAGCGTGGGCATCGTATTTCAAGACTAAGATATGCCCAGAGCCACGTAAATTGGAGTATTGAAGATTGGTCAAAAGTTATGTTCTCCGACGAATCAAAATTTATGCTCTACAAGCACGATGGAAGACACAGAGTGTATCGAAGACCAGGGGAAAGATTCAAGCAAGCATGCATCGAAGAAAAAGTAGCCTACGGTGGTGGGTCTGTACTTGTGTGGGCCGGAATTTCTTCTGAAAGTCGCACAGAGCTGGTGATCATAGAAAACGGCTCTTTAACTAGCGTAAGATATGTGGAAGAAATCCTCAATGATCACGTTGGTCCATTTATGGTCAATTTAGGTGAGGATGCTATATTTATGCATGACAATGCCCGACCTCATACAGGTAGGATTGTGAATGACTACCTTCAAGAGATGAACATTACTCGTATGGAGTGGCCAGCGCGCAGCCCGGATATCAACCCGATCGAGCATGCTTGGGACGAGCTAGGCAGATGCGTAAAACAACGAAACCCTCCCCCAATCACGCTTCGTGAGCTCAAAATTGCTCTCACAGAGGAATGGGAGAATATTCCCCAAAATCGTATAAGGAACTTGGTGTACAGCATGCCAAACCGCGTAAACGCAGTAATGGAAGCACGAGGAGGCAATACGAAGTATTAAAATTCAAGAAAATCGTAATAAAGTTCAAAAATTTCATGTTTCCTATTTTTGTTTTAAGGAGAGATCAGCAGTTTTTTTCTTTATGTAATTTTGTGTTAATAAAATGTATTTTTTTTTACTTTCATTTAAGGAGTATTACATTGTCTATTAAATACAATTTATTGCATTAACCTATCATTTTTAGTTTCCGAGATTTTTAACATTCTTTAAGTGACCCGGATTCATTGCTCTCGAGTGTATTTTTGTTGTAAAAACGAGTTCATTTTAGGATGAATTTTGTTATGCTAGGTAATTTTATATTAGTGTGTAATGCTTTATGGTTAGTTTTAAACGGAGTATTATAGGCAATTTTAACTGCTTTATTTTGAATGATTTGTAACAAGTTATAATTAGACTGACAAGTGCTACTCCATACCGGACCCGAATAGGTGATGCAAGGTCTAATTAGAGTGGTGTATAACCTAAGTTTGGTATTACCGCTGAGCTTGCATTTGCGATTTAGTTTAGGACTGAGAGAACCGAGTGCTTGAGCACCTTTAACGCGTAATTTATTTACATGTTTGGTCCAGTTAAGCTTTTTATCTAATGTAACGCCAAGATAGCGAACTTCAGTGCTCCATGGAATCAATTGCCCAGCGATCTTTAATTTTCTTTTTGGGGTGGCACGTTGGCGAGTGAAGTGTATCGCCTCAGTCTTAGATTCGTTCAACTTGAGCTTCCACGTATTAAAATAAGACTATAACTATTTTAATAACTATTTTTAGAGCCTACTGCACTACACTGTACACGTGCAGCTTGTGGACTGACTATACGCAAAAGTCGTACAGCGCCCTTCGTGTCCAGTTCAACAACGCATTCAGGATGATGTTGGCGCTCCCCCAGCTCATCGACTATGTTTGCTGAAGCGCGCGTGGCGCGCGTCCACGCCACTATGCGCAAGAGAGGCACGTCGCTGGTGCGGCGAGTGCAGGGGGGCGCCAACAGCATGCTGACCGCGCTTGCGGAAAGGCTTGTTCCATCCAAGGATTGTTCCATCGTCTCCCACTGTTGTTTAAGCGACATGTGGCAGGCTGATGGGACTACGTAGGCTGAGTGCTAAAAATACCGCCCCAGGACCCGACGGCTTACCTGGGAAAGCCTGGGTCCTGGCCTCGGAGGCTCTCGGGCCTCGACTAAGGGGGCTCCTAAGCGCATGCATGGAGAGGGGCCAGTTCCCACTTCGTTGGAAGACGGGGAAACTGGTCCTCATTAAGAAGCCAGGGCGCCCAGCGGACTCTCCGTCCGCTTACCGGCGCATCGTGCTGCTCGACAAGGTGGGCAAGCTCTTTGAGAGAGTCATTGCAGACCGCCTCGTCGGGCGGCTGGTGCGGGTGGGGCCGGATTTGGCGGAGAGTAATCGCGAAATAAGGCGCGATCTAATTAAAATAGCCAAAACGTAAGTAAAAAAAATACGAACATTACAGTATTAGTTCATAAACAAACAAAAATATTGATTTATGGTTACCAGCATTTACGATAGAGTTTTCCAACATTTTCACACAACAACAACCAGAAAAATTACCATAGGTTATATAAGCAAAGAAACAATTCATTCATTTCATAATAAACATTACATCAATATCATTATTTGAGGTTATTGTAACCTCAAAGAATGATGCATGTATGTATGCATACATGCATGTTGCAGCCAAAACTGTTAACTTTGCGAAAATTCGTGATAATGCCGATAAATGTATGGAAGGAAAGTTGGATGAAATTATCAAATTAATGTCATCATTTAATGCTCGTTTGGATAGACTAGAAAATAGCGCTACGAATGCTATTTCCAGACAAAAGAAATGAACCCATTAAAAATAATGACATCAATCACATCAACAAGAATTAGACAGAAAACATCGATGTATGCCTTATATCTGAAACTCACTTTACTAAGCAATCATACATACAATTTCGAGTTTACAAAGTGTACCATGCACTGCACCCTGACAATTCTGCCCGAGGTGGCAGCGCGGTTATAGTCAAAGAGAATATCTCTCATTATGAAGAAGTTAAGTATGAATGACATGAGATCCAAGCTGTGGCTATTTGTATTCAATCTCTATTGTATCCAATTACCGTAGCGGCCATCTACTCACCTCCGAGATACAATATAAAAAAAGACCATTATGTGAGGTTCTTACAGCAACTCGGACCAAGATTCATCTTAGGTGGAGACTTCAACGCTAAAAATAAGCATTGGGGGTCAAGACTAACCACCACTAAAGGAAAGGAACTTATGAGTGCCATGAAAGAGCTAAAGTGTGAAGCCATTTCTGCCGGAAAACCAACATATTGGCCAAGTGATCCGCGCAAAGTTCCAGACCTAATAGACTTTTTTATAACTAGAAATATCTCTACTAACTAGTTAAGCATCGATGAATGCTTTGTTATGAATTCTGACCATTCACCAATTATTCTATCAGTATAGCGTCGGATCCTACGCATAGAGAGCAATCCTATACTTGTAAATACCTACACAGACTCGGAAAGTTTCAGAATAGATTTAGATAATACAATAGAGTTAAGAGTTCCATTTCTATACAATAAATTAAATAGGAAATTAAGTATCTATAAATTAAATAACTACGACTGTAAAAATACTATTCTGCAATTTTTACTTAGCTTATCATACAATGAGACAGAGAATTTACTTGTTGTCTGTAAATAAAACATGTTTAGTCTTTAAGTTAATATTACTTTTTAATTAGTCTTCTCCGTTTTTGTAATTTTATATTTTAACATTATAAGCACCTTTCTAGTCTGAAACACAGGTTCTACCTAGTTCAGGCAAATAAGCAACTGAGTCCTCTAATTTTTAATTTATGTTATTGTAAATCTGCACCATTTAAATAAATAAACGATATTATTATTATTATTAAAAACTCCGGAACAGCTGGATTTGGAACTAAATAAATTTACAACCAGTATACAGCAAGCTGCTTGGAAAAACACACCGGCAAAAACACATCGGGTCAAAGCAACCGCCTACCCTGCAGGAATTAGGTGTCTTATAGCCGAAAAGCGAAAACAAAGAAATAGATGGCATCAGACTAGATGTCCACAAGATAAAAGACTGCTGAACAACCTTACTAAGCGTCTTACGAAAGAAATTCAGAACTACAACGACTCCTCAAGACACAGCTACCTTAGCCAATTAACGAGTGATACTAAAACAAGCTACTCGCTATGGAAGGCTACGAAGCACATGAAACAACCGATCATACAAATTCCTCCTATTAAAGAAGAAAATGGAAAATGGGCAGCAACAGGCGAGCAAAAAGCCCTAAGGTTCGCTGAGCATTTAGAACAAATATTCCAACCAAATGAAGCCCAGACTGACAATGCGAGAATAACTCAGGGTGTACAAACTAGTTCCGATATAAATTTGGTTACCCCAAAAGAAGTATCTAGAGAAATTAAATGTAGTTTTAATCGGAGAAAATCTCCTGGTTACGACCTACTTACAGGAGAAGTTTTACAAAATCTGCCACGCAAAGCCATAATCAAGCTTGGTTAAAACACGTTACTCACACGTGGAAAGTAGCTGAAGTCATTATGATAGCCAAGCCTGGAAAACCACCTCATGAAACAACATCTTACAAACCAATCTCACTGTTGCCTGTGTTGTCAAAACTGTTTGAGAAATTATTTCTAAAGAGATTGAAGCCTCTTATTGAAGCTGAAAACCTAATACCCGAATACCAGTTTGGATTTAGAGAAAAACACTCGACGCTCGACCAAGTACACAGAATTACTAATATTATTGAAAGAACGCTAGAGGAGAAGAAGGTCACGATCTTCCTCGATGTTGCACAGGCTTTCGATAAAGTATAGCATGATGGCCTCATTTATAAACTAAGAACAATGCTGCCTCAACAGTTTTCAGACATCATAGAGTCCTATATATCAAACAGATTGTTTAGGATAAGACAAAGAAACGCTTATTCAGACCTTAGGCAGATAAAAGCTGGAGTACCACAAGGAAGTGTACTTGGTCCGGTCCTGTACCTACTATACACCTGAGATATTCCTGAGCTAGAAAATAATTTCATTGCAACCTTGCGGACGACACAGCCATCATGGCTGTTGGAAATAGTCACGAGGAAGCCGTAAAAAAAGGTTCAAGAGTCCATAAATCGTGTTTATGAGTGGACTCCAACATGGCGTATTAAACTGAATGAAAACAAGTCTATCCACATTGACTTCACCAATAAAAAGCCACAATATTTCCCGGTGTTCTTGAATAATCAACCAATACCATACGCGAATACTGCTAAGTATCTTGGCATGACCCTGGATGCAAAACTACGATGGAAAGAGCATGTCAAAAATAAAAGAGCCGAATTAGATATTAGATACAAAAAAATGTACTGGTTACTTAGTAGACAGTCCCCTTTATCAATATCTAACAAATTGTTGTTATATACACAAGTTTTAAAACCTGTATGGACCTATGGTATTCAGCTGTGGGGCTGCACCAGCCAAAGCAATCGTCAAGTCATACAACGATTCCAAAACAAAGTGCTCATGGATATAGTCAACGCGCCCTGGTACATAAGAAACAGCGACCTCCACCGGGACCTCAAGATGGATGTCGTAAACATTGTAATAAAAAAATATGCAGAAGCTCATGAACAGAGACTTCATCATCACGTGAATGTCGAGGCGATCCAACTCCTTGACGTCACTGAATTAGTGCAAAGACTAAAAAGGGTTAAACCTTTTGAGTTAGTCTAGTGTAGTGTGAGCGAACTTAAACTGCAGTGCAAGTGCTGACTAAAGAACACGTGAATTAAGTGTCTTCCCCTTTATATAAGTGAATAAGAAAGACGTTATTGGACGATTTCTTAATGTAATAGTTACTTAGCAGTTCAAGTTATATTTAAATTACTTATTAGCGAATAGGCTAGATTGTAATGTGAATAAAGTATCACTATCTGTGACATTTTATAAAGAAAAAAAAAAACCTAGAACCACATACTATTCAACCTCACAAAGACGGCGAGGGAGGAGACCTTAGAGCATTAAACCAACCGGAGACGACACGCGCACACTTTTCTATCTAAAAAAGTCTGCCGTTTTCGGCGCGGGGGACGAGGCAACGCACACAAATAGTGTTAACACCAATGCATTTTTCAGATAACGTCACTATACACGCACACGACAAAATTATCAAACACCAGCATAAAATATACTCACACAAGTACAACGTGTACAAACACAGTCATATGTACAGACAACCTGTCCGTGGAAGAGATGACGTCATCTCAAAGTAAACATCGATAGTGCGAGGAACATGTCAATAATAAATAATAAACTTATCGATATCTCATGGTCGATGAATTTTGTTTTGTGCCAATTATAATAATAATTAAATATCAAGTTTCTGTACCAGCATTTTACTAACTTGCAATGATTGTATTGGTACGTATGTTAGTATATATATGTTTAGGACAAATCACGCAAACTGATTTAGAATCACTTTCCATTATCAGTTTATTAGTTGAATTTTTACATGTTGGTTTAGTTCGGATGGCAATGCATTATACCATCGAGTACCATCGAGCTGATCTGATGACGGAGATGGAAAGCGGCCATAGTATATCCTATAAGAGGTATCGAGTGGTTTGGATATATGTATATACAACACGAAATGTCATGATACGTACTTATTAAAAGAGATTCTTTTTATGCACGTAATATACGATCTTTGGACAGACGGTCAAAGGATAAACATAAAATAATAAAAAACACACGTGAATGACTGGTCTGAATTTCGGTTCACGCACGGCAGATTTACACTGTATCTTTTGGAGATTTAATATAAAAAAAGAACCAGAGAACAACTTGTATAAAATAGTTTATTTGTAAAAATTAAGCGTTATTTACAGTTATTGCAGCTTCATCGCGCGCATTAGCAAAATGTTAATTAATGATTTTGGAAACACTATTGATTCTTAAAATGAATTAGTTTTGTGTATATGTGCCATTGTGCCTAATACATTTCTTAGGGTCAGTTTGTTCTCGAAGGCGACACGTGTTTAAAATAAAACATGAATAAAAAAGTATAATAAGTTACTTCAAAAGTTAGGGTTAGGCGCCTAAGGTTGAGCCTCATTTTATCAGCAAGCTTCCACATTTAATTTGGACTAGGTAAATTCATTTTCATTGGGTAAGCTACCTTGAAAAAAGCGAGATAGTTTTAAGGCGACCAGTTCCACGTGAACAAAGTCACGGGCAAAAACTAGTAAATAACATTATAAGATTCACCTTTGGTACCTAATTTCAAAGTTGGTAAGGCACCCTGATTTAATCTCCTCTTTTATTAGATTGTGTTATAAAACAGGTAGTTTCAAAATGCTGGGAGCAAATAGTGCTACTACGTTTAGGAGTCCATGAAACATGATTTCCACAAGCTCGGATCCAGACATCCCTAATCATTACATCTTTTGGGAATCTGAAAAATAAATTATAAGAATAACATTATAATGTTTATATCGACATTTGTTTTTGTGCTGTCCCATCACTAACTTTCCTAGTACAGTGTTGCCAGAGTAACAAATTAAAAGTGCCTATTTACGGAACAAGAGTGACGATCGTAAATTCCTTATAATTAATAAAGTACAACCTAAACATATTTAAATATATTTAAAACATTAAATAAAAATACATGTTGAAAATAAAAGAATAAATGAATTTGCAAACAGTAATCCATCATTAATTCATTAAGCATCGACAATTATATTTCACGTTATTTATGGTTAGTACCATTTTTTATTGGATAAATTGTGTTAATAATAACGAATGTAAAGTAGAACTTATAATTATATATATATACAGTCAACTTTAAAAATTACCCTTAAGTAGATCTAGTACCATTAAGTGACAACACTTTTAGATTGACAATATTTTTTAGTTTTTTGCAAATTTAATGCACTATTTGATAATATTTAAACGTAATAATACTTACAGATGAAAAGTAACGTTGTCCTTTTGTACACTAGATGTTTCTGGTCTCTTATTACACGAGAACACGTTGTAATTCGGCATTTTAAGCTCACGTCATTCTGCGCTCACTATGATTCGCTGAATGGCGCGGAGCATAGACTAATATATATAAACTGAGATAGACTGGCAACTGTCAGTTTGATCATTTCTTAGCGTTGAGCGACATCTGTACGCTACACAGAGAACTAAACGAAATATATCAATAGCTACGTATAGATAGGTTCATAGATAGTTCACAAAATATCAAATGTAATGAATCGACCAATTTGCAATAAAAAATTAAATACTTTATCACAGAAAATAAAGCAGATAATTCCTCATACAAATCAGTCAAATCGGTACATTTAATATCTCTAGAACTGTTCATCAAAATAATATTTAGTTAGGAATAGGTTGAGATGAACAGTCAGGAAATAATACAAAATTATGTTAAAAATGTATTTATTTTCCTAAACATTTAGTACTACTCCAGTTTGCCTTTCTCGTTTCCTTCCCTTTCTTTTATTAAAATGCTCTCGAGCCTGTAGAATAATGCGGACTGCATTATTCTACAGGCTCGAGAGCATTTTAGCATCTCATTACAATCCGCTTCAGTAAAATTATAAAAGCTCTTGCCAGTGAGAACATTGCTGACTTCACTGCACCAATTCATAATGAAGAATGCGACACCTTTATTCAATAAATACTTATTTAATGTATTTTTATGTTCTTTCCATGTAAGAAAATTAAAGTCAATATGTAGAGTTACTATTAAATTTACATATTGTACAATTTGCTTTAAATGTGCATCAGTTTTTAACACCTCTAAAGTGATGTGTTTCACTTGGGCAAAGTAGTCAAACAATGATCGAGAAGGTTAGCACAACCATTTCAAATGAAGAGATGGAACGGCCAATTTACACAGTCTGTTTTTTGGGTACAGAAACACATCTTGAAAGTGTCGACCACAGATTCTTTGAGTTCTGTAGACAAGGTTGCTATCCAGACTCGCAATACTACCTCCAATACTCTTGATCCAATTCTGAAACTTTACTGCCTCGTTCTCAGGATTTGGAAAGTAATGTAGAGGTATGCCTGAAAATAAAGTAAAATGACTTTACTTGGACTGACTGATATGTGATTTATAGTCTGCTACTATTTTCTGGTATGGTGCTGGTATGAACTACATGAAAAAAGCATGTCATGGTAAAAGGAACCGGTCAAGTGTAACTCGAGCATAACAACTTATAAAAGTTGGAAAACTTAAATTTGCGTGCTTAAGCACTTACTTTGTATGAAATTAACTACAAATATAAGCATGTATCGGTTTATTCTGTGATATAACTATAGATTACCAATTTTCGGACTTTTTCCGTAATTTGTACTGTTAGTTCCTACTTCTTGCCAAATTTTATGATGATGGATAAAATTCCATCCAAATCGATTCAATGTTATAGTGAGAGACATGATTGAGGTTGAAATTATTATAACATAATTATATGTAGTTTCGCTTACCATCTTTTGCTACGACTGGGCACCCAGGAACACAGCAGACGTTTTGAGGCATTGTGAAAAATGTAAAATAACACTATACTGAGATATATGGTCCGTAAGGAGGGCCTATCTACTATAGATCACAAACACTTTCACAAAGTACAGTTTATGCTGAAATTTCGGTATTTCTGGAATATATGGAGGAACTAAAGCTCAATTCAAATATATATTAGTCTACAACTCAACGTTATAGCACAAAAACATCAAAAATTACAAGAAAAATGCGCACGGGCATGTAAACACACCAGTGAGAAAATTCTTGTGACGTAAATACTTAGTGTTGCTAACGTTTAGGATCAGAAAACTACTACTCTTATGATTCTATCATCGTAAAAATATCATATAAAATACAAAATTATAGTTATTTATTTTATGAATAAATTCCACTAGGTTGCTAAATCATATATTAGGTGCAACTAGACTAATTAAAGAAAAATAGCAAAATCAACAATCACTGTAAAGTACCAAATATTTCAAGCAAAAAAAAGTGGTAACACTGTAATAAAAAGTTCTAAGTGTAGCAGATAGATGGCACTTTTCACAATAAAAAAAAATGTTCTAAGTTACCAGGGCATGGCGCGGAGCGCGCGTCAACTAGTTTTATATAACCGCTATGACCGGCGGTCTCGTACCTTTGGCAGAGGGGAACGCCTGTCAATGGCCACTCCGGTTGGTTTAATGCTTGGAGACCATACTACGTGAATAATATGAAGGATGAGGTTGGGATGAGAAAATAATGGCACCCATGTCTTTGGAGGAAGAACATTGTGAATAAAAAATAATTAATTTATAACAGAAATGTCGCTTTATTGTGTATCAAAATAAATGGTTTGCTACAAAATATCTCCCGCTATATGTGTGCGACTGCCACAATGTGGTTTTTCTTTAGTTCTGGGCCTTAGAGATGAGGGACACATGGGATAACACATTGGATAATCACTATCTCCAATGAGCTTCCTCACGAACTCATTCTCTTCAAACCCCCTGGGCACCTACATACTGAGCCTCCTCCTGTTTGATATGTCCTTATAAATCCTTCATCATGACATGTGTACTTTAAATGAAGGATATGTAACAGGCTTAGGTAAACAATCGTTTATCTAAGGTAATAGGTAATTATTTTTGTACCGGATTTAAACGAGCTTTGTAGGTCTTCTCCGTCTACTTCCCGACGGCATTTTTTTTTTTTTTTTTTTTTCGTCTGACATTGCACACAGCACCATCTAGTTGTAAGTTAAGCACTTATTGCTTGTGTTATGGATACCAGATGGTTGATACACTACTTAAATACATTTTTTTTTTCGTAAATAATACATATTATAAATATACATCCATGACTCGGGTACAAATGTCCATATTCATCATACAAACATTTGCCCCTACCGGGATTCGAACCCAGGACCATTTGGTTTCGCTGACTACACTTAGCCACTGTAGCCACTACACCAAACGTGTCGTCAATTACTTCATTCTTCTACGTCGTTCTGAAATCCCGTAAAAGATTGTTAATATCCATATGTAATAAGGCACAACACGATATTAGAAACAAAATAATCTCAAAGCAATAATCCTATTGAATCGATCAGCTGATTCAAATAAAATCCGCCATCTTGCCTCTTAGCATCCTCTGTCATGCTCCGGTGGTATTTAATTTTGACAGGTACTTAGCGACACTTACTCGTACAATGGTGCTTAGCGACCTCATAGCGCTAAATAGCGTTTTTAAATAAGAATTTTGCTAATCAGTTGCATAGCAATTGATTAGAATTTAAGAGACGTTTATAAATAAGACTGTTATATTCCAAAACTACCGGTTAAACGAGGTGGAGGGGGTGTTAAATTTTGTAACAGAAAATGCGAAATCCGCGCGGACGAACTCGTGGCCGAAGTGCTAGTACAATTGAATTGACTTTCCAACAAGTATGTATCTAAATTAAAGGAAATCACGGCAATATAAAGAAAGAAAATATTATTATTCTTATTAGATGTTACATTGAATTTGCCTCACACAAGCGACTCGACACATTACATTGTTTAAGAAAGCTTAAAAAATATTTTTAATATTTAATTTAGATATCACAAACGGAACATAGGATGCCATCTGTCAAACTTAGTGCGAACTACTATCACAGAGTACACGCATCTCTCACCACGTGTGTGTAGGCCTGCCCTTAGAGGACAGCACAGTGGTTGAAGGCTTGTAGCCGGAGCCAGCGTCACAGGCTAGCTGTGTGGAATGGGGACAAGCCTTGGATCATTGTGTGGGATGGGGACTTGTGCCTTGGATCATTGGTGGCCCATTTGTAATTGCGCCGACAGCTCGCGAGCGTCACTTTGTACCTGACTACCTGCATGATACCTTACCTGCAATGTACTGGAATGATTTATTGGACACCTTGAATCCATATATGATCTGTAAATAATGTAACTCTACTGCGCTGCGGGTTATTGGTACAGAGGAGCAACACAATTACCTACATAAGAGTTGGTTTGTTGTGTCTAAACTGTCCAAAATACTCAATGAAGGAAGGAACGAAATAAATAAATTTACGTCAAAGTGACCTGAAATATCCATCTGATCTGCAAGCTGTCTTGTGGTTGACAAACAAGACTGACTGACTTAAACTCCAACTTAATCAAGTTTTCATTAAATTATAAACCGTGGTTATCTTGTCTACTTTACAAGCGTTTTTCTAGTCAACGAAGCTTACCAAAGTAACTTTTATAAGGTTTTGTTGTGACATAATTTAAACGTTATAATAATTAAACGGGTCAAATGGGGGCAGTTTTACAAAAGCTTGCAATAAGTATTTATTTACAAATGAATTATGACAATTTTGAGTTTCGTACCAAGAATGTGCGAGAAGTGCAATGTTAGGTACCTGTCTCCTCTTGAATTATAAGCTTCGCACGGTTTTGACGACATGACAAAACATCGAGATTTTTTATTATGTGTAAGTTTTTTTTTTACGTCTCTTGACATTTCTCGGGACCTTGGGGTCCCGGAACTTAGGAAGGCGTACAAGGGACTTAAGCCAACTCGCAGAGGCCTATAAAACTCCAATGTTTTATATAAATAATAACACATAGCTAAAATGGCAGGGGGTGACTTGCACACTCAATAATGGGCCCCCGAAAATGGTTGCTAGGCACAAAGTGTCAAAGCGACAAGGAGGAAACATGTCCTGAGGTGCTTATGAGGAGTGGAGAAGTATTCCACGGCTATCAGGACAATCCCGGAAGTACCGTCAAGCTCCATACCAACATCTTACTGGAATACTTCCTTGCTCCGATCACGTTTGTCGTGAATGCGAAGTAATATAGTCTATAGATAGGTACAGACAATAACTATCTAAGACGTGGCGTGAGGTGGGAGAAAAAGAGGATAGCGCGCGCGGTGATGGACAGCGTGCGCGCGCCGGCTTCACTTTGGGCCTGATGGTCGGAGCAAGCAGTACCTATATTGGTGAGCGAACTTGTTATTTCTCAGTGCATGTGTATTCAGATTTTCCAGATATTCATTCTATATTGTTTTCCAATGTTGTAGACGTGTGTGTGTGTATTATTTTAACAGCGATCAGATTCAGAGATGGTACCAAACCAGACCGGTATTCAGATGTGAGGCTCGGGGTGCCCGGGACTATAAGGGGAGGTTGGAGGCCACTTTGGGGGGACACCCCAATATCATTGCGATGATCATTCAGTAACGCTTATTCAGTGGAAATCAGTTGACATAATTACAGCGGTGATTAGATCCTAATCATAATTATCGTAGCTAGGCACCTTTTTGAGACACAGGTATTTAAGATTCAGATATTCGTCATTAAAAGGTATGTGGCGACAACGTTTGCTCTTGCGAACCTCCACTCAAGCCAGCCAATAAAGGCAAGAAAGAGATGGGAGCTCTGTTCCTCGTTATTGTTCACTCCAGCCGGCTAATAAAGGCAAGTCAGAGATGAGAAACAAGACTTTCCCCGGGAAAGAGGGTTCGTGGGGTCACTAGGTACTGCCCAACAGCTCGCCACATGCTGTCCTGCGAGTTTCTGTAACTCTCTTGGTCTGACTCCTCACCCTAGATCTGTTTCGGCAAAGTAAAGTCTACCACGGGTACAGACCAAGAGTCCAGGAGCGCGCAAGGACCACCACGACGTCAACGTAGAGATACAGCGTTTTAGCACTTATATAGGCTATATTACCTGTATACCTATTACCAACTGTGTAGTAATTTGTACGCCTTGCAAGGCAGCACATAGTGACTAGATATTTTTCTATTTGTATAACATCGCGTACCACTACATTATACCTCTGTGTACAAATAAATAAATTTGAATTTGAATTTTAGAATTTGGGTTACAATTTTTTTTTTAGACACATAAACCCTCGGAATAAATTCTTTAAATGATGGTAAAAACCGCAACTAAATCCGTTGCGCAATTTAGAAGAACACCGTCGTCGCAGAGGCAGACACGAAAAGAGACTAATAATAATAATAAAAAGAAGAGAGGTTAATCTATACATATAATAAAGTCGTTGCGAAGTAACAACTCTACATAATCGACGGTTAAAAGGTAATAGGGCATAAGCGACATTTTGGTCGGAAATGAGTTATGAATGCCATCCTACTTTAAAAAATTCGCTCTATCGAATCCGCTTACTCCCACGGCTCTACAATGACTTTTTTGTCACTTATGCCCAAGCAAAAAACTGCGTTTTCGAAGTGTCATTTCGGTGTAACCAACAGAATTTTAGGCCTTTTTACCCTTAAGGCGCTTGTACCCCTGTAAAAATAGCATCACTTTTGGTTTATAGTCGGTAATGTATTTTTACTTCTTACTGGCGTAGGGATTCCGGGTGCTTACGCCTCTTTACAATTAGCACCTATTTTGAAAGCTGGCACTTATGTCTCTTTACCTTTGTCGCCATAAACATTAAGCGTCGGTTATACCTTACTACCATTTACAAGTTTACAATACAGTTGTCGCTTATACGCAATTACTTAAATGTAATTTGATATTGAACTGTCGGTTATACCTTACTACCATGTACAAGCTAACAATACATTTGTCGCTTATACACAATTACTAAAATCAAATTTGATATTGAAATGTCTGTTATACCTTATTACCATTTACTATTTTAATATAACTTTGCCGCTTACGCCGTATTACTTTACAATGGTGGTTTACGAAATGGTGCTTACGCCAATTTGTATCCCGTTTTTGTACTCAAGTAGCTATTTAACGTGTCGCTTATTCCAAAATCAGTCAACCGCGTGCAGTGACGGCGAGAGCATGTGCGTTTAATTTTTGAAAAAAGTGCGCGGAAGTTCCTGTCAACGGTATGTTATTATTACTATTCTCAAAACGTCAATTCGCTGTTGTTTTACTTTTGCTTTTTTCTCATTTTTGTTTTCAATTTGTGTAATCAGAATGATAAAAGGCGGTCTTATCGTTTTTCAACATCTTTATTGAATTACTATCATTTCTCTAACACCAGAAGAATATACACGTATCGTCACTATGTTAGAAGAAGGCAGAAGTCAGCGAAGTACAGCAAGAACAATAGGCTTGTCACTTTCTACAGTGCAGCGAGTCCAACGTTTCCGAGAAACTGGGCAGAAAATAAGAAGACCAGGAACCGGAAGACCGAGATGTACTACGGCTCGAGAGGATCGATTTATTGTTACGAGCATGCTCCGAAATCGGCACCTCACGGCAGTTGAAATATCAAATCAACTTCGGGAGACCCGTAGAGTCGACGTAAGCGAGCGGACTGTAAGGCGGCGGCTCCTTGAAGCTAATTTGACCCCGCAAATGATGCAAAACTTGAAAGGGAACATCAGGTTGCAAGATTACGTTATACCCACGAACACGCACAATGGAGAGACGAAGAATGGGCAAGAGTAATATTTTCTAACGAATCCAGATTTATGCTGTATGCTCATGATGGGCGGCGAAAAATCTACCAACGGCTAGGGAGACCGAAGATTCCAGCTTGTTTTGAGGAAAAAGCACCGTTTGGCGATGGATCTGTTATGGTTTGAGCCGGAATCTCTTCAGAGAGTCACACGAAGTTAGTGCTGATAGTAAATGGTACGCAAACTAGTGCAAGATATGTGGAAGAAATACTTAATGAGCATGTCGGCCCATATTTAATGAATATGGGTGAAGATTCAATATTCATGCATGACAAGGCCAGGCCACATACCTACAGCTCGAATTGTAAATGAGTATTTTCAGGACGTTGGCATCAATCGCATGGACTGACCCGCGAGAAACCCGGACTTGAATCCAACTGAACACGCTTGGGAGGTGTGTAAGAAATCGAAACCCCGCCCCAGCTATATTTCGAGACCTGACATGCGTTAGTGTAAGAATAGACCTATATCCTGCAACCTCGCTTATGAAACTTAATAAACAGCATGCCTAATCGCCTGGCAGATGTGAGAAGAGCCGGTGGAGGCAATACAAAGTATTAATTTTGTTTTAAAGGTTCCTTTGTGCTGTATCTGAGGTGAACCAATACTTAGCAACGTACAAATTATTGATATTTTATTTTTTATGTAATTTTGACAACTAAACTAGTAATGTTTCCAACAATATTTGGTGTTGTTTTATTAAGTGGTAAATGATCTACAACATAGTTTCATTCATGCCGCTAGCTCTATTATTTTCTAGCTAGATCCGTATTCTTTGTCCGTGTATTTAAAAACTTGATAGTGGTACTTTCAAAGCTAAATTCTGTGCCAAGCTTTACGCCTACCGATAAAAACAACAAGACAGAAAAACCTTTGATATTTAAATATGTCTACTAAGCACAGCCTAAAATGCCAGAGATCAACAGAATTCTTCGCGCCTACCTACTTAAAATGACTGGTGAATTATACATTCTATGGCGCGTACCCGCGGATAGGCTAGTAGCAGGCATTCTCACATTTTATTAATTAAACACCTACATTTAAAAGCTGTGAAAGTTTTGTCACTTTTAGACGTTTCCAAGAAAATCAAAAATTCAGTAAACGTCTGAAAAGTACCTGCCTAATATCTGGAGACCAGCTATGTTAACTATTATACTAAAGGAGAATCATGTTGGTTGTGATTCTATTATTTTAAAAAGTGACATTTAATCCTTGTTACCATTTGGCCAAATAATGCCGTATGTTGGATGTTCTCGTTTTCCTCTTGATATTGAAATCATGATGTGTGGAAGTATCATGTTACCTTTTTTCCAATCCACTTATAGTGTCGCTAATGTCTAACACCCTGAACATGTTTTTGCTAAGCACTGTTTCTTATGTTCCATTACCTTATAGCATAATAATGTGAATCGTCACGTAGCCTTCTTTACCCATTTAAATTATTCGACAGTCATGTGACATATTCCCTATTACCTCTTGGCATGAGGATATCAAATGTAGCTAAGTCTTCTATACCCTTCGTTTTTTTTTGTGTAGATGTAACTTATGCTTATTACCTCATAAGGAAAATAAGATCAATTGATCTAAGCGACATAAAACCACATAAAACAACGTCGAATCAAATAAATAAAAGTGCTAATTAATGCCTTAATTTTTTTTAAATCTAGAGCTGTTTTCAGTTTCACAATATGACAATAAATAAAAAAGTTATGTCAATTTTTCTACAATTTCAAACTTTAAACTGCTCTCCTGAACAATTCGGTTTTTGTTGCTTATCCCCTATTACTTTTTAACCGTCGATTATCTTTTTTAGGTTATTATTGTGACGTCTGGAAATGATTCTAATGCAGAAAATACAATTTTTATAATTTTTGTCTATTTGTCTGAATATTATGTTCCAGCCTCAGAATGTTTGTTCTGTATTCTGAGGTTCCAGCATCACGCAAAAACTACCGGATAGCCGTTTTCAAAATTTTGCATGGCTATTTCCTAAGTTTGGTCCTTAGAACTGTCTTTAGAAGAAAAATCTAGGAAGTACTGCATTTACAACAGACAACCAGTATCAAATGAAACGATGTCCAATTGGACTTAAGACATCGCCTAACGCTTTTGCTCGTCTCATGTCAATATCAATGTCTGGGTTAAATTATAAATTATGCTTTTTATATCAAGATGATTGTATCGTCGAAGGAAATTGTCTTCAAACGCATAACAAGAATCTTATAAAATTTTTAGAATGCCTAAGAAGAGTGAATTTGAAGCTCAATCCCCAGAAGTGTGATTTTTTACGTAAGTAAAGAAATCGTTTATTTAGGACATAAATTCAGAAGGAATATTTCCCGACCCATCGAAGGTAAAATGCCCGCAAAAATACCCAGTCTCGCAGAATGTAGATGAAATCAAGAGATTTGTTGCATTTGCCAATTATTATAGGAGTTTTATTTCAAAGTTTGCTGAAATAGCCTATCCTTTAAATGCGTTATGTAAGAAATATGTCGCGTTCGTGTGAGTGATGAATGCGAGCGAGCATTTTACAAGTTCAAACAGATCCTTATTAGTCCGACTATACTTGACTATCCAGACTTTAGCGACAATAATACATAATTACAAACTGACGCATCAAAACTAGGATTAGGCGCCGTGCTGTCTAATAGCAATAGCAAGGTAGTCGCGTACGCCAGCCGTAACTTGAAACCAGCTGAGACGCGATACCCCGTGATTGAGTTAGAATTACTTGCTATTGTTTGGGCAGTTCGACATTTTAGACCTTGTTTATATGGGATAAAGTTTTACATAAAAACCGACCATAAGCCGTTGATTTACTTATTTAATATGACCGATCCTTCATGCCGGTTGACAAAGTTCGGATTATATCTTGAGGAATATGATTTTGAAATCAGCTATGTCCCGGGACGGCACAACGCAGCTGCAGATGCATTGAGCCGGATACCTATTACATGCAACAGCTTAAAGGATATGAACAAGCATGCAGTATCGGTCATGACAAGCGCACATACTCGAAGGTTACGCACTGACTGTGACAACAATGACATGACTACTGAGGTATACCCTACTCCAAGGCCTGATCAACCTAAGGTAGTGGAAATCCTCAAACGACCAATTATTTATAGCTTCGAATTGATATTATTTAGTAATAAAAATACAATAAATCAGATAGAAAAATCTAAACATTCTGGCGACCCATGGCGACCCATCCATGCAGCCACTGTGGGTCGTGTCTGTTCGTTTGGTTCGTGTACAGTACGAAAATAAATTTACAAACAGTCTCCAAAAATACCTTATATTAAAATCGTATTACACTCTAAAGGAATTCTTTGACGATAAGTAAATCTTGACATTGAAATTCATACCTGTACATAATACACACAGCATCTACAATTTTGACTTACTACCTACCTATGTTATGTTATGGTGCTTCATGATTATTATTGTTATCGCCTTATAATACAACAGTTGCATAAATAACTATTATATTGCTGTGCCCTAGCAGGGTTCATGTATGAAACCTATATACCTACTTGTAACAACTTATAAACTACATGAATGCAATAAATGATGATGATTATGATTATTGTGGTACTATTTCCCCACATCATTACTCCATACCGTAGTGAGGCCTCAACATATGCGCGATATGACATCACAGCCGTTTTTATATTAGTGGCTTTTTTATTTGTATCAAAGCATAGACAAATTTATTTATTATTTACATACGAAAACATTTTATTTAATCAATCTAAGTAGACATTTTTAATTTATTTAATCAATATAAATAGAGATTTGTATTTAATTTCAAGAGGGCATTAAAATATTTATACTAAGTACCTTGATCCCTGGACACTTCTGATGTGTGTCTAAGTATAGATTTAGGTCCCGGCTCCGGCAAAAGCCCGACCCGGGAATCGAACCCAGGATATTATGTGTAGGTATTGTTGTGTTTGTTATTGTGTATTTGTGTGTTATTAAGTTATAAATAAATCAATAAATGTGTAATTGTGTTTTTAAATCTGGAATTTCTCAGTAGTAGCCCACAGTCTGGGTTTGTGCCGGTTGATGGCGACAGGCTCGCAACCCTAATACATGAGACGTAAACATTACGTTCGGAATGTGGGTGTACTATAGGTGCAGCTCTGTCTATGTAGTAAACATTACGTTTGTGCCGGTTGATGGCGACAGGCTCGCAACCCTAATACATGAGACGTAAACATTACGTTCGGAATGTGGGTGTACTATAGGTGCAGCTCTGTCTATGTAGTAAACATTACGTTTGTGCCGGTTGATGGCGACAGGCTCGCAACCCTAATACAGGAGACGTTAACATTACGTTCGGAATGTGGGTGTACTATAGGTGCAGCTCTGTCTATGTAGTAAACATTACGTTTGTGCCGGTTGATGGCGACAGGCTCGCAACCCTAATACATGAGACGTAAACATTACGTTCGGAATGTGGGTGTACTATAGGTACAGCTCTGTCTATGTAGTAAACATTACGTTTGTGCCGGTTGATGGCGACAGGCTCGCAACCCTAATACATGAGACGTAAACATTACGTTCGGAATGTGGGTGTACTATAGGTGCAGCTCTGTCTATGTAGTAAACATTACGTTTGTGCCGGTTGATGGCGACAGGCTCGCAACCCTAATACACACATCAAAAGTGTCTAGGGATCAAGCATTTTTATGCGGATTTCTTGAGATTAAGATGTGGCTTTGTAATAAATTTATGATTTTATAAATTTATATGGATCCTTTTTGGTGCATTTCATAATTTGAATCAGGAACTGTGAATCAAATTCGAGTAAAAGATGAAAATCAGCTGTCAATATTTTCCCTATAAAAACATACAACGCATTGAAGACATTATTAGTGCTACTGTTTCCCTACTACTGATTAAAACCAACGTTATTATGGAGCGGCGACGTCATTTAAGCAGGGAAGAAATGCTCAGAGCCGTGGGAATGATAGAAGCTGGTTCCCGGCAACGTACTGTGGCTTTAGCTCTGAATACAAGTCAGAGTGTTATCAGTCGACTTTGGACACGTTACCGAAGCACTGGTACCGTGGCTGAGCGCCATGGAGGACGGTATCGCTGCACCACACGGAGACAAGACCGATACATTCAAATCTTAACTCGAAGAGCTCCAACAATAACCGCCATGATGTTAGCCGTGAGGCTTCATCACTCTTCAGGGAACTTAATTAGCGACCAAACAGTCAGAAACCGCTTGCATGAAGTGAACCTTCATTCCCGAAGACCGCTACGGGTACCACCTATAGCAATGCACAATCGTAGGATTCGATATCAATGGGCTCTTGAACACAGAAATTGGGCAGAAGAACAATGGCGTTTCGTGTGCTTTTCTGATGAGTCTCGTTTTGGTATGAGACCGGATACAAGACGTATACGACACTGGAGAACCCCTGGACGCCAACAGCGATTAAAATCCTGCCAGGAAGTCCATCCTTATAGTGGTGGAACCATCATGGTATGGGCGGGTATTTGGATCGGCGGAAGAACTGAGTTGATTTGGATCAGAGGCAACCTCAACGCTCAAATTTATGCTGAGACGATTGTATCAGACGTCATCGTTCCTCTACAAAAGCAAATCGGTCCTTTATTTCAGTTAATGCATGATAATGCACGACCGCACACCGCAAGAGTTGTAAGACAGACTCTCGCCGCAGCTAACATCAATGTCCTGCCCTGGCCTGCTCAGTCGCCAGACTTGAACCCGATTGAGCATGCATGGGATATGCTACAGAGAAGAGCTCTGCCGAATATGGAGGGTATCCAGTCGCAAGAAGACCTTTTTTTGTTGTTGCAACGAACATGGGCGGCCATTCCACAGCGTGATTTGGATGAACTCATTTTGAGTATGCCAAACCGATGTTCTTGTGTTGTTAGTGTTCGCGGTAGAAACACGGATTATTAATTGTTTAAGTTACCCAATAAAATTTTAAAGAAAACTGTTATTTCAGTCTTTTTTTCGAACTTTTGTGTTAGTGGTTCAAATGTCAAAAATCCTTTTATTAGGAAAATGGCAAATTTCTTTATTAATGCAAAGGTGACTTGGTTTATCGTTACTGTGACAAACGAAAACACTTTATTTTATGAATCGTTAAAGAAAATTTTAATTAATATCAATCAGGAGAAAAGTTATTGCAAAAATATATGTTGATCCCTAGACACTTTTGATGTGTGTACATGAGACGTAAACATTACGTTCGGAATGTGGGTGTACTATAGGTGCAGCTCTGTCTATGTAGTAAACATTACGTTTGTGCCGGTTGATGGCGACAGGCTCGCAACCCTTATACATGAGACGTAAACATTACGTTCGGAATGTGGGTGTACTATAGGTGCAGCTCTGTCTATGTAGTAAACATTACGTTTGTGCCGGTTGATGGCGACAGGCTCGCAACCCTAATACATGAGACGTAAACATTACGTTCGGAATGTGGGTGTACTATAGGTGCAGCTCTGTCTATGTAGTAAACATTACGTTTGTGCCGGTTGATGGCGACAGGCTCGCGACCCTAATACATGAGACGTAAACATTACGTTCGGAATGTGGGTGTACTATAGGTGCAGCTCTGTCTATGTAGTAAACATTACGTTTGTGCCGGTTGATGGCGACAGGCTCGCAACCCTAATACATGAGACGTAAACATTACGTTCGGAATGTGGGTGTACTATAGGTGCAGCTCTGTCTATGTAGTAAACATTACGTTTGTGCCGGTTGATGGCGACAGGCTCGCAACCCTAATACATGAGACGTAAACATTACGTTCGGAATGTGGGTATACTATAGGTGCAGCTCTGTCTATGTAGTAAACATTACGTTTGTGCCGGTTGATGGCGACAGGCTCGCAACCCTAATACATGAGACGTAAACATTACGTTCGGAATGTGGGTGTACTATAGGTGCAGCTCTGTCTATGTAGTAAACATTACGTTTGTGCCGGTTGATGGCGACAGGCTCGCAACCCTAATACATGAGACGTAAACATTACGTTCGGAATGTGGGTGTACTATAGGTGCAGCTCTGTCTATGTAGTAAACATTACGTTTGTGCCGGTTGATGGCGACAGGCTCGCAACCCTAATACATGAGACGTAAACATTACGTTCGGAATGTGGGTGTACTATAGGTGCAGCTCTGTCTATGTAGTAAACATTACGTTTGTGCCGGTTGATGGCGACAGGCTCGCAACCCTTATACATGAGACGTAAACATTACGTTCGGAATGTGGGTGTACTATAGGTGCAGCTCTGTCTATGTAGTAAACATTACGTTTGTGCCGGTTGATGGCGACAGGCTCGCAACCCTAATACATGAGACGTAAACATTACGTTCGGAATGTGGGTGTACTATAGGTGCAGCTCTGTCTATGTAGTAAACATTACGTTTGTGCCGGTTGATGGCGACAGGCTCGCGACCCTAATACATGAGACGTAAACATTACGTTCGGAATGTGGGTGTACTATAGGTGCAGCTCTGTCTATGTAGTAAACATTACGTTTGTGCCGGTTGATGGCGACAGGCTCGCAACCCTAATACAGGAGACGTAAACATTACGTTCGGAATGTGGGTGTACTATAGGTGCAGCTCTGTCTATGTAGTAAACATTAAGTTTGTGCCGGTTGATGGCAACAGGCTCGCAACCCTTATACATGAGACGTAAACATTACGTTCGGAATGTGGGTGTACTATAGGTGCAGCTCTGTCTATGTAGTAAACATTACGTTTGTGCCGGTTGATGGCAATAGACTCGCAACCCTAATACATGAGACGTAAACATTACGTTCGGAATGTGGGCGTACTATAGGTGCAGCTCTGTCTATGTAGTAAACATTACGTTTGTGCCGGTTGATGGCGACAGGCTCGCAACCCTAATACATGAGACGTAAACATTACGTTCGGAATGTGGGTGTACTATAGGTGCAGCTCTGTCTATGTAGTAAACATTACGTTTGTGCCGGTTGATGGCGACAGGCTCGCAACCCTAATACATGAGACGTAAACATTACGTTCGGAATGTGGGTGTACTATAGGTGCAGCTCTGTCTATGTAGTAAACATTACGTTTGTGCCGGTTGATGGCCACAGGCTCGCAACCCTTATACATGAGACGTAAACATTACGTTCGGAATGTGGGTGTACTATAGGTGCAGCTCTGTCTATGTACGTTACATTACGTTACGTTACGTTACGTTACGTTTGTGCCGGTTGATGGCGACAGGCTCGCAACCCTAATACATGAGACGTAAACATTACGTTCGGAATGTGGGTGTACTATAGGTGCAGCTCTGTCTATGTAGTAAACATTACGTTTGTGCCGGTTGATGGCGACAGGCTCGCAACCCTAATACATGAGACGTAAACATTACGTTCGGAATGTGGGTGTACTATAGGTGCAGCTCTGTCTATGTAGTAAACATTACGTTTGTGCCGGTTGATGGCAATAGACTCGCAACCCTAATACATGAGACGTAAACATTACGTTCGGAATGTGGGCGTACTATAGGTGCAGCTCTGCCTGTGTAGCAAAGGCGTGATGTTCAAACTCAAACTCAAACTCAAATTCTTTATTGCATTCATGTGTACATTCAGTTGTTACATGTAAGTAAGTTCCAACATGAAACCCGGTTAGGGCACGGCAACATAATAAATAGATTTAACAAAACAAGCATCCAGTCAGTAGGTATACTGGATTGCGAGTTTGTTAAACAAATATAATATAACTAATATAATTACTATCGAAAACATTTCTAGTACCTATTGGGTTTATAGTTATTTAATAGATATCATGAGGTTATTCAATATTTCTAAACGTTTTTTTTTTATTTTACATATTTATCCAACTAAATCGAATATTTATACAATAACAGTATATTAACAATTATTCAATTATTTTACGTGTAGGTATTAATTATTATATTTTATTAATTTGTATCAGTTATTAAAATTAAATAAATAATATCGTTAATTTGTATGAATATTTATTAATTTATATTATATGTTACGTTACAGATAAAGTAACGGGAGCACCCTGACCGCTTCACATAACTTTGATCTTACTTTTACTACAAAAATGTATATGTATAATTTACAATATTTGCTTTGATCATTTACAGTTATACATATTATGTATCACGCCTTTGCCGTGCATATACTTATACATATGCATATGCCTTTGTTTTACATATTATGGCCACGCCAACGTTTAACATCACGCCTTTGCTACACAGGCAGAGCTGCACCTATAGTACGCCCACATTCCGAACGTAATGTTTACGTCTCATGTATTAGTTGGCAAAATATTATTTTGCCAACTGACAAAAAGGGGTATCTAGACAAGTGACATCTTTTTAACGCAAAGGACAAAATAAGAAGAGTTAAAAATATTTAAGATTGATCTATGCTAACGACATGTCACGTAATATGTCATGTCCTCTCTGCATACAAATTTGAAATTTGTCAGTCTGAATTGCGACATCGAAAAAGACAAGTTTTGAAGCGTTTGCAACTTGGTCTAGGACCTAGAAGTTCCGAGGTGGCGGCGCGTAGTATTCCACGTCGCGGGGGGAGTCAAACACCTCACTCCCCCCCAGACCCGAAGAGGCCCGCATTAGCGGGCCGGCACCAGTCGGGGGTTGCGGAAGGATCGTACGTTCCCGCGACCCCCGGCGTAGGTGTGAGATGGAACACCGGGGTGGTTTTTAGTCAGTAAGAGTCTGACAGACCCCGCGGTCCCCCCCAGGGCGGCGGACATCCATGAGGATTTTCCACCCGGAAACAAAAAAAAAAAAAAATAGGACCTAGAAGTTAGTAGTTTGGCAGGATTACATCATGAGCATAGTAAGTGAATAAACAGATAATGTGATATCAACAGATAATAATCAATGTGTCATGACTTATGACATGTTTGTCATAAGTCATGATAATTATCTACATATAATATTTCGCTATACCAAGTAATATAGTGGAATCAAATAACTTTAATGTTTTCGTTGTTAATTTTTTTCTCATATCTTTTTTTTTTTTTAACGTTTCCCCACACTTGGAATTTCTCCTGTATCGTGGGTACGTTTACAAACATTTAAACTCAAATAGACAAACAGTTAACAAAATATTTTCACTACAGATACATTTAACTGTTCTAGTACATATTATAATTATATTTAACCGGGATTGAGAAGTGTGAAGTGATGAAATATAATACAATACTCAATACTTATCATTTATTGCATTCCACAATGTATATGCTTAGGTGGTAATTAACATTTGTTGTAACAATCGTGGACCCTGTCGGGCACAGCAAAAGAAAAATTTGAAGAAAGAGGACTTATTTATACATGCAAACTTACTTATTCTAAGTAAAAATTAAGGTACCATGCTAATAATTATTAATATACTTATTCTAAATTTATTAGTTATTAGTTTTTTTTTTATTTAGTAGCGAAGAGGATGACCTTCGCTTTCGATTATTCGTTGGAGTCTACTTCTCATTTGAGTAACCATCGTCCAACCTGCATTACTACCTCGCATCAACTCCCAACTGCTTAAAACTTCATTGTACGAGTTAATCTTGGACTTTACTTCATTTGAATCCCAGTTTAAAACCATTTATTTGACCCCACAAATTTTCTATTGGATTTAAATCCGGACTTGTCGATGGCCAGGAGATGACAGTTATGTCAGTCTGTGTAGTGAGCCATTCCATCACTATATGCGAACGATGGACTGAACAGTTATCTTGAACAAATAGATCTGTTCTTCTGGGTAAGCAACTCGTACTGTTGGCACCATAACATCTTGAAAAATTTGCAGATAGGTCTGGCCGTTCATGCGCCTACTTGCTTCCACTAATTCTGCCGGTCCCATGGACGACATCCACCCCCAATACCCTGAAAATAACAACAAGGGTTTAATTTTGTTTTTAGACATTGGTCTCCAAACAATTGTCATGACGTTCAGAATAGAATAAAATATATAATACCGTATATAATAACTTAATAATTACTACTGAATTATATAAAGTAAATAAATTATGATAATAATTGAATATACTTACTGTATTAAAATTATAATATATATAAATAGTTATACGCAGTGATATGTTTATATTTGTTAAATAAAATACTATGTAGTTAAATGGTATGGAATATACACATAAATTTATTTATTGAAAGGTAACTTACCCAATCTTATTCTACCACTGGCTCTGTGTAAAACATTTTGAGGTTGGTATCGTTCATTAGGATTCCTCCACAATATTTTTCGACCGTCACAGTCTGATCTGAAGATTTTTTCGTCACTGAAGAAAACTATAGTGTTTTCCCAATCCAAATTAATTTAATTCTGGGCAAATCGCACTCGTTAAATGATAAATGATTTTATTTCTGTAAGTAGGTTTTTACAAACACTTTTACACGTCAATCATATTTTTTTTTAAACTAGATGTGGTCGGCGTTTCTTATCTCACTACTCTGAGAAGAAAGGCCGAAATAAACTCAAAGGTCACAGTCTCTTTTAAAGTCCAGACAGAATCTTGGTCAGATCATGTGAAGGCTATGTAGATCGGTGTCTGAAATGGTCTTTTGAGGAAAGAACCACACAGATTGAGTGGACCTGTCCAGTCAGTACACGCAATTGTCAGCAATCGTGCAGCTCAACTTAGAACTTAAGGAGCTCAACGATTCGACGAATAATACCAAAGAAAGGACATTTGAGTAGGCCGCATAAGTTACTTAAACTGCCAGATCATGATTACACTAAAACAGAAAAATACAAAAAAAAGCAATGACCAACATAGTTCTCTTTGATGTTCTTCGGTTATACATATTATCTTTGCAGATCGATAGCTGTGAATGTTCGCTGCGTGTAAATGTCTTCGAACCGCGGCAGACAGAGATATTCCATGCCGTTGCGAACTGTAACGAGTGGATTGGAACGGCGATGTAGTGTGAACCTTAACAATATACCGATGACGTTCAGATTGGTCCGACCCCAGTAGTCCTCCGAGCCATGGAAATTGTCTTAACATCGCTGGTTTCTTAGAATGTGTGCGCCGTTTGTCTTTGTATAGAAAATAATGGTTTTAAATACTACTCACAAGATACCGCAACTAACTCAACAAAAAAAATGGGAGACCACAAATAATAATTATTATAATTAACTTACTGCTATGCCAAGCTGTCTCGCAATTCCTTTTAGGCTCACATTTTGTTCATAAGGAACAACAATTTTTGTTCTCATAAAATAAGAAACTCTACTCTTACTCTTCGTCTTTTAAGTGAACGTATACATCAAACAGTGTAGTTATAACTTGAGGGTATGAAAACGTAAGTAAGTATCCATATCATCCATGCGTCATGTTCGTGAACGGGCGCTGTCAGTTGGGACTGGTCATCTCTTAGCCACCACGGCTTATTTTAATTATTTTATTATGGATTGTTTTGTTTAAATTTATATTTGCTGTACACTGGACAATCAACGTGTAAGTCTTATTTACATCGTTCTCACATATAATTATACCTATATTCAACAATAATGATGTAACTAATATTTATGTAACAATATAATTTAAAAGAGTGTCCATGGAGTTTCTTGCCCGTTCTTCTCCATTGGTACCTACTACGATTTGGAATGGGTAACTAACTTCAGATTTCTGACTGAATGACCACTTGACAATTCAAAAGTGCCTGTTAATGGTTTAATTGAAATAAATGCTTTGAGTTTGAGTAAAATTTATGGATACCCTCAAATTATAACATCTATCGATTAGACAGACACCTAAAGATAAAGGGACTCGGACGATAGTAGATAACAATTTCATCGCTATTCATTTTTTTTTATTTATTTATTCAATATGTCTTACGAGCTAACAGAATTGACCTCCAAAACGCTCATACGATTAATATTATACAAATAAATTATTATGGCTTTTAAATGACACATGCTCGTCACCTTATACCATAGATTTTATAAAAATAACAATATACCAAGTCTATAAATAATAATAAAAATAAATTACAACGAAGAATTAATACATAAAATTAAAATTAAATTTCAGTTTAGTGTCAATTAATGTCAATCAATTCAATTCAGGTCAGTTATTGTGTATGGCTATAATAATATGTCAGTTAAAATTATACGAAATTCATTATACAAATGTCCTAATCCATCGGCAAATAAGTCTAGTTCGTGGTGCTGAGCAAGTATGTCCCCGATAGTGCGGAGGGCGCGGTTGGTGGGTGCGTGTCGGCCGCGCTCAGTGCGCGCGGCGCGGGTGGCTCCAGCAGCCGCGGGCGACGGCGGCGGCGCGGCGCTACCTGACCCTTCGAGTCCATTGGTATGTTCCCGGGGACCAAGATACGGACTCGCTCTAGTATTTGGGGACTATCGACTTTGTTACGAATAATCGACAGATATTGCGCGACTTGAGACTTCATATTATGGGCTCGCTGGCTAGTTCGTCAAACTCCGGTACGAGTATGACAACGTTCGGTGATGCAATCATGCAATGGTTCGAATCCAAGTCGAAACAGTGAACTCTTTTTGAAGTATTAATTTGATTATTCGTATAGAATTCAATGTTTTAGCAGTGTAACATTTTAAAACTTGAGGGGTTAGCACATACCTACTGGCGCAGTGTGTACATTTACTGCGCCAACTTGGTTTACACAAAGATATCAGACGGGAGATCCAGAGATTATATTTATAATTAATGTATCACATAATTCCGTTTTTGGAAATAAATGTCTCCACCTGCCCGCCCGCTGCTACCGTGAGGCGAATCTTTCAGCCCGGGGAGGTTATTAATCTGATCGCTAATTAGATTTCTGACAAATCTCCCGACCGGGGCCGCCCATCTTTTATGATTATTATAATTAACAGCACACAGCCATCGCTGCAGGAATGCTACATACTACATACAGAAACAGCACTTCGTGCAACGCACCATTAAAACGGATGCAAAAAGACCCATAGTAATCTGAGGGTTATGATGTTACTAATATAGTCCTACCAGGTGTTAGAAAAATAACTCTGTATAATGTAATTATACAGAGTTATTTATTTAATTTTATTTAATTTTTTTAATTTATATTATTACCAAAATATGACCATTCGAAAATTCACGAAAAAAAATCTGCTGTTCCCTACATTTATGTTCGCATACCTAGCTTGTCAAAATGTAGGGAGCAGCTATTTTTTTTTCGCGAATTTTTAAATGGTAATATTAATTTTAGCATGTATGGACTATCGCGGGTTAACGGGAATGCCTTTCGTTAATTAACATAGTGCATGTTAAAAATTATATTAAATTAATATTTCGTCGCTGCTCCTCCCGCATCTATCACAGCATCGCAACGGCTACGCATGGACCTAGCCAGGACTTCGCACAAATTCGAACCTCTGAATGTGTCCCAAACTTGTTCGCAATGTGTGACAAGTGCTTCCTTCGTTCTTTCTGCTCTACTATCCCATCTCTGGACCATTAAACCCCACAAATTTTCAATGGGGTTTAAGTCTGGCGATCAGGAGGGCCATGGCACTGTTTTAATTTGTGGTTGCCCTCGCAACCACTCTTGAACAACCCGCGCACGGTGTATCGGGCAATTGTCCTGGAAAAAATAAAATTCTGGCACGTCCAGTTGTCGATACACCGTGCGCACTGTGGGTACCATGATGGTTTGTAGCACCTCTAAATACGTTTGGCCGTTTGCCCTCCCTGGTATAAAAGCGAGCTCGCCTGGTCCAGCAGCACTCATCCAGCCCCACATGTTCACTACAATTCTTCCCGATTCTGCATTTGGGTTCACATTTCGAGGTTCGTACCTTGTGTTAGCTACACGCCATAAATTCCGACGACCTTGTTGGCTAGACCTAAAGCACTTTTCATCAGAAAATATGGCGTAAGAGAAATCGAAGTCCCTGTAGTCACGAGCGAATCGCACGCGAGCAGCTTTCTGCTCCTGCGTCAAAATAATGTTTTTTGCGGGACGTCTGTGATGGACTCCAGCTCGATGCAACTCGTTTCTAATAGTTTGCATCGAAACTTCGTATTCTTGTGCGAAACTACGAGTGGGTGTGAACGGGTTCTCTTCATACGTGGCTATCATATTATTATTTAACTCGTTTTCGTTTATAGCCCGGGGTCGAGGTGCACGAACGCGTTCTGTTGTTTCTCCTTCTTCATATCTTCGCACCCAGCGGCGCACCGTTGTTCTCTAACGAAAAAAATAAAAATAAAAAAAACAATCAGCATCGATTTTTAACATAATATAGGAACTAAGTATAATAATACACTACAAAAGTCTTATTCAAAGGGCACAACTAGTACACTATAAATAAAAATTATAAGTATTGAAATACTTAACGTGTGCATTTTGGTTGACTTCATGATAAATAAACTCTTAACTTTTCTATAACTAATTTAAGTAGTTATAACATTCATAACTATATTTTAAAATACAAGTTGTAAATGCAATAACTGAAAACCTCTTAAGGGGTCATTACTCATCATTATAAACAACTTTTACTATGAGAACCAAACCTGAATTCGCGATAAAAAAGCAGCTGGTCCATACATTTTGACGAGTTACGCGAACATAAATGTAGGGAACAGTTGTTTTTTTCGCGATTTCAGGTTTGGTCCCGTAGTAAAAGTTGTTCATAATGATGAGTACAATGACCCCTTAAGAGATTTTCAGATATTGCAATTTACACCTCGTATACCTATGAATAAGAAAAACGGCATAGCGTAAATTCCAACATTGTATGAAACTGTCCCAAGCAAATTTGTGCTTTATCTCTACTATTTAAAAGTGTTTATCCCGCGCGGGCTGGCAACGTGGCATTTCTAAAGGTTTTTCGTGGTTAAATACCAACGATCTAGTGCTTGGCTAGATCTAGATCTATTTGGATCTAGATCTAGATCGTTAGCATTTAAAAGTATGTGTGCTATTTTTTTAAAGTTATTTTGGTAAGTATTTACGAGCACTACTAACAAAAATTTACATATTGTCAATTACTTTCCATCTGCAGTATTATGATAAAATAAATGTCAAAAATAATTAAAATACAATCATCTTATGCTTGGGCGAAAAAAAATTGTAGTTTGAAATATAATGATCAAGCCTCTAGAAATGCGACGAATGCGCTCTGGTTTTTCTAATTAAAATGCGGCAACGACGCTGTGAGATAAGGCACCATTGTTTAGGTTGTTTTGGTTTAGGATTTATTATCGGGTCATAAAAGGCTCCAACAACGTCTATGAAAGCAAAAATAAATAAAAATAACAAACTTATTTGAATGCATTACTATTTAAAGTAGGTAATAGTATCTTATGAGACTTTAAAAAAGAATCGCATCTGAAAGTTATAATCATTTTATTATTTTTATATATAAATCTGCCTAGCCTTTTCAAAACTATGTCGGGGTCGGCTTCCAGTCTAACCGGATGCAGCTGAATACCAATATTTTTCATGGAACGACTGCCTATCTGACCTCCACAAACCAGTAACTGGGCAATACTATACCCCTTGGTAAGACTGGTTGTCAGACTTCGGGCTTCTGACGACCCGTAACGACTGTCAAAGATTCACGAATGACAGCCGGGACCAACCGCTTAACGTGCTATCCGAGGCACGGAGGAGTCTCAGTATGTAAATATGGTCACCCATCCACTGACCCACCCCGGCAAGCGTAACTTAACCTGATGGATCGACCCGTGCGGCTGTAATTACTTAGCCACGAGCTCCTCCTTTTTTATATATATACAGTTTATTGTTGTTATTTATCATTAATTTGGTATAAAAAGTTTATATTTTTTTATATTATATTTTTGCATTTTTTTGACACAGAAATCCTACAATTTATCACACGATGCCATTATAATTAAACTCACAACATCAACAGCAACAAAGAAATATAGAAATCTAGGCAATTAAAAGGCAGTGATTTTATGTATTAAATCCTAACTATTTAGACTACGAATAAAATAAATGCAAAAGTGAGTTGTTTGCTACGCTTTCACGCTTCAACGGCCCAACCACAGAAATCTAATTAATGCGCCTTATTATTTAGATTTCTGTGGCCCAACGGATTTGGATGATATTAATTGACACATGGATAGACCATGACCTGGCATAGAACATAGGATACTTTTTGCCCGGTAATACGTTCCCGTGGGATAATTTCTGACCTCTACGCAAGCGAAGCCGCGGGCAAAAAGAAGTAAATAATAAGTAATCATTATTAAAATATAATATTTATAAATTTAATTACTAGATATATTAGCAATATTTTGTTACGAATTTCAGGTTTAGCACTATACGTATTTTCTGGACGAAAAATAATAATTAATTATTAAAAACTCACTTGCCCGCGGCTTTTCCCGCGTGGATGTTGGAAATTATCCCACGGGAATACTACCGGGACAAAAGTATTCTATGTCCTAATCCAGGTCATGGTCTACCCCATGTGCCAAATTTCATCCAAATCCATTCAGCCGTTTTATCGTTAAAGCGTAACAAACAAACCCACTTTCGCATTATAATATTAGTTAGTCCATTTACAATAAGATTAGACATTTAAACAAACTTGTTTTACAGGATTTTTACTTCTATTCCGTAGGACAAGGGATGGCATTAAAGGCAAAGAAGTGATTATAATACCAACTGTTTACTGCAGCTGCCTTTTGTTATGCCGCAATAGACTTCAAAATCGGTTGAACGGACTGTAAAAAGGTTATTTTTAAATGTCTTAGCTTATTGTAAATGGATTATAGGAAGTTAGAATTTGTTTTTAAATTGCAATATAAGGAAAAATGCAAACTATGAAATAATAATATTACTAACACTTTATTTATTTCTATAACTCTCCCTCTATCTGAATACAAAAACATAACTTACTTGCATGTTCAACTCCACTGCTATTTGGGATATATTTAAGAAAATATTCCTGCGAGAGCGCAGCTAGTGACAAACCACACCCCTTCCTAGTTTCCCCCAATTAGAGACAATATGCATTTGTGTGAGTAATGAGCGAGTAACATAAAATAACAAACATTAGCTAGAGCGCGGCGGTGCCAATTTGCTCTCGCTAATTGTTGACGCTTCCCTTAAATTCCTATCGCCATTTCATTTTACGACCTGTTTATTTCTATCGGACTGATTGCCTGCCTAACTGAGACCTCTGCTTGTATACCGGACTGTGATCGAAAGCAGAGGCTACACAGTCCAGGATACAAGCTAGGGTCAAGAAGAGTCTTGACCCTAGCTTGTATCCTGGACTGTGTGTGTATTGTGTGTGGGCTGTGACTAACGTGGTGCAACCATGACGACCTGAAACCTGATTCAGGAAGAAAGGAATCAAATTATTGTTTTGCATAGACAAGGGTTAAGTGAGCATGCTTATCTTTGTTTAATAGTACCTATAAAATTCATAGAAACAGCCTGAACTAATATTTACATAATTTAAAAAGGTAAGTCTTAAAATAATAATATGTACAAGTATATAAGAAATAAAAAAAATAAATCAAAGGGCATCGAAAAATTCATCCGCGTCACTGTCAACAGGAAAAGTGCTCATAAGTCATTGATTATATCGCAGTTAGAATGTATGCAGTGTGTGTGTGGAATCCCTTCTACAATAAATAGGAAAATGTTAAAAGCCATGCATTTCCGATGCTTTCACGCTTACATACCTTATGTTGATTTGCTTAAGAAATATAATCTGCTGGATTTAAAATCTAGACGCACACTCCTAGAGACAGTATTCTTGTTCGATCTTGGTAGCAACGTTTATGACTGTATTGAAACCCGGAGTAAAATAAATTACTTAGTGCCCAGAACGTTGGTTCCGCTGTTTTCCGCAACCGTTGTTTTTAAACATCGCTTGCCTAAGCGGACGTGTATCTTGTTTTGCTAATAATGTGTTATAATTGAATAATTATTACTAAATGGTTATTGGAATTACATGCAGTGTAAGCATTAAAACTAAAGACTGTCGCGCGTTGATACAAACACTGACCTACGTTTTCATTGCATGCAATGAACTAAATGCTATAGACTACTGTTACTGTGGTGGATATGGCTAGCTCAGGATCTAGCCCGTTTGGCCGTAGCCAATTGCTCCCGCAAAGTCCTCCGCCGTCACCATATGAACAAGAAAAGCCTAGAGCCCCAACTCCACCAGCACCCACGAAACATTGTGTTACCCGCTGAAGTTATACCCACATCGGAAGTTCAGAAATGGATGAGCACAATAGAGTCCATCTTGAGCGAAGTATGCAGTATAGTAGCGGAGGGCAAAATGAACGCTGACCAGAAGATCCGTGTGACCAATTTATGCCGTAAAGTGACTAGTGGGACATCACAAATGGCTGTCCTGTATCAGTCCTTGACTCATAAAACTACTCAGGCGTACACCACAATTGAACACCTAAAATAGCAGCTGGGCATTGCGAATTCGCTTCGGCAATTCAAAGAAGTCGTAGAAAGTAAAATGAAGCCCGCAGAAACAACTTCCTTCGCGGATATGGTCAAGAAGGGCACCGATAACTGACTTTGTTCATTCTTCCTTTCATATTCAGTCCATTCTTCTTTGGAATGCGCTTCCTCTTGATATCAGGACGGCTACCAGTCGGTATGCATTTAAGCGGAAATTGCAGAGTTATTTTCGAAACAAATAAAGTAGAGTCATCTCAACATCTCTCTTCCTGGAATTTGTATATATATATATATATATATTTATGTAAGTATATAGTATAGTAAATAGTATGTATGTGTATAGGACTTATTTATATATTTGTGTACGTTATTTTGATAGTTTATTTTTTTTTATCATTGTTAAACATCGCTCAAATCAATGCTTTCCTTTCCTTTCAATTAAAGCACCTGCCATCTAATCTCTTCACCACCCTTGGTTGACTGGTAGAGCATGCCTAAGGCATTAAGTCCGCCTTTGTACCTTTTGTGCGAAAAGTTATAAATAAATAAATAAATAACTACATCCGCCCTGCAAATTTAAGCTCCATTGCTATTTACCATAGCGATAAAACTAAAACCAGCGACGAAACGAAGTCTCTCGTCCAGGAAATCATCTCTCCCGAGGAACTGAAACTTCATGTTCGTAGCGTGCGTAAAGTGAGAAACGGAGGGGTCATCATCAGCACGGACAAGAGAGAAGACATAGAAAAATTGCGGAAGTCGGAGAAACTAGTTTCATCAGGCCTTACCGTTGAAGAACCAACAAAGCGCCGTCCAAGGGTTGCAGGCAGTGGTGTCCGTGCAGCCCTAACTGAACAGGAAGTATTTGAGTGTATTTTCGAGCAAAACCTCTCTGAGAAGCTGCCGAACACAACCCGTGAGTCATTCTTAGCTACAATGAAATTAAATCATAAATCAGTTAAGAAAAATCTGAGCATCTGTAATTATAATCTAGAATTACCAGCTAATATCAGGAGAATTCTTATTGACCATGGGCGAATTTTTATCAATTGGACGTCCTGCCCCGTGAGTAATTTCACGATAGTCACCAGGTGCTTCAATTGTCAGCAATTCGGACATGCAGCCAAATATTGCTGAGAAACTAGCTCAACTTGTAACCACTGCGAAGAGACTGGTCATTCCTTTAAGGACTGCAGCAATAAAAACGCTCGCCACATTAATGTGCGACGTGTAATCGCTTCAAGCGCAAAAGTGACCACAAAACTGGTGATACCAGTTGCCCGGCACGCAAATTCGCAGAGGAAAACTATATTAATTCTATAGAGACGGCGCCTAAGAGCGCTACATATTTCATATCTTTTTAAGCACGCTAACAGTAGTTTAAGTCTATCTTTATACCTATCTTAAATATAATTATGATCGATAATTTGCTTTGTGACCTAGACAGCTTTTCTGTGTCTGAAACTAAAATATGTAATGTTGAAGAATGTAAACATTTTTTTCATGCTATGGATAATACATTAACTGTGCTCACCCAAAACATTCGCAGCATATAAACAGAAACATGAACGGTTTTGAAGTGTTGTTACAATATCTTGGCATAAGCTGTGATATAATTGTCCTGACAGAATGCTGGTTGTCCAACCAGACACTCAATTTACCAACCCTGGATGGTTATGCTTCCCACAAAACCAATCGACACATCAATCAAAATGATAGTTTAGTAGTCTATATCAAGAAAAATCTGTAAGCAACAGTAGAGGAACCGATAGTTCAGGATAGTAATTGCTTGATCATTGAAATCTGCCCCGATATAGTGGTAATGGCTGTTTACAGACCTCCTTCTCAAGATATTGACCGATTTTTAGACTCTCTTGACACACTTCTAAACAAGCTGCGTAATTTCAAAACCATTATATTAATAGGCGACATCAATAAACATTGTTACCGGGAAAATCGATAATCATGTCCATAATTACCTAAACATCTGCTCATATCACGGCCTATTGCCAGCTTATCACTACCCCACGCATCAAAGTGGGTCATGCTTAGATCATATTATTTTGAAAACCAACAAACAAACAAGAACATTCATTACTAATTCTTCGCTAACTGATCATAATGCAATTTTACTAACTTTACAAATAGCAGTATAAATAGCAATAAGCATGTTGTAGTGTGCGTTTACAGACCCCCTAATTATCAGAACTTTTCTTTATTTGAGTCAATAATGGAAGATGTCCTAGCGAAACTTGCATCCAGTAATAAAGCTGCAATTATTTGTGGTGATTTTAATATTAACATTTTGGAAATTAATTCGAATAGCAGTAGATTATTAAGCCTTTTTAAATCGTTCAATTTATCGAATGTTTTTACTGAACCAACTAGAGTAACTCCAAGTTCTGCTACTTGTATTGATAATGTCTTCTGCGATTGTGATTATTTAGTGAAAGCCATCGTAAATTATTTGCCATCTGATCATAGTGGACAAACGGTAACTTTTAAGTTTAAAACACCTTTGCAAAAAGTGCAAATACAATTTAGACCAATAACGACTGGCAAATTAAGTAGATTCAATAGTACCCTAAACAATAAGTTAAATGTTCTGAGTCATATTATGGACGATGCAAATAAATTGTATGAGAATTTCTTTTCAGTAGTGCACAATGAATTCAATAAAACTTTTGAAAAGAAAACAAAAAATATTTGTCCTAATTTTATTTTTAGTGACTGGGCAACTAGAGGTATTAGGATAAGTAGGGAAAGACTGTTCGATCTGTACGGCCTTAAGCCCTACATTAACACTGAAACTTTCAACAAGTATGTTGCTACATATTCAAAAATTTTTAGGAATACTTGCAAGATAGCTAAAGCCCAGTACATTAGCAACAAGATTAAATCAGCAGAAAATAAAATAAAAACGGTTTGGAAAGTTATAAATAACGAAACTAGTAGGAAAAAAATACGTAGCACAGATTATACATTGGAGACTTCACGTGGTGCCATAAGCTCTAACTTAGAAGTCGCTCAAGAATTTGTAAATTTCTTTACTAATATACCAGTTAAAACGACGGAAGCTTTAAATTCCTCACCTGATGTCTCGATTGATTTATTAAGAGCGAACGTTTTAGGCTGCCCGGTTGAATTTCAATTTAAACATATAAACCCTATGATAGTTATAAAAGCTTTTCGGCAAATAAAAATCAAATTGACCGAAGATCTATGGGGAATGTCTATCAAAGTTTGTACAGCAATAATCGAGACTATAGCACCATACTTAGCTTTAATATTTAATTTGTGTGTAGATCAAGGAGTCTTCCCGGATTTAATGAAATACAGTAAGGTTATACCACTTTTTAAATCTGGGGACAGCAAAGACACCAACAATTATAGACCAGTATCTGTGTTGCCAGTATTCAGCAAGGTGTTCGAAAAGGTAATGCTCAATCAAATGCTTAATCATTTTAACACCAACAAAATCTTACACGATCAGCAATATGGTTTCACCAAAGGACGTTGTACGACTGACGCCGGTGTCACTTTATTAAAACACATATTTACAGCGTGGGAGGAGGCCCAAGATGCCATAGGGATCTTTTGTGACCTCTCCAAGGCATTTGACTGCGTTGATCACGAAACCTTGCTCTTAAAACTTGAGCATTACGGACTAGGTAAACTCGCGCTTAGTTAAGTACATTCTTATTTAAATGATAGACAACAAAAAGTGCAAATAAATGGTATCAATTCACTTCATTTAAAAGTACAAATGGGTGTTCCACAAGGATCGATATTAGGTCCCTTCCTCTTTTTAGTATATATTAATGATCTACCCCATTTATTTAAAAACCAACCACAAATGGTATTATTTGCTGACGATACTTCTTTAATCTTTAAGATAAATAGACGTGCATCAAATCTTGACGACGTAAATAATGCCCTACTGCAGGTACATAATTGGTTCACTGCTAATAATTTAGTATTAAATGGGAAAAAAACTAAATGCATAAGATTTGCTTTACCGAATGTTAAAAGTAGTGATTGTGACATAGTATTGAATAACGAGAAACTAGAATTTGTCGATGAAACTGTTTTCCTGGGAATAACGCTAGACTCAAGGCTGCAATGGGGTCCTCATTTAACATCTCTTGCAGGACGGCTAAGTTCTGCAGCATATGCTGTAAGAAAAATCCGTCAATTTACTAATGTAGATACCGCGAGGCTAGTCTATTTCAGCTATTTTCATAGTATCATGTCTTACGGTATTTTATTATGGGGACGGGCTGCCGATATTGAGTCTATTTTTATTCTACAGAAAAGAGCTATCAGGGCAATATACAGCCTCCGCAGGCGCGATTCTCTAAGGGAACTGTTTAAAGACATTAACATCATGACGGTACCTTGTCAATATATTTATGAAAACATCATGTACGTAAGGAAAAATCTAAATCTTTTCAGTAAAAGAGGTGAAAGACACAATTATAGGACTAGAAATAGGGACCAATTAGTTCAACCAGGTTTCAGACTGGCTAAAGTAGACTCATCCTTCATGGGGTACTGTTTAAAATGTTACAATAAAATACCTCCCCACATACTCCAACTGAATGAAACGAAATTTAAATCCTGTATAAAACGCACACTATACAGCCAAGCATATTATAAGTTGGGGGATTATATCGCTGACAAAAATGCTTGGCTCAGGGCTGGTCCTGCTCCACAAGGGCGCGTAAACTAATTAATTAGCATTCGAAAATAGTGTTGGAGCTGATGAAGATTGTACAACCTATCTTTGCATTGTATAAATTCAATCTCATAGTATTGTATAATTGCATAGCACATGTGTGAGCACTATGTACCCACTATAAAGCTTACTGGGTTCGTCTTTCATTGACTTGAATGTGCCCTGGCGGCTGAGAGTATGTCATGCTCACTCAAATGTGTCGCTGGTGGTGGCGTGTGTATTGGATCATTGAGTTCCCTTCAAAATGGTTGAGCTGAATGGTGCTGATCCATACGTCATGTTCGTGAACGGGCGCCGTCAGTAGGCACTGGTCATTTCTTAGCTGCCACGGCTTATTTTAATTCCATAATTGTTTTTATCTTTTTATTACGGACGCTTTTAACGTGCACGTCTTTCTACATCGTTCTCACATGTATAATTACAACATGATTGATGTAACCACTCTATTGTAACAATATTTTGATTTAAAAGAGTGTCCATGGAGTTTCTTGCCCGTTCTTCTCCATAGGTACCTACTACGCTTTGGAATGGGCAACTAGCTTCATCTTTCTGACTGACCGACCCCTTGACAATTCAAAAGTGCCTGTAATTGGTTTATTTGAAATAAATGCTTTGAGTTTGAGTTTTGAGTTTGCAGTACCCAGAACAAAACTGCATGCGCAGCTATACCAAAGTCAATATGGCAAAACTTGAAACTGACATACGCAGCATTAATCTTGACCCAGTTTACAACTCATGCAACGCAAATACGTCCCTAAATTACTTTATAGGCTCACTGCAACATGCAATCATTAAAAACACTTTCACTACAAAAATGCCTAGGAAATATAGTAATGTCAAACCCTGGATTACACCAGGTCTCGTCCGTTGTATAAGACATAGAGACAAATTGCACTTTCTGAAATCTAAACTCGCACCTGACAACGAGATACTCAGCATTACGAACGAGAACGATAGCGATATAGGAACTTCTGTAATAACCTTCTGAAGAAAATAAAAATCCAACATGATAAATATGAGCTTCAATCAGCAGGAAGAAATAGTAAACTAGTCTGGAAATTAAGAACAAATAGTTTTACCGCAAAAAACTCCGAACCTGCACTTGATTTACTATCAACAGATATTAGCCCTTTTTTTTTTTTTTTGAGTATGGGAAATCATCAAATGACCCCTCCCGCTCTGGGTGGAGCGGAAGGGAGTGTCAGACTCTTACTGACTAAAACCCACCCGTGTTCCTTCCTTGGCCCTTTAGGTTCCGGGTCAGCGGTACCCCTTTCGGATGATCCCGCTTTCCCGGCAGGCTTGGGCCCTAGTGGGCCCCCCCTTCGATGCTGACATCTCTTTGAGGCGCGCGTGGAACACGTACGCGCCGTCCAGCACGGGCCTGGTCCTGATCGGACGGTGAGCTACCCATTACTCACCGCCCGCAGGCCCGCGCCTACGGTGGCCGGGAGTCGTCACGCGGCTCCCGACGCCCGGAGCGTCCACCGCGGCGGCTTGGGCGGGAGACTCTCTCCCTCTCCCGTCCCGCCACCTCCTTCGCTAGCATGACTGCTTCGCAGAAGTAGGCGACTGCCTCCCACTCCCCCTCGCTGCGGACCATGGCTTGAACCAGGGCCGGGCGTGAGAGGTCGCCGCCGCTGCCGATCGCCTCTACGAGGACACGGCGGTGCTCCGCCCATGCAGGGCAGGCCCCCACCGTATGCTCCACCGTGTCCTCGGGGCGATCATCGCAGTGGTGACACCCGGGCGTTTCCTCCCGCCTGATGATGTGCAGGAACCTCCCGAAACATCCGTGTCCGGTGAGGACCTGCGTCAGGCGGTAGCTGAGGACGCCGTGACGCCTCTCTAGCCGATCCTCAAAGAAGATATTAGCCCTTCTAAAGCAGCAGATAAAGTAAACAATTTTTTTGTCAACGTTGGTAAAAATTTGGCTGACAAAACACCTGGAACTAGAACTATCCCTTGCCAACACCAGACTATCGGAACTGTAAATCCAGTTAATTCTTTTGTTTTATTAGATACCGACGTCGATGAAGTTTTAGGAATAATTTCCATGTTAAAAGATGACTGTGCAGTCGGGTGGGATGATATATCAAATAGAATCCTTAAGAAATTTAAATACCTACTTGCTCAACCTTTAACACATATCTTTCAGCTATGTCTGTCTAATGGAGTTTTTCCTGGCCTGCTTAAAAAAGCATTGGTCACCCCTGTATTCAAATCTGGAGACAAGGACTGCGTTAATAACTACAGACCTATTTCAGTCTTAACATGCCTCTCAAGAATTCTGTAAAGAATTATTAATAATAGGTTAATAAAGTATCTTGAGGACACACACACATACACACACGTACGTACATTTTATACCTGTACCTACATTCTATGCAAATAAAGATCTGATTCTGATTCTGACAACAAATTACTTTCAGATAGTCAATTTGGTTTTAGACCAAAAAGATCAACCTGCCAAGCAGTACACAAATTGACAAATTATGTTACTACCAATCTGGATAATGGCTTGCATTGCATGGGAATTTTCCTGGATCTTGCCAAGGCTTTGGACACTATTTCTTGCTCTAAACTATTGCAGAAGCTTGAAACACTTGGGATAAGAGGAACACAAATCCTACTTTTTTCTGATTACCTTAGAAATCGTCATCAGTGTGTAAAACTCGGTCAATATAAAAATTCAAAACTTATAAACAGCTGCTACGGCATTCCACAGGGAAGTATTTTGGGACCTACGTTGTTTTTAATTTACCTAAATGGACTGTGCAACCTGAAATTAGCAGATGGTATCATAATGTCATATGCAGATGACACAGCCCTATTGTTTTCGGCTAAATCACGAGAGGAGGTCTATAAATATGCTCAGAGTGGCTTTAACATTGTATCAAATCTCTGTGCTAGTGCTTTATTATTCAAATTCAAATATTGGGGCTGAACTTAGATTTTTATCCTTGTTTATTTATTTGTTTTTTTTTTGTCGCCTAGTTGTTTCTTATTATTTACGATGGAGTCCAAATTGTTACTTCAAAGTGACAATTTCAATAATATTGTTGAAGCCAGACGTAACTTTAAAAAGTCTCCTAAGGAAAGGATCACAGATATTTACGTTCAAGTGAGATTAGAGGTTTTAGAAAAACTATGGGAGGTATTTACTAATACTCACAGAACATTAATCGAAAATTTGGTTCTCAGTTAAGTGATCTCGAATATTTAAAAAACGATATTTATGCTGAAGCTGAATAAAGTTATTTAGACTATAAAGCAGAATTGAAATCTGTTTTGGTGTTGTTTGTTAAAAATTAAATCGATGAAAACGTATGCGCTGGGACGCAACAAGACGAAACCAAATCTCGGACCGTTCAATTACCAAAAATAGTTATCCCTATATTCTCGGGAAAGTATGAAGAATGGGTTTGTTTCCGAGATTTGTTTGTTTCGTTAGTACATACTAATTCAAAATTGAGTAATGTCCAGAAAATCCATTATTTGAAAAGTTACTTGACCGGTGAAGCCGAACAATTAATAAGGCAAATACCGATTGCAGACGACAACTACGAAAGATGTTGGTTGTTGATAAACGGTATCTATCTCACAACATTACTGCAGAATCAACATATCACTTAAAGTAATTAGTGGACACTACCAGCGACTGCCTAAGTGGGTTGACAAACCTCGGAATAGATGTAGCAAATTGGGATATAATGATTATTTACATTTTAACTTTAAAATTGGACTTGGAATCGAGAAAGCAATGGGAGTTTGAATTCAGTAGTAACAACAGTTCCGATGATTTGCCAACTTACAAGCAATTCAAGGATTTCCTAACGAATAGATACAGGGCCCTAGTGTTTATTTTATTGATAATAAACCTTCAGCAAACAAAACTAACAACAATAATAATTCCAAAGTAAAATCATTATACATGTATCCGAAGTTGTCTGTTCGTTTTATTCTGAAGATACACATAGGTTAAGTGGCTGTAAGAAATTTTCACGTGAATTAGTGGACAAACGTCGCGATTTCGTCACTACAAAGAATTTATGATTTAATTGCTTGGGCAATAACCATACAGCGAGGGTTTGTCGCGTTAGTACCAAATGTAAGTTATGCCATCGTCGTCACCACACACGATTACACCCAAAGAACTCAGATACGCCTGAGACCACTGATGTCAATTCAAACCGGGAATCGGGCAGGAGCGTTTCGCAGCAGGAGCCGGAGTCTCCTAAGGTAGGGGGTTATGCTGAAAAAACAGAAAGCCAAACGTCGGTAGTTAGCTGTTTTTCGACAGGTAAAATTTGTAAGCAGGTTTTGCTAGCGACGGCGCTAGTCAAGGCAGAGTCGAAATTCGGTAATCTTCACGTCTTAAGAGCCTTACTGGACCAAGGCTCGCAAGCAAACTTTGTCACAGAAAGCACGGTTCAGGACCTGAAACTAAAAAGAATTTCATTGAGAAGTAAGATTTCTGGTCTAGGGGAAGATCGAGAATTACTTTCCAAATCAATAGTGTACATGAAAATTCGATCTAGAGTCAATCCACATTGCACATTCACCTTTAAGGCTCATGTTTTGTCCTCAATCACTACTCTTCTTCCAACGAGGAAAGTAGATGTATTGGAATGGTCAGAATTAGGAGGGATTGATCTTGCTGACCCGAAGTAACATCAACCTAATAAAATTGACCTTTTATTAGGAGCTGAGATGTATAGTCAGATTATAAATGAAGGGTTGATGCATAGTCCTACAGGATCGCTTATTGCTCAGTCTACAGCTTTAGGTTGGATTTTATCTGGAGTTGTAGATTCATCGGTTACTCAAACTGAAGGTGTACTGTCATTACATTGTCAAGTACAAAAAGAAGAGGACATACTAAAACGATTTTGGGAACTGGAAACAGATCAAGAACTATCTAGTCAACAGAAAATGACAAATGAAGAAATAAAATGCGAAGAGTTGTTTAAAGCTACGACGGTCAGAGATGTGAAGGGCCGTTACGTAGTGAATTTACCATTGCGAAACAAAGATCCAGGCTGCATATATGGTGGTTCAAAATCCATAGCCATAAAACGATTTCATGCCCTGGAAGCTAAACTCAATAAAAATGAGGAGCTTAAGGCACAATACGCCGAGGTAATACAAGAATATTTATTACTAGGTCACATGAAGCCACTAGCTGAAGCGGATATAGAAAATAAACATGCGGTCTACTTACCTCATCATGCGGTTATGAGAAACGACAAGGATACAACAAAGGTCCGAGTCGTCTTTGACGCTTCCTGTAAGGTAAGTAATGGGATATCTCTTAACGATAATTTAATGATCGGTCCAAGACTGCAACCCGATTTGCGACATTTACTAATACGGTGGAGAACTCACCGTATTTGTCTTATATCGAACATAATAAAAATGTATCGAATGGTGCGCGTGGCCGATGAACACACAGACTTTCAACGCAATGTGTGGAGACACAAGGACGCGGCCGTTAAGGGTTATAAGTTACTTACCGTAACCTTCGGGACGTCTTCTGCGCCGTTTTTAGCAGTTCGAGCGATGCAACAAGTGGCATACGATGAAGGAGCGAACAAACCACTGGCGTCTGAAAGAGTCCTCAACGATTATTATATGGATGACCTTCTGACCGGTTGTGATACTATTGAAGAAGGCATACAAATTTACAGTCAAATGGAGGAGTTACTGGCTAAAGCAGGATTCAATTTACAGAAGTGGTCGAGTAACAGCAATGAATTTATTACTGGAGAGAATAATCGGTGAAAAGTGTAAAGGACAAGAAAGGGTAGCCGCTGGAGTGGATGAGGTGACCAAAGTCGCCGCATAGAAAGTGGCGCCGCACGCTAGCGTCCACTCGCGTAACCTTTTAATTAATCGAAATCCGATAAACTTTATTCAATTTTTCATTTTTAAAAGATCTGTGGCACACTGTATCCGATTGCTTAGTCGATTTCGTGCTTAAAAGCCGCGTATTCAGATGTATGACAAAACTACAAGCGTTCAACCAAAAAAATCAAATAATTAAAAAAATATGGCGTCTTGTCAGTGACGTACGGACTCGCGCGTGTTTTGTTTACATGATAAATAATTTGTGTTTTAAGTGGGTTTTCAAGTGTTTGAAGTGCTATGGCCTGTTAAGTGTGTGATAAATATTATAGTGAAGTGAATTACTGCAGGATTTCAAGGTCGGTGAGTGAAAAAATAGTACGTAATTTCGGTTTTATTCCACAACCGGCGCTGACCGATTCATGTTTATTGTTATTACGTGTATGTGTTTTCAGATCCTTATTTTAGTACAGTGTGTTATTCTAATACCACTACTTTTATAACAAAGTTGAAGCATTAAATAAGCTTTCCACAGGTACCAATATTTTTATTCTACGTATCAGATTTATATTTATAAAACAACATTTTGTTTCCATTGTCTTGGCGGCCATTGTTATTTTTTTGCCGTCGGCAAATTTTTTCAACTTTGCACGCTCGTAAATAGTACATATTGTACTAATGCTATGTGGTTTTATTAGTGTTTTGCGTTAAGTATATACACATAATGTATTTAAAACCTTAAACAATATAGGTCAACGCTCGTTTTTTCGAACTATAACCATTTATTTGAAAACAAAGTTACGTAAATACTATCGTACGTACGTATCGTACGTAGTGTTTGCGTAAATACTATCCTATTTCAAACGAAACTCCGCTATCTTAAAGCCCCGTTCCTTACCATAACAAAAAACACAAGTGTTAGCACCATTCAAACAAACCCAAGTCGTAAAAATGCTTTATTTACATTATCGGGCGGCCGAGCGGCGCCCCGCCGCGCCGCGCGCGCCGGTGACGCATCTGGCATTCATCTGGCTCGATTATTTTTCCCGCGCTCTGCGTCCGAGCGGGTAGGTAAAGAGATCGACATTAAGCAGGATGCTATAATAAAAACACTGGGACATACCTGGAATAGAAGCTGTGACACCTTCCAGTACTCCGTCAAGTTGTCTCCGATGCTGGAACCTGTAACAAAAAGAAAGGTATTATCAGAAATCGCAAGATTATTTGATCCGTTAGGATGGGTGGCTCCTGTGATTGTACTAGCCAAAATGCAAATTCAAAAATTATGGATTTCTGGGATCAAATGGGTTGAAGAAATCCCATATGAAATAAAAAGAGATTGGTATACTTACCGCAGTAGTCTAGGTGAGTTGGAAAATATTGCGGTACCCAGGTGGGTAGGTACCAACTCTAGCAATATCAGAGTAGAATTGCACGGCTTCTGCGATGCCTCAAAATCGGCATATGCTGCGGTTATTTATCTCCGTGTGATTGATTCGACGGGCAACATTCAGATTTCGTTGGTTACTGCCAAAACCAAAGTCGCGCCGATAAAACAAGTGTCGATTCCGCGACTAGAGTTGTGCGGGGCAGTATTGCTGAAAAGACTTTTGTTAGAAGTAGCAAAGGTATTGTATATAGAAAAACAGAATGTGCGAGCTTGGACTGATTCCAGCCTCATGCTGGCTTGGCTTAATGGTTCGCCGAATAAATGGAAGGTATTTGTCGCGAATCGGGTGTCAGAGATACTTACCTCGTTGGACCCATGGCAATGGTCGCACGTTTCTACAAAACAAAACCCTGCCGACTGCGCGTCCAGGGGCATGCTCCCTGCAGAGCTAAGCAAGCATTCATCGTGGTTTCAAGGACCTGATTTCTTGCGGGAAATAAACATTAGTTATCAAAAATCTCAAGATTTAGACACTGACTTGGAGTCAGTCGGAGCGCATCACGTTGTAGAAGATCCAGATATCTGTGATCGATATGCAGCGTTGACGTGGCTTACCAGGGTTATAGCATACTGTAGGCGAATGTTGACAACAAGGAAAATCGGATCTGAAACGTGGAAAGGTTATTTACGAACCGAAGAAATAAATGAAGCTTTTGAGACGTGCGTGAGATCGTGTCATGTCAGGGAAAACATTTTGAAGAGGAAATAAAGGCGTTAGAAAAGAAAGAACAAATTAAGTCAAAAAGTATTTTAAAACCATTAAATCCATTTTTAGATGTAAAAAATATTTTAAGGGTAGGCGGCAGATTTGAAGCATCTGAGTTAAATATTTCAAGAAAACACCCCATTATTTTAACAAAAAAATAACATTTTACTAATTTAGTTATTGCTTTCGGTCATAGACAAACTCTTCATGGGGGTACACAGTTAACCTTGAGTTACATTTATAATAAATTTTGGATCTTCGGAGCAAAACAGCTTGTATCCAGCCATATACGGAAATGTGTTTTAAGCGTTAAAAACAATGGGCTCACCTGTAATCCACTGATGGGGCAGCTACCTTCAGCTCGTGCCAAACCCTCTCGTGCATTTCTTCGTAGTGGTGTAGACTTTGCTGGACCTATTCAATTACGTACAGCAAAGGGTCGAGGACATAAAGTTTATAAAGGATATATGTATATATTTGTTTGTCTGTATGTCAACGCGTGCAGTTCATACTGAAGCAGTGTCTGACCTCACGTCTGAAGGATTTATGCAGGCCTTCAAAATGTTTGTAGCGAGAAGGGGCCATTGTCAGGAGGTGTGTAGCGACAATGGCACAAATTTTGTAGGCGCTGCAAAAGTACTGGGTATTCTCTTTACCAAAGAAAATAGTATTTTGTCGGATATAGCGGAAACATTAGGGACTAATGGCGTCTTGGCATTTTATTCCGCCTCACGCGCCCAATTTCGGGGGACTGTGGGAGGCTGGAATAAAATCGGTGAAATATCACCTAAAACGCGTCGTTGGCACTTCCACCCTGACTTACGAGGAACTAGCAACTGTGTTAGCTCAAGTGGAAGCGTGTCTAAACTCCCGGCCACTGTCTAGATTGGGAACCAATTCCGAAAATACGGAAATTTTGACGCCTGGCCACTTCCTGGTTGGTGAGCCTCTTGTTACGCCACCAGATGATAACTTTGAAAATTCTAACTTAAGCTCGTTGAAGAGATGGCAGTATACCCAACGTATGTTGCAAACATTCTGGCGAAAGTGGTCTCAGGAATATTTGAGGCAATTCTTTTATAGACATAAATGAACCTCGGAAACTCCCTCTCCGAAAAGAAGAAATGTGGTTCTAATCAAGGAAGACGGTCTTCCTCTATGTCGCTGGGGTTGGGGTTTGGTAGAGGAAGAGCATCCTGGTAATGACGGGATCGTACGAGTGGTCACTATTAAAACGAAAAACTCAATTATCAAAAGACCTGTATCTAAATTATGTTTGCTTCCTGTTACTGAATAGCCTATTTAATTTGTGTAATAAACGGATTTTATACTTTGGAAGGAGAATTCATAAATAATTATGCACGGTGGTTAAAAAGAAATTGTTTTTTTTTGTAGTTACCTTTTTAGTTTACACCTATGCAATTGTTAATGTTGCATTAGTTTAGTTGGTTAGTACGAAATATTTAATGTTTGTTGTTGCATGAGCTTGTTATAATATTAAGGTCAATTTATGCTTGCCCTTAATGGGGGGAGAATGTATAACCTTGTTCGCACTATGTCGACTAAGTTAAATTACCCTAGGCACAGTTTTGTAAATTAGTTCTTGAGGCCTCGATAGATGGCGTTGTGCTACTAATTAGAACGCGGTGTTAAGATTCTCCGTCGACTAGTTTATAAGGACCCTATGGACTTAGAATATTTCCCTTTTTTACTTCGTGCGAAATATACCGTTGGAACAGGGTTGCTGCGTTTTAATCAAAAGCTCCCTGGTTCCATCCGAAGCCCTATGCTGACCCTGGCTGGCAGGTCGTACACTGTATTTGCCCCACGTAGAACATCATTCAATATCGGAAACCATTTCAAATTTGGCTTGATTTTCTCACACCTCATTTTCTTTCACCAGATTTTTTTGAATCATTTATTTTCTTGAATTCCTGGGAATAGGTAGATCTTATTCTTTTAATCTCAAAATTAAGAAGACACACATTAGGCTTAACTTTTTATGTATACTTATGTAATTAAAAAGGTAGTGTTTTCATTTATGCAAGTATGTACTTACGTTTGCTTTTATTTCTTTGGGACCGAAATCCGGTATGCCCATGTTTTCCTTAGGGTACGTATTTGAATATCGAAGATTAAAATACCTACGCTTAAAATACCAATGTTCAAAACATCGAAAATTTAAATATCGATTATATCAAAATGTTATACCTAAGCTTAAAACGTCGAAGATTGAAATGCCGAGTGATTAAAATTTCGAATGATTCAAAATATCGAATGACATTATGCCTAAGTTCAAAATATCAACATTTCATACATCTAAATTCATAATATCTACGTTAAAAATACCTACTAGTTGAAATACCGAAAAAAAATTATATAGGCAGTATGAGTGTATTCATAAATGTAGGTAGATGTGAAATTCTCACACCCTGCAAACCCGTTGCTATTAAGAGTCATTAGTCTGTTTACTGCGTAAATGTAACGTACAGTTTATAGAATATTATAGATTTATTATGTCGGAACACGTATTAGAAGTTTTAAAAACTCAAAAAGGTGGATTTAAAGTGCATCTAAATGGTTTTACTTATACGAAAAATCGATGGAGCCAAGATAAAATATATTGGGATTGTGAATATAAAGTAAACCGTTTATTTAAGTGCAAATCACGATTAATAACCAACATTTTTACGGAAGTACATTGTGCAACATTGATATCGTGCAGTGGCGAACATAATCATGAAGGGAACCCTATGAGAGTGAGTGTCGCTGCTAACATTGATAATTTAAAAAGTAAAACGGCAGAACAACCTACCGTTAAAACTTGTCAAATATTACAAAATCATATTGCATCTACCAGTGCCGCTATTGCAACGAAGTTACCAACAAAAGAATCTTTAAGGCAGATGATTATTCGTGAGAAAAAAAAACAACTAAAAATACCTATGGAACCCACAGAGTTCGACTTTGACATAGATTTCGAGTCGACAATGCTCAATAAAGCTAATTTTGTCATTAAACAAAGAATTTTTGCTCAAAATAAAAGGGTTGTACTATTTAGTACAAAGGAGTTAATGAAATATCTGAGTGAAGCAAATTACTGGATAATGGATGGTACTTTTGCAATCGTACCACAGATATTCCAACAATTATATACAATTCATGGTTCGATAAACAATCATGAAAAACATTTCCTTTACTGTTTGCGCTTTGTACCCACAAAGATAAGCCGTCCTACGACATCATGTTTGATTTAATGATTGAGTACTGTACAGAAAATGAAATTGTATTGAACCCATCACATGTAATCTTGGACTTCGAAAAAGCTCCAGCCTTAAGTTTGCGCCAAAATTTCGAGTCAATTACTTTGAAAGGATGTTTTTTTCATCTGAGACAAATATTGTATCGTAAAATCCAAAAAGATGGATTGGCTTCAAAATACAATACCGACAATAAATTCAACCAGGAAATAAAGTGTCTTTTAGCGTTGAGTTACATTAACCATAATAATGTAGTTATGTATTTTAACGATTTAATAAAAAGTCTTTCAAATGACAGTCTCAGAATTGCACAATGGTTTGGTGAAAACTACGTCATTGGCAAAAATAACCAACAACCAAAGTATAGTCCAAACTTTTGGTGTCAAAATCACCAATCTACGATACCGCGCACTCAAAATAGTGCTGAATCCTTCCATCACCATATTAATGAAATATGTTCTAAAAGACATATTGGTTTTTACCGTTTAATATCAGAGTTAATGAAGGAAACAAAAGTAAATTTAATTGAAATTCAAAAAATCCTTAACGGAGAAACAGAGCCTAAAAAAAGGAAGAAGACGAAGTGTGCGAACACGATGAAAAAAATTAGTAACATATTGGAAAATATTACAGAGTACTCTTTTGTGGAATTGTTAATGGCTATAGCTTCAAATCTTTAAAGTATTTAGACCGGTATTTTTATAGTTGATTTTTGACTTATGTTTTCGATTATTATTATTCAATAAAGAGAAGGATTTTTTGTTTAATATTTTGTATTATTGTCACTGATTATATTGTACATTTGCGTACAAATGTGTTTTATTTTGGGTTTTTATTATGTAAAAATAGGAAAGGAGGTTTTCCTTGTTTTTTTTTTGTAACCCACCTAGTAACTGATTACCATCTAGCAGCAAACAAGCATGCAGCAATCATGCAACATGCAAGCAAGCATGGTTTCTGTCACGGCTCCGGCGCTGCAGGGCTCCGGCAGTCCCACGCGAGCTTAACGTCGCAGATGGTCTAAACGCTCACCACCGCAGCTTCGGCTTGTTGGCCGGCTTCGCCGGCCAACCTCAGCTGCGGCGGCGGGTGTTAAAACCACCTGCTCCTCAGCTCGCGGGCTGCCTCGCCCCTCCGCGCCTACGCGATTCTAAATTACACTCTAGGGGTAGGGCAGACAAGACTACGTGGAGTCGGTTTTGCAGCGATACGTTTCTGTCACTAACTTTAGTAGCACAACATATTGACTTTCAAGAAAATATTTTAATTTAAAGACCTAAATAATACCTTCACGATTGACCTATGCTTGTACACTAGACACTGATTTTCATGGATAAAATAGGTCAAAATTGTTCCAAAACCGAATTGGGGCACCCCGAATTTACGTAGTCTTTTGGCTGTTACCCCTAGAGTGTATATAAAAATCCGGAGGCGCGAAGGGAGGACAACTGGTTGCACTTCCCGTAGCGCCGGAGACGTTGCAGAAGCAACCTTTTTCCACTCATACTACTTACATCAATTTTTTTTCGATATTTTGTAGGTACGTATTTTTAGGGTGAATTAATGAATGTATTAAATGTTGAAAATTAACCCATTTTTACACGTAGGTATATTCATTTTCGATGTTCTATGTACCCATCGATATTTAGGACGTTCGATAGTTTGTACTTCGATATTTAGGACATTCGATAATCTGTATTTCGATATTTGGATCTTTCGATGTAACTTTTGTAGATATTTAGATTTTAGATATATTGGACGTAGGATATTTAACCATTCGATACTATAAACTTTCGTTATTTTAATTTTCGGTTTTATGGTCGTTCGATTTTTCCATTTTCGATGTTATGAACATCGATATTTTAACAGTAGGTATTTTAATCTTCGATATTCAAATACGTACCCTTTCCTTAATCTGGTTATATGATGTCTCCCTGGCATTTTAATTTTATACAACGGGTTTTTGCAGTTCCATAAACATTCGTGGCTTATATATTCATTAACAAACTGCAGTGTTGTAGCCTCAGACCATTTAGCCGCCATTTTATACATAATATCGCAAAAAATGCGGCACGTCCTGTTGCCGATCACTTATACTGATCTCTCCTACTTTTGCTGTGCCCGACAGGGTCCACAATGAGCATTTTTGTAAACCTACCACATAAGTACATATGTGGAAGCAATAAATTTATTGAGTATTGTATACACTGTACTAAATTTGACTGGTTACACTACGCCAAGTGGCGAGACACGTGCCGCGCGGGGGGTTGCGCGGGCGCGGGAGGGATGTCACTTGACCAAAAAATACGAAGCAATTCTATTTGGATCAACTTTCAAGGCAGCTTGCAAACCAAGTTGACTCGCTACTGTCCAATCGGTTTACACCACTGTCCTTACTCACTGTATGTTGGGGCGTAACTCCCAACAGTGAAAATGTTATGGTTTTGTTATGTAAGATACGCACTTGTAAGGTGCGTTATGTTATGTAAATGAGTAGACGAATGATTTCCCTTGAAGTATTTATTGCTACTGAATGTAATTACATAATAAAATTGTTCTACTTAAATGCTATGTAGGAGGAATGCACAGCTAAACAATATTGATGTGCTTATAGAAATGTGTGACGTACAAACTACCACAAAGGTCGATGTACAGCGTAGCTCGTACATGCCCACTCACAAAGAGTAACTGAAAGAGTGTGAACAATAAAAATAAAAATGTTATTGTTAAATAATAAATGTTAAAAAAGGAGATAAAATGTACCTACAAGAAAATAATCTAATCCGAGCCTTATACAATTAAATCACAACGCGCAAGAGGCGACGTTGCTTTGTTGAATGTATGTGCACTTGATAAGTGCGGTACGCTGTCGTCTGTGACGTCAAATACAGCTGTGTTGTCCACGATGCTTGCAGTCGACCTCCTTCGGGGCGGTGGATTGGGAACAGGTGGTGTCTCAGGTTTCTCTTGATTCGTGCAATGTTTGCGAAGTCGGTGGTAAACATATATTGCACCTGCTGTCGCTGCTACTGCTGCCAATGTGTAAAAGACAACATATTGGTGAACATCGTGGTATGTCGCCCGATCAGAGATGATGTCTTCTGCGGACGCGGCTTTCATCTGTTCTATCTGTTTTCCCAGATCTTGCAGTAATGATCTTTGCTCCATTACCATCTCATTCTCGGGTTCTGGTTTCAAAACCGGTACCGATAGGTTGAAGATCCGATTAATTGGAGGGATTTCCAGCGTAAGTTCTTCCACCTGGGCATGCATTATGTCCATCAGTTGCCTGTGGGAATGTACAGTGAACGTCTCACTTTTCATAGTGCAGTCACTTCCAAGTGTCATTACCCCTGCGTTGTTTAGTATTTCAGTTGAAATTTGATTCCCGCATGTGACGCGTATTTTGCAAGCGTCACAGCAAAATTATAAATAGCTGTTTATGTTGCTAAGTGCCAACCACGTGTTTTGACAGCTGTCATGTTTTGTTTTGCAGCATTGACTTCTAATGTTTTGCAGCCAGACGAGTCTTGTGTCGTTTTGCAGAGGCTCTTATCAGACGGCATGTGGTATATTGGTGACTTCATGGTGCACAGCAGAGTTGTGCTGTCGTAGTGCATGCATTGATGTAGGTCAGTCCCAGTCATCGGTAGGTATAAATCTTTCTGTATGTTGATTGCTAATAGTTCCGCTATCGGCAGTAGGGTGACCATGTCGATGCCCTTCTTTTTTGGGACAGGAATGACGTGATAGACTTCGTAGTTTTCTGTTCTGATTAACGGTACCCGTATCTCAATAAATAGGTATTTCTCTGTCATTTTTGCCTTCACTTGTGAAAGTTGATATAGGCGGAAGAAATCATCTTGAATGTTGTTGATGGGAAGTGCCACATCCTTTGAGAGCTGACCCGAAATGACGTTCAATTCGTCCCGTAGCTGTTCTGGCGCAATGAGGTGTAAGTTCATCTTGCCGTTGTAAATGTTGGTTACGGTATCCAACAGAATCTCTTGAACGTTTCTTAGATGCTCTATAAAGCTGTTTGCAGAGATTGCCGATATCACAAACTCGATTGATAGTTCTTGAGACTCAATTTCTTGCTGATGGCTGCTCGTTAGCTTGTCTAGTCTTAGCAGATGTTGATTAAATAGTTTGTATTGTTTTTCGATTGTTTGTTTCGATCTTCTTAGCACGTTGTATTCGGCTTCTATTATAGTTGTCTGATTCTTAGACAAAAGGGCCAGATGTTTCTTATTTTCTTTGATGAGTTGTATATCCCGTTGATATTGTTCGGCGAATTGGTCATCCAATACTCCGAACAGGGAACGTGCGATTGAACCGACGCCATTGATAAGGCCGCGTTTGCTTCTCATATTCACCCGACCTTGTGGATTCAGCAAAATTCGGTTGTAGTGGTCGAGTTCAGCGAACGCGTGATGTAGTTGTAATGAAATAACGTCACATTGAGTCTTCTGTTTTAGTTTTGAAAATATAGTCTCGAGATGATCGTTGAATTTAGTGAACACTGCTGTACCATGCCAGTAGGTTTTGACGTCGTAATAAACAACTATCTTCCACTCGTCGCGAATCAATTTCATGTCGGTGGCTTTGTCGAAATATAGGCCTTGTTGTAATTCGATGAAGTTTGTTGTTGTGTTTGTCGTCGCGCTTGCTGGACTTAGTAGGTATAGCAGGGTCATTACTAAACCGATCAAGTTGATTTTTCCTGTCTTGGCAGTTTGTTGACGTTTTGTTGTAGTCACGTTAGTAGCTTGTTTTTTGTGTTCATTTTCGGTGTTTTGTTCAATGGAGTTTTCCTCGCTGTCTATTGGTAGAATAGATAGCTTTTTTATGGGTCTCTTTATGGAGCCGTTTCTTGTTTTCAGGGTCACGACACGAACATATCCGTCGTTCCCTGGGTGAAGATCTGTTACTCTGCCCATCAACCATTTTCCTACGGGCCGCTGGTCATCGTGTACAACAACCAAGTCACCAATCTTCACGTTGTTCTGAGGTTTCTGCCACTTTGTTCTTGCTAACAGTTGGCACAAGTACTCGTTTTTCCACTTCTTCCAGATTTCTGAATATATTTTTCTAGTCAGCTCTCATCTTGTTCGGGCGTCTTCTCTTGTTTCGATGACGGTCAGCCCTGACCTCCCTGTTAGGAAGTGTGCTGGCGTCAGACAGTCGAGGTCTTCCACATTTTGACTCAGCGCATAACTAAAATTTGCCTGTACCTCTTTTCGATGTCAGCTGTGTAAGCATATTTGTATTGCCTCCACTGTATTAATGTTGTTTGTAAATATTGTTGTAGGTTTGGGCCCTTGTACATGAGATCGTTTAAGCTCCAACCGGTAGTTGTTTTTGCGGATGCATTAAATACAACCCTGTACTTGGTTGTTGTACAAGTTGACTCGGCGCGTTCGACGCCGTGGTGCGGCAGATAGCAGTCGAGTGTCTTGTTACATGTTGATTGTTGTATATGACCTAAGTCAATGTACTCCGCTATAAATTCTTTATAGGCTTTTGCTAAATGTTGTTGTTTTCCTAATCTTCGTTCTAACGTTTTGAATTGGGCAGTTGCCATCTGTTTGGAAGAGCCCAGCTTGCGTTCCCAGTCGTTTATCATTGGAAGTCTCACTTCGTATCTTCCATTTTTTAAGCGTTGGAGCGTGGTATCAGTGTAGTTCTCAACGCATTTCTGTTCTTCCGCTGAGAATTCGGTTCGGTCTTTGATGTCTTCAGAATCCCAGAACTGTATCATATCCTCCAGATTGTTCTGATAAATGATAAATGATAAATGATAAATGATTTTATTTCTGTAAGTAGGTTTGAACAAACACTTTTACACGTCAATTCGTCAATTTTACAAGTCAAGTCGTTCAGTACCACGTTGCATTGTAATGTTGTAGTTTTGACGTGTCCGCATAGCAGCCAGCCTAAGTATGTTTGTTGTGCGATGGGCCGTGTGACGTCATCGCTTTTAATCATTCCTCCTAGCATGATCTGGGAGTAAATGTCTGCTCCAAATAGCAGATCTACTGGTCGGCTGCTGTTGAATTCCCGGATCCGCCAAGTTAATATTTTGTATTTGAGGCCATGATGGTTTTGTAAAAGTTTTGTTCGGTAGATTCTTGATTAGGTTTTTCATTGTGTATACTGATTTCCTGAACGTAAAGTCATCGAAGACAGAGCTGCATGAAATTGTTATCATGCCCTTGCAATGGCTCTCCTTTTCTCCAACTCCAAAGACAGCTCCTTTACATTTATGGCATTTGATCCCAAGAAGTTGTGCTGCTCGTTCTGTTATCAGTGATATCTGTGGCCCTTGGTCTACAAGAGCTCGCATGTTGTACTGAGTCCCATCAGCTCCCTCTACCTTTACTATGGTGGTCGCTAATAGAATCTCCGATGCGTCTTCATCATCTTGAGACACATGAGATGATGAATTTGCTTGGTTTTGTGCATTGTTTATTGATGCAGCTTCGTGCAATAACGTATTGTGCTTAGCTTTGCACTTGCGACATCGGTTGTTTGACGTACATTTTTTGCCCTTATGGCTGTACAGGCAATTAATGCAGACTTGCAACTTGTTTATTGTGTTAAGTTTTTCGTCGTTCGACATTTCTAAAAACTTTGCACAAAAATAGAGGCCATGTTCGTCGTTGCAGAGTGGACAATTAAACGTTGACGCATGGTACGATTTCGTAACCTTGTTGTTACTAGCCGCTTGATTCTTGTTGTTATGATAGCTGTGTTTCTTGTTAGGGGATGCTTCTTGATTCTGATTTGTCGCCGAACTTGTCTTCTGATAGTTGTCTTGTTTACGCTGCGACGATTCCATTGAAGTAAACTTCGCCTCTGGGTAGTCTAAGAAATCCTTTAATACAGGTAATTCTCGCGAGTTCTTCAGTGATTCAATGTAATCTGAGTATGTCTCAGCGTCCAGTTTTTGAGCCAAAATGTGCACTAGTAGCGGATCCCAGGTTCTGATATCCACTTCTAAATTCTTGATGGCGTGCAAACATTCTATTGTGACGTCATGTATTTTTTTGATTTGTGCTAATGACTGTTGCTGCATAGTAGCCAGATTGAATAGCATGTTGATATGCGATGTAAAGATAAGTTTCTTGTTGTTGTAGCGATTATTGAGAATGTCCCAACATACTAGATAATTGTCCGAGCTTATTTGTAAGTGTTGTATCAACCTTTCAGCTTCACCTTGGATCTTGCTTTTCAAAAATTGCATCTTCTGCGCATTTGACAAGGATGTGTTATGGATTGCTTCCGTGAAAAGATCTTTGAACGGTATGCACTGGTTAAACTTTCCGTGAAATGCTGGTATCTCCAACTTTGGTGTCGTTTTTTCTCGATAAGCTCCGGACCACATCTTGGTGTTTAATGTCTTCTTCAGCTCGATGTATTGATTTTCGAATCTTGTATAGCGCTCTTCATATAATGCGTTCTTGTCCCCGTTGAGTTCGCACTCGAGTTCCCAATGGAGACCGTCAATAGCAGACCAACGCGCTTGTAACGTTTGCAACGCATCCTGGAATTCCCATTTTTCTGTGATAAATTCCACTTGAATGTTGGCAACAGCTCTCATGAAGGCCTTGAAGTTCGCCGATTGTTTGCGTAAGAGGTCGTCCAGTTTGCTGTTGGACCCCGTGTCCCTCTTGTTAGGGCTTTGTTGTTGCAGAGGAGGCGATTGATCCCTGCTGTTGCTTTCAGTTATGTTGTTGGTTTCTCCTTCCGCTGTCTTGTTGCTCTTGTAATTTCTTGCTCGAAGTACTTGCTTGACCTTGTTCAGAGTTACTTTCGATCGGCGTTGGCTGCACCGCCGGTCCTCCTGCGGACCGTTTGGGCGCCGATAGTTCCTGATTTTGTTGGAGAATCAACTCCTTGACTTCTTTATAACATTTCAATGCCGTGTTATATAATTCGCTTGTAAAGTAAGGATGACCTGCACTTGCTTCTGTTGACAGACGATCATGGTTGAACTGGAATTCACTCCATAAGTTTTCCAGCATTTGCATACGCCGTTTGAAGTAGTCCAGGTTCTTCCTGTCCCAGCCATCCTTCTTGATGTTGATGCCGACTTTCTTGATGTTTTCGAAAAGTTCGCGCTGATTCTCCTAAGTATTTGCTGCTGACGTCATGTTGTCAAATTTTGAGAAGTAGACTGTTGCTCTACTCTTCTGGTTCTTGGTATCGTATAACCTCTCTCTTCTACGATATTCGCCTTCTCAATTGGTTACTGGGGCGACTCGTTTGTGAGAGACCAGTCCGACCGATTCGCGACCGTAAAAGATATTAATCACACAACACTAAATCGCTCGAAGGACCAAATTTTGGGGCGTAACTCCCAACAGTGAAAATGTTATGGTTTTGTTATGTAAGATACGCACTTGTAAGGTGCGTTATGTTATGTTATGTAAATGAGTAGACGAATGATTTCCCTTGATGGATTTATTGCTACTGAATGTAATTAATTACATAATTGTTCTACTTAAATGCTATGTAGGAGGAATGCACCGCTAAACAATATTGATGTGCCTATAGAAATGTGTGACGTACAAACTACCACAAAGGTCAATTTACAGCGTAGCGCGTACACTGTACTTATCTACTTCGCTAAACACTTGACCAATGTAAATCGGGCGTAACGAAGGACTTCGTGCACCTCTGCGCAGACTTAACTTGTAACTACAACGAGTACTTTAACCACATTGATATGTTTGTCCTCTCCGCTGTTCAATTTATAAGAAAAATCGTAAGCAACTCTCTCCAAATAATCCACATTGATGTTTATTTCTTTTGTAAATTGCTGTTGTTCATTTGTTATATATTTTATTTATTTTTTGTTTTTTTTTGTTATTAGGTATTGTTATTTATTATTTAATTCACTGCATGACGTTTTTAAAAGGGTATCATTTAAGCTATTACCAATTTAATTAGTTTTGTGTTTCTTAAATAATAGGGTTTGTCCTCCAAATAGTAGATCTGTCACCAAAATGTAGTCACCAAACAATGCAAAATCAGTTCCACATTAAATCACCTAAAATCCTGAGATATAAGGTCTAGTACCAAATAAATGTTTTTGTATGTATTATAATAGGTGTGTCCTAATAAGTATTTAAGCAAACTAATTTAAAGAGATCACCAATAGTAGTAGTTTTCTTATTCACCACAGATCGATTGATATACATAATATGTCGACGGTAGGGCTTGGTCGACGGAGCCCCGCTTCGCGGGGCTCCTACTTCTGGGTGGTTTATAAAAAAATAACCACGAAGGGGATGGCGGGGTCTCTCGACCCCGCCATCCCCTTCTAACCTAACCTGTCCGAGTCGGGGTGCCCTAAAGTCCAGATTGCATCCAGTTTCTCCTGGTAATTTGTCTCGGGTATCATTTAAGCTATTACCAATTTAATTAGTTTTGTGTTTCTTAAATAATAGGGTTTGTCCTCCAAATAGTAGATCTGTCACCAAAATGTAGTCACCAAACAATGCAAAATCAGTTCCACAATAAATCACCTAAAATCCTGAGATATTAACCTGGGAACAATTTTTGTTTATCTGAGAACGAAAATATTTCGTGGCGATAGATCTATTTATTAGGTGATACAACTTGATGACAAATATAAATTTTGGTGATAGAAAATATAGTTCCCTTTTTAAAATATATTTGTTATCAATATTTTGTGGAAAATGCCGTTGGTTACACATTTAACCATCTATTGTAATCATTTTAATATCTACTGTGTAATATGTAGCTGTTTGTTTTCCCAATAAAAATAAAAACACTCGCCAAATCTAATGAATATCTGCGTATTTTGATTAGAAACCGATATAGTTCTAAACGTTTCTTAAAGTTAAGTAGGCAGTGATTAGCGACTGTTTAACCGTCCGCCTGTCCGTCTGTCAAGACCCTTTTTCTCAGGAACGCGTTGAGGTATCAAGTCGAAATTAAAATCAAATACTCAGGTCTGCAATCCCTTGAAGGGGAAAAAATCTAACTTTTAAGATAACGCAATCAAAAGATACGGCCGCTTATGCCGCATATTTGGACACTCATAAGGGAATAAAAACCTATAGAGGGTACTTCCCGTTGACCTAGAATCATGAAATTTGTAGGTAGCTAGGTATTAAACGTAAAAGACTGAAAATTTTAAAGTACCTACTTTTATCAAAATTTTATCTTGCGATTAAAAACTTACATTTGCAGTTGGAGAATTGACCGTAACGTATATCGATGTATGAGAGAACATTGTTTCAGTTCAGCTACAAAGTTAAGTTTGTTCTTGGGATAAATTAATCCCAAATACAGAACCCTTCATTATGCATGGTCTGACATACACTTGGCCGGTTTGTTTAATACCTAGTCGCAGTTGTTTATACCTATGTATAATTTATGTTCGTTCATGTTGAGTTTCATTACGTATATGTATCGAGTCATGATTCGTTGGCAATCTTCGCGTCCTCGTGCCTGCTACTAATAACACTCGGCAAAAAAGAACGAGCCAGGGGTGACCTAGCAACTACCAACCACTTACCAAACGAAGCAGCGATTTATATAAATGCACATTAATATATGCTCAGCTGAATATTTTTGTACCTTGTGACTAGATATCAGTCAATGAATAGTAAAACAATGCAAGTGCTGCCACCAGTGCACCCCGTGGATCCTGTGCACCACACACGCACCTGGTGACTCGTTGCTATGCAATGTCTATGAGATGAGTCAGCAGTTGCATATGTACCTGCCTACTGAATGGTCATGAAATGAACACACTTTTTCTAGTATAAACATTTCTGTATTTAAAGCAATATTTGGCCAACTATTTAATTAGGTACTAAACATACTCGTAATATCAAAATAGACTTCTTGAAGATGACCTTTTGATTTCGAAGCTCGAAGAGAACTAACTTAGAAACTAGGCGATGCTTCAAACATCATATTTCCATTCCGTTTCATTATAAAAACCAGTACTTTTCAGTAACTGTCGAATGAGATACTTTTAAACTTTATGACTACACTGATACAAACATTAATTTGAGGCGAATCGGATACTTTGAATTTTATATTTAGTATCTAAAATTAAGTCACTACAAATCTTAATAATATTTGGAAATCATGGCAGTCACCTCTCCCTCTCGTCGAGAGGAGGCCTGTGTCCCAGCAGTGGGAACATTATAGGCTGATTATGCTGTGGCAGTCGCCAGCTCCCGCTTAATCCTTCTATTTCTATTTACCTGATGCCCAGCTGACGCCTGCGAGTACAGTACCCGGCATATTCAAATATACTATAGATATACACACAATCTTCGTGTCTAACTTCAGCCTTCGGCTTGTAGCGGTATCTGCAGCGCCACATGCGAACTACGCATCACACTGACGTCGCGCAAGATCCTGCATCGCGCAAGCAGAGTTTACCGAACAACTAGCATATTATTTACAACGCCCTGACATCAATCGTCGGGCAGTTGCCCACCAGACACAACACCCGTATGGTCTGAGGATCCTCCCTTTTCTATGGAGGTATGTATGAGCTAACTGTACACCCTGTTCCTCATGGCTTTATAAGCTCATTAAGGGACCCTCATTCTATTCTTAGATATTATTATTCATACATACACTAACGAACTGCTAAACACTTTCATATCTCTAATAAATACCGTAATAACAAATAATACATCTAAAATTATAATTCCAAGGAGGCAAAGAATCTTGAAACCATGGATTACCTCTGGCTTGTTGAAATGCATTCAGAATAGGGATCAAATGCATATGAGATTAAATAAATCACCTAACAGTACAACCCTAAAGATAACTTACATGCGTTATAGAAATCTCTGCAATGACTTGCTTTGAAAGCTCAAATTAACATATGAAAAATGTGAACTTCAAAAAGCACAATGCAACCCAAAAGAACTGTGAAAAACCATTCAAGAAATAACAAATACACGTAAGGCATAGTCTTGTGCCTGCTCGGTCATTTTAAAGATCGCTCCGTACTCGTACTAGTTCATTTCGGACAGTGAACTAGTTCATTATATTAGTTCTATTAGCTCTATGCTGGCTTAGAAGAGAATGTTTTACCATTATTATACATAAGTATGAAATTAAAAACATTTGAAATGAAATGAAATGAAAATGAAAAAATGTTTATTAGTTTAACAAGTTTTCTTACATTACTAGGTAGTGATTGGAGCCTCCTTTTAAGCTAATAAAGCCTGTATTAGGAGACTCCGCTCTTCCATACCATTGTTGGTATTAACTATAAACTTGTTTATTTAAAACAATAATAAAAAAATATATAATAAAGGAATCTAATCTACGAAAACTAAGGATAATTTATAAGTAAGGCTAATAAGTGCTTTCAGAATTCAAATTGTTAGTAAAAGTGTAGTTTTGTGTGATAGTGTGATTATGTGTAATTGTGATTGGGTTGTTGTGGGGTTGTTGTGTGTTGGGTGTGTTATGTCATTATGTGTGTGGGTGGGAGTACCTATATCATGAGCGAATGAGATTGAGCCTTAGGATACTGTTAGCATACACTCGAGAGCAATGAATCCGGGTCACTTAAAGAATCCTAAAAATCTCGGAAACTGAAAATGCTAGGTTAATGCAATAAATTGTATTTAATAGACAATGTAATACTCCTTAAATGAAGGTATTAAAACTTCTTAGTTATTGTAAAGTTATATCATAAAAAAATCAAATTTGAAAAAGGGCCACTTTCGAAGATGGAACTACGAAATTACAGCATTTGGTTTTGCTTTTGTTTGTAATCTGTCATTTATGTGGGTACATAAACCATGTTGATAGTGCTCTATATTCATTATTCAAGCTGAAATTATGTCGCTTACGCCTGAAGAATGCACCAGAATACTTACAATGCTGGAAACCGGCCGGAGTCAGCGCGATACAGCCAGGACTGTCGGTGTGTCGCTGTCAACAGTACAAAGAGTTCTCCGACGTTACGAAGAAACTGGTTCTAACCTACGCAGACCAGGAACGGGCAGAACCAGGTGTACCACAGCACGAGAAGACCGATACTTGGTGAACACCATGCTTCGAAATCGCTTTCTCACAGGAACTGAACTCACCAATCAGTTTCGACGCCTCGGAGGAAGTAACCCAAGTGCATGGACAGTAAGACGTCGGCTTGCTGAATCTAACTTAAAACCCCTTAGACCTGCAAACGGCCCTAAACTGGAGCGTGGGCATCGTATTTCAAGACTAAGATATGCCCAGAGCCACGTAAATTGGAGTATTGAAGATTGGTCAAAAGTTATGTTCTCCGACGAATCAAAATTTATGCTCTACAAGCACGATGGAAGACACAGAGTGTATCGAAGACCAGGGGAAAGATTCAAGCAAGCATGCATCGAAGAAAAAGTAGCCTACGGTGGTGGGTCTGTACTTCTGTGGGCCGGAATTTCTTCTGAAAGTCGCACAGAGCTGGTGATCATAGAAAACGGCTCTATAACTAGCGTAAGATATGTGGAAGAAATCCTCAATGATCACGTTGGTCCATTTATGGTCAATTTAGGTGAGGATGCTATATTTATGCATGACAATGCCCGACCTCATACAGGTAGGATTGTGAATGACTACCTTCAAGAGATGAACATTACTCGTATGGAGTGGCCAGCGCGCAGCCCGGATATCAACCCGATCGAGCATGCTTGGGACGAGCTAGGCAGATGCGTAAAACAACGAAACCCTCCCCCAATCACGCTTCGTGAGCTCAAAATTGCTCTCACAGAGGAATGGGAGAATATTCCCCAAAATCGTATAAGGAACTTGGTGTACAGCATGCCAAACCGCGTAAACGCAGTAATGGAAGCACGAGGAGGCAATACGAAGTATTAAAATTCAAGAAAATCGTAATAAAGTTCAAAAATTTCATGTTTCCTATTTTTGTTTTAAGGAGAGATCAGCAGTTTTTTTCTTTATGTAATTTTGTGTTAATAAAATGTATTTTTTTTTACTTTCATTTAAGGAGTATTACATTGTCTATTAAATACAATTTATTGCATTAACCTATCATTTTTAGTTTCCGAGATTTTTAACATTCTTTAAGTGACCCGGATTCATTGCTCTCGAGTGTATTATACTTATAACAATAATGTCTATGTTTCCTCATAATTCAGCGGTTTTATCAATTGAGCTAAAATTTTTTTACATTCATTTAGTTTTTTATTGTATAAGTAAGTTTCCCCATTACATTTGTTATAAAGTTGAGCAGACCGTTTTTTAAATTGGATGCTAGCAAATTTAGTTTTGGTTTGGGGAACATCTGCTACTAAGTCTTTTCTTCTTTTTAAATTTAAGTTAGGGTCAGAAGGAAGGGATTTGTGTTTTTTAATTATAGTTCTAATAATGTATAGCTTTCTCACCGATAATAAGTTGCTAATTTGTTAGAGGTGTTGGGTAGAAAATATCATGGTTTTTAAAATACATCATCTTAATTAGAGCACGTTGGCCCCGCTCAAGATCAATGAATTTAGTTTTTGCTGCACCACCCCAAATGGGGATGCAGTACGTCAAAACAGATTGCACCAAAGCTATGTAGATTTCATTAAGGAGGTGTCTCGGGTTATTCGTACTAGTAGGTACAACTTTTGGAACAATATGCCTTAGGGTCTTAAAAATCCAGCTTAATTTTCTTATCCTGTTATTGACCTGCTCAAGGTGAGGATACCAGGATAGGTTTTGGTCGACCATAACACCTAGATATTTTGTTTGTGTTACCTTATCTAATGTTGGACATGAACAATTACATGTTGTTACATATTTACTAATTCATGGCAACATTGAGTCCCAATTATTATGTAGTTTTTTGACAGCTAGGTGTCAGGGAAGAAGGATTTCCGTTTCCCGTTTAACTAAGGTGTTCTGCATAGAAATGCAAATAATAAAACAAATATTAAGCAAGTAACGTCGGTGGTTTTATTGAAATATAATATTGGTGACGAGGATTAACATGGCGTTAATCGGTAGCATTGAACATTTTAATGCAGAGAAACAAGATTTCAAAGAAGCGGATGGAACAGTTTTTCATAGTAAACCAGGTGAAGGAAGCCATGAAGGTGCCAATGTTAATTACACTTATTGGGCCAGAAACATACAACGTATTGAAAAATCTAGTATCTCCAGACACACTCGACACTATCTTGTAAAGAAATCCGCAGTAGCCGGCCGGTATGAGTTTTACAAGTGTAACCAAAAAGAACAGCAAAGCGTAAACGATTATGTGTTGGAAATAAAAAGAAAAACCGCTCCGTGTAATTTCGGCACTTTTCTCAATGAAGCTTTAAGAGATCGTTTGGTGTGTGGGTTATCTAGAGAGCAACTCATCAAGAAGCTCTTGACAGTTGGTGACAGTCTTTCTTTTGAAGAAGCGGTGAAGATAGCAACTGCATATGAAACGGCAGAAAACGAGACAAGGAACATTCAGCCAGATGTGAGTGTACAGACCCTCCAAAAGCAGGTTTCTGTACAGAAACGCTCTCCATTTCAAATGCAGGGACGTAGCCAAATGAGTAATGGGGATGGTGTAAGAGGCAATGTATCTAATGCCCGAAATAATGGAGAGTGCACCCGTTGTGGTGGCAAGCATATGTCAGACAAGTGTTTCAAGAAGAATTGGGTGTGCTTTCACTGTAACAGACCAGGTCACATTGCAACAAAGTGTCATTTCCGTTTATCTGGAGGAAGAAATATGTTGAAGCAAATGGATGAGCAGCATACTGAAAAACAGGATACCGAGGAGGGACAAGTCATTCTTGGCAGTATTCAGCAACTGTCTAGTGGGGAAGACATTGCATGGATGCCATTATGACTGAAAAATGGACAAATTTTAAAAATGCAAGTGGAGACAGGAGCCTGTAAATCAGTAATACATAAAAGAGATTTTGATGAATATTTTGCAAAGAGTGTATTAAATAAGTGTAACTATAGGTTAAAGTCAGTGTCAGATGAGCTTTTGGATATTCTAGGATCATTTAAAATTACATTAAGTAATTTAAAACAAGATTTGTATTTGGTTGTTATTGATTATGAAAAGTATTTTGGCCCTTTAGTGGGAAGAAATTGGTTAAGAGTTATATTTCCTAAATCCGCTCCACTAGTATTTGTGCCATTGGTGTTATCAAGGTCTAAGGTTCTGTCGATCCTTTCACTAGTTAAATACTGAGGTGGAGATTCTTGGCATAGAGCCTCCTGCACCCGGTCAGGCACAACATCCAACTCATCATCTTTACTATCTACACTGCCTGCACATGATCTAAGAGAAGATGCATGATAATATTTATGAACTCCCTCAACGTTTACTAAATATCTAGCTACACTTAGTCCCTTTAAAATTACTCCCTTGACCCATCCTGTCCTTTTACTGAGTTGTTTACACCCAACCTTATCCCCTTCTTCAAATACCATGCTTTTTTTTCATATCCTTTACAAGTTTTTTTTTAAATAACATTATATGGTTTCATTAAATGAAATCTGGTCCGGGGTTTTTGTTTGAACAAAATCTCATTTGGAGAAATACCTGTTACATTTGGAGTATTTCTGTAATTAAATAGAAAAATTTGTAACAGTACTTCTGGACTCAATTTTGAATTTTCACTTCCCAATCTACTTAAACATTTTTTATAGTTTGCACTGTTCTCTCAGCCATCCCATTAGACTATGGGTGGTAGGGTGGAGTTTTCACTGCTTCACATCCATTTACTTTCAAAAAATTCACAAATTCAACAGAATTAAATGGAGGTCCAAGAATTAAATGGAGGTCCATTATCACTTGCTAATGTAGCAGGTATACCAATAATAGTGTTGAGCCACAGGTTCGGGTTGTAAATTAAAGATGTTACAGTTCCGTTCAGAGTTATATTTCAGTAAACTTAACGCTAATTACACATGCGACCCGCTAGCAACCCGACAAGCCCGTGACTGGCTTACGTCGCTCAAATGCAACGTTGCAGAACCTACGGCGTGGTGCATTGTCGTCTCTACATCATTCCTCCCCTTTTTCGAAAATTTCACATACTTACATAATTAAAACATTTATAATTACAAACATTTTGAAACAAAGTCATGAGATAAACAGAAGAACAATGTAACTTTATTTTAATTATAATATAAGTTGCTTTTGTGATAGAGTACAATAACAATGGGTGTCATGTTTCTAACATAGATTGCATGCGGTTCAAACAATAACGCTTAAGATGCATGTGCTCACGCCTGCCCCGGCAGGTGTAGGCAGAGGTATACTATACTAAAGATAGACTATATGCTGTCACTATAAAGTTTATGCGTACTGTATATTCGGTGTTTGTTGCTGCCCAGTTTTGTCATTTTGGTTTGTTGTTATAGCAGTAATAAATTCTTTTCTTGCCCAATTTTTCGCACCTTTTTTACACTTTTTGCACAAGATACACATGGTACATAACAACAATAACACTAGAATACTTGCAACTACTGCTCCATATAGTTCCAACTTTTGCTCCACCGAACTTTGGCTCGCGTCATTCGCGCCATTTTGGGCTATGATTATCTCCTCTGATTTGCTGTATGATTTGCCCATCGTCGTACGGTGATAAGTTATAATACGTAGGTACTTAAAGTATCTGTTGTAAATGGAATAATAAAAATGTGTGTAAAAAATTGTATATAAAGTAAATAAATGCTTATATCGTAACCTACTTAATCTATTTTTTAAAACCGCTGTCATACTCTAAGCGAAACGTAGCTATACTAGCTGCTACTTTTATTATCTCGATACTGGCTGTCGACTATATTATGACAGTCGCGTCACTTAGCATTATAATAGCTTTCTTTGGACGAGATCTTAACACTAAAATTCTTAGTAAGCTAGTGCATGTTTATGCGAAATAATTACACATAATAACATATTGAATTTATGTGATTACAGTAAACTATTTAAATGAATAAAAGTTAGTTTAAAATAGTATTATAATACGTTTATATTACCTTTACCTGAATCGTATGGGGGTTCTACTCACTCTTCCGCTACGCGTGGTGTGAGTGCCCGGGGAATCACGATTTGGGACAGACTCAGTATTTGTTGATGACGTTTCGTCACTATCCTCGTTGAGATAGTATGCAGGTTTCAAACGGTCTATAGATATACGAGCTTTCCTGCCTGACATTTGAATGTAATATACTTTCCTATCTCTATTCAACACGCGAAAAGGTCCGTCGTATGTTGGTTGTAAAGGCCTACGAACGGCGTCGTTCCTAACAAAAACGTAATTACATGTTTCCAAATCCGGATGTATAAATATGTTCTGATTTTTATTTTCCCTAATTGCTACAGAGTGGAATTTCCTAATTGTTTCTCTTAATTTGCCTACATACTCATGGCTACTATCTATTTCTAAGTTAGATTTATTATCATAATAATCCGCGGGTAATCGCAAAGTAGTTCCGTAAGTCATTTCTGCTGCGCTTATGCCATTATCGCCTCTTACTGCTGTTCTAAGTCCTAGTAAAACAGTTGGTAATTCTGTCACCCATGATGATGCTATATTACATAAGCGAGCGGTTAACGCTGCTTTAAGCGATCTATGCCAGCGTTCCACCGCTCCATTGCTCTGTGGGTGGTAAGGTGTTGTACGAAGTTTATTTATACCTAACAACTTCATTAATGAGCTAAATAATTGACTTTCAAATTGGCGTCCTTGATCACTGGTTAGTTTTTTTGGACAACCAAAACGCGATATCCAACCTTCATATATAACTCGCGAAACAGTCTCAGCGGTTATGTCTTTTGTAGGGAAACATTCTGGCCACCGTGTTCCTCTGTCTATTATAGTTAAGCAATACCTAAACCCTTCCGATGAAGTCGGTAATGGTCCTACTAAATCAACATGTATATGTTCAAATCTATCACATTGAGGAAACGAACCCAAAGCTGACATTGTATGTCTGTTAACCTTTGATCGCTGACACTTAACACAAGTTTTAGTCCATTGAGTAATATCGCGGTTCATACTCGGCCAATAAAAACGATCTTGTACCAATTTTCGTGTAGTCCTGATCCCTGGATGACTTAAATTATGCACTGTATCAAAAGCAATCCGCCGAAACTTTTCAGTTAAATAGGGTCTGATTCTATCATTACTTATATTGCAATAAATAAATTCCCCGCTGTCTGGTAACATTATTTTTTTAAAACTATCGTTTCTGTTATCGGGATTTAACAATTGTAAAACATAGGTATCACGTTGTTGTTCCTTAGCGAGTTCTTCGTAATCTATCACTGTGGGACAGTTTATAGTTGCTACACGCGATAACGTGTCTGCAACAACATTATCCTGCCCACTCACATGTCTTATGTCTGTGGTAAACTCGCTAATAAATATTAAATGACGTGTACGTCTTGGTAACTCTTTCTCGCAATTTATCTTTAAAAATGCGTAAGTAATAGGTTTGTGATCTGTGTATATTGTTAATGGCCGTCCCTCGACCATGTTCCGAAAATGACGAATGGCTAGGTAAATCGCTAATAGCTCCCTGTCATACGTGCTATACTTACATTCAGTTTTAGACATGTTTTTTGAAAAGTAACCTAATGGTGTCCATACATTATTTACTCGTTGTTGCAACACCGCGCCTACGTTAGTATCGGACGCGTCCGTCATAAGTGCAAGCGTTGCATCCGCCACCGGGTGCGACAACGTGACCGCGTTACACAAGCTTAACTTACATTCTTCGAATGCTTGCTCAGCGATTGGGGTCCACGCAATAGGTGTCTTGTCTTTCTTTTTTGAACCATGAATAAAACTACTGAGAATCGATTGGGATGAAACTGCGTTTGGTATATGAGACCTATAAAAATTCACCATGCCCAAAAATCGTCGCAATTGTTCGATATTGTTGGGCTTGGGAAATTCGGTAATAGCCTTAACTTTCTCACCAAGTGGATAAATCCCATCTGATGTAACATGATAACCTACGAAATCTATTTCTGTCTTACCAAACGTACACTTCGCTAAGTTTATGGTTATATTATATTTGTTAAATTGCTTAAATAATGACTCTAGATGTTTACGATGCGTTTTCTCGTCAGAAGATGCTATGATGACGTCATCGATATAGGAGAAGATATTGTCTTTACAATCTGCGTCTAGCTCCTGAAAAACGGTATGGTGCATGAATCGCTGAAACGTCTGGGCAGCGTTACGTAACCCAAACGTCATACGCGGAAATTCATACAACCCAAATGGTGTAATGATTGCAGTCTTTTCTATATCTTCTGGCACTATTGAAATACAATGATATGCCCTGTTAATATCAATTTTTGAAAATATCTTTTTTCCCGATAGTATATACGTAAAATCCGATAAACGAGGAATAGGATATCTGTCCGGCTTGGTGATAGAGTTAAGCTTCCTGTAATCCCCACACGGACGTAACTCCCCATTTTTTTCTTATATCTAGCCGGTGGTAACGGTCTAGCTCGAGCAAATACTGGAGGTCCGGTTGTTTCAATATGGTGAAAAACACCGTGGGTAGGTACTTCCCTATACGACGCAGGTTTAGTGATATTAACGTACTTACATAATAAATCGTGAAATGGATGTGTATCCTCCACTGTTTTCACGGTCGGTTGCTCCGCCTCCACAATACTGGCAACAGATTTCAATTTTGTTAAATTATCAATTAACCTAGATGAACTTAAATCTACAATCAAGCCGTGGTGAGCCAAAAAATCAGCTCCTAAAATTGGTTGGGTTACCTCGGCTATTATGAACGTCCATTTGTACGGTCGGCGTAAATTAAAGTCCAATATCATAGTTTTAGTACCGAATGTCTTAATCACACTTCCATTTGCCGCGTATAATTTATATTCACTACACTCACTCGCGAAACGATTATGTTTAGACATTGGTAAAACTGATACATTGGCGCCGGTATCCACCAAAAATTTTAGTCCACTTTTCTTATCTCTAACACACAGGCGTTTGCTAATCCCGCTGGCACAGCCGTCCGCCTCTGGCTGCACTGCATCTAGTTTTTTCCTGACTCGGTCTCTTGCCGCTTCTGCCATGCGCAAGGCTGAATGCATTTGTTGGCCTTATCCTTGTACCGGAAGTGGTAAAAACACAACCAATCTGGATTTCTCCGCTTCACTTGTCCCGAGCGATTACGACTTTGTGATGCAGAGCGATAAGGCTTCCTATATCCATTACAACTAGACGATCTGCCTCTTGACCTTGAAGTTTCCAAGTGGTTCAAACGCTGTGTTAGCTGAGCAATCTGCTCTACAAGGGTTGGCTGCGTGGCTGTGACACTGCTCCTAGTACCCGAAAGTTCGTGGATTTCAGCAAAACGTGTTGTTTCAACGACTTTATCCGCCATAGTAGCTAGCTTCTCCAGATCTTTCACTTCACTTACTGTGAGTACTGCCTGTACCGCTGCTGGTAAATGTCCCATCCATAGCATACTCAGAGTTTCATCTCTAAATTTATTTCTAGCGAGATCTCTCATTCTCCTGAGGAGTTGGGAAGGCTTTTGATCTCCCAATTCCAGTTCCTTCAAAAGTTTCTGAACTTGGCGAACCTCCGATTCCTCATACACGACGAGTAATCGATTTTTCAAGGCTTCATACTTTTTAGTGTCGGGAGGCGACAGTACAATATCGCTTACTTGCTCCACGTGCTCACGGCTGAGCTTCGCGACAACTAAATTATATCGTGACTCATCTGCCAGCTTTTGGTTAGCCACCACCGCTTCAAATTGCGCAAACCAAAGACGTGGTGATTCTTTCCAGAAATCCGGTATCCTGCTTGACACAGTTATCTGAGCTAAGGCACTTTCGCTCGCCTCGCCCTTGACTGGAATTGTCGACGGAGGATTCATTTTTACGCGTTTACTGGTCGCACAAAAAATAGAGTTTATTCACTTCAATCGTCGGGGTCACCAATATTGAGCCACAGGTTCGGGTTGTAAATTAAAGATGTTACAGTTCCGTTCAGAGTTATATTTCAGTAAACTTAACGCTAATTACACATGCGACCCGCTAGCAACCCGACAAGCCCGTGACTGGCTTACGTCGCTCAAATGCAACGTTGCAGAACCTACGGCGTGGTGCATTGTCGTCTCTACAATAGCAAAAGTTTTACACAATTTTTCCAATACCTGAGAAGAAGTTGTACTCTGCATAATGTGTACATCTAACCATTTTGATCGTGAATATACAATCAAAAAAATATGTAATATAATTTATATAACAAAAATCAACATGTACTCTCTCAAAATTTCTTTCAGTTTTGATCCAAGGGGTCAGTGGGCATGCATTTGTAAAACATCTAGTTGCCTGACAAATCTCATAAGCCTGTAAAAGTTTTTCAATGTCCTGTCCCAAATTTGGCCACCAGCAATATTCCCTCATTAGCATTTTTGATTGAACAACACCTTGATGAGATTCATGAAACATTCGGAGAACTTTTGATCTTTATTTAAGTGGTATAATAACTCTATTACCCCATAATAAACACTTCTGTTCAACACACAATTCAGCCCGCTTTAAAAAGTAGGGTTTTAAGCTGTCATCACATACACTAATTGGCCAACCAGATATGACATACTCATAAACTTTACATAAAGTTGGATCTGTTCGAGTATAAAAAGCAATATCTTTAAAATGAACGGCAGGATTTTCAGAGAAACTCAAAAAATGTACAGTATCACATACTTCTGCAACTTCCGGCAAGGCAGACGTGATAAGGCATCTGCATTACCCCATAAAGTTCCTTTCCTATAACTAATCTCATAATTGTATCCAGAAGTAGAGCCCATCTTTGTAGTCTAGCATTTGCAGTCACTGGAATTCTTTTAAGAGGATCAAAAACAAATTTTAATGGTTGATGATCAGTTTTCAAAAAAAAATTTCGGCCATACAAAAACTTATGAAACTTTTTTATAGCAAAAATTATTGCTAAAGCTTCGTTTTCCACTTGTGAGTAATTCCTTTGAGTAATTTTTTTTTTCTATTTAAAGTTGCCAATGCAAAACTTATGGGCTCTCCATCTATTTTGTGACTAAGTACTGCCCCAACTCCATACTCACTAGCATCTGTTGTTAAATACAATTCTTTATTCACATCATAATGTACTAACAGCTGATTTTCAATCAATAATTGCTTGCTATGTTTAAATGCCTTTTCGCGGTCTTCAGACCACTTAAAACAAACAGTATTGTTTTTTAATAATTTATGCAGGGGTGATAAGGCTTCTGACAACCTTGGTAAAAATTTACAATAATAATTCAAAAGTCCAAGATAAGCTTGTACTTGAGTTACTCTCTTAGGAGCTGGAGCTCTTATGATGGCTTCTACTTTATCAGACAAGGGTTTAATTCCTGTTTTATCAATGTGATGTCCTAAAAACTTAATTTCATTACAGAAAAATTGTCATTTTTCCAAATTGACTTTTACATATGATTCTAAACGTTCTAAAACCAGAGTTAAATGGTTATAACAATCCAACGTACTATTTCCCTTTATAACAACATCGTCTTTAAAACATTTCACATTGTCCAACCCTTGTAAAATTTGGTCCATAGCACTTTGAAATACCGAAGGCCCACTAGAGACACCAAATTGCAACCTAGTTGGTCTACACAATCGTAAGTGTGTATTAATTGTCATGTATTCACGGGCCCGCGTGGTGGATTATGGCCCATTCCTTCTCACCGAGGGGAGGCCTGTGTCCCAGCAGTGGGAACATTTATAGGCTGATGATGATGATAATGAACTCAGGCGCTCGCACACATAGACGCGTATGTTCAAAGATCTCAAACAGATGCCAATCGCCAGTGCGCTTTATACAATCGCGCTATGATAGGTTCGCTACCATTCTTCTAATAATAATTGTTGATAGGCTCCTGTTAAATCTAAAACACAGAAAACACTACCCCCGCTTAGAGCTGTAAAAATGTCCTCTGGTATTGGCAAAGGATAGTGCTCAGTGTCCAACACTCGATTTAGTATGACTTTGTAATCTACACAAATACGCAGCTTCTTGTCACCTCTCTGAGCCAATACTATTGGACTGGCCCAACTACTATGTCATACATGAGTCATCACAGGTGTGTACTCTCAAATTTAGTTCTGTGCTAGGCTGGGAACGATTGGATACACTTAGACCCGAGTTCACCAACAGATGGTTAAAATTTAAACACGTGTTTAAACCATAAACGGGTGTTTAACAATATTTTGCTGTTCACCAAGCACTAACCATTGATTAAGTGCTCATTAACGTAAACGAAGTAGCCAACTCAGTTCAACCATTGGATTATGCTACCTGACGTGAAGTTTGGCATTCGGAGGAGGTGGAGGTAGACTTCCACCACCTAAAAATAATGTGTTACGTTATAAATATCGCGACAATCCGGAACTACAAAGTATTAGTTTTAATAACAATAAAATTTCAATAACAGTTTAATTTGTAAGTTGAGTAATCAGGACCTTACAATGAACAATGTTAACATTTTGTATAAAGAATTCTTCTCGGTAGTCCAAACAGAGCTCAATTATTCTTTTAAGAAGAACACTAAAAGTATTAGCCCTAAGTTTTTATTTAGTGACTGGGCAACTAAAGGACTTAGGAAAAGTAGGGAAATACTTTTTGAGCTATATGGCCTTAAGCCTTATATTAACACGGAAACTTTTAATAAGTATGTTGCTACTTACTCTAGAATTTTTAAGAACACTTGTAAGGCAGCCAAAGCCTTATACATTAGCAACAAGGTCAAATCAGCAGACAATAAAATAAAGACTGTTTGGAAAATTATCAATAATGAAACGAACAGGAACAAAAAGCATAATTCTGATTATACACTGGAGACGACACGAGGTCTCATTTGCGGTAGCAAAGAAGTTGCTCAAGAATTTGTAAATTTCTGTACCAGTATCCCAATTAAAACTACATACACTTTAAATTCCTCGCCCACGCTCGCTTTTGATTTAGTAAGGGCGAACGTTTTGGTCTGCCCGATTGAATTTTACTTTAAGCATATTAACCCCATAACAGTAATAAAAGCTTTTAAGCAAATCAAGATCAAATTGACTGAAGATCTTTGGGGAATGTCCATTAAAGTCTGTACATCCATAATTGACACTATAGCGCCTTACTTAGATGAAGGAGTCTTCCCGGATTTAATGAAATACAGCAAGGTACCACTTTTCAAATCCGGGGACAGTAAAGACACCAATAATTATAGACCCGTATCCGTGTTGCGAGTTTTCAGCAAGGTATTTGAAAAGGTAATGCTTAATCAAATGCTCATTCATTTTAACACCAATAAAATTTTACACAATCAACAGTATGGTTTCACCAAGGGACGTTGTACGACTGACGCCGGGGTCACTTTATTAAAACACATATTTACGGCGTGGGAAGAGGCCCAAGACGCCATAGGAATCTTTTGTGACCTCTCCAAGGCATTTGATTGCGTCGATCACGAAACCTTGCTCTTGAAACTTAAGCATTATGGACTTGGAATACTTGCGCTCAGTCTAGTAAAATCTTATTTAAAGGATAGGCAGCAGCAAGTTCAAATAAATGGTGTCAATTCACTTAGTTTAAAAGTAGAAATGTGAGTTCCACAAGGCTCGATATTGGGTCCTTTCCTCTTTTTAGTGTATATTAATGATCTACTCCATTTATTAAAAAATCAACCACAAATGGTGTTATTTGCTGACGATACTTCTTTAATTTTTAAGGTAGAAAGAAGTGCTACAAATTTTGACGACGTTCATAACGCCCTAATGCAGGTCCATAATTGGTTCACTGCTAATAATTTAGTATTAAATGGGAAAAAAACTAAGTCTATATGATTTTCTATAACTAATGTCAAAAGTAGTGATTGTGAGATAGTATTGAATCAAGAGAAACTAGAATTCGTCGACAAAACTGTTTTCCTGGGGATCACGCTCGACTCGAGGCTACAATGGGGTTCTCATTTAACATCTCTGGCGGGACGGCTAAGTTCAGCAGCATATGCTGTCAGAAAAATCCGTCAATTTACCGATGTAGATACCGCGAGGCTAGTTTATTTTAGTTACTTTCATAGTATCATGTCTTACGGTATTTTACTTTGGGGACGGGCTGCAGACGTCGATTCTATTTTCATTCTGCAGAAAAGAGCCATCAGAGCCATATGTAATCTCCGCAGGCGCGATTCTCTAAGGGAACTGTTTAAGGTTATTAAGATCTTGACGGTACCTTGTCAATATATCTATGAAAACATCATGTACGTAAGAAAAAATGTACATCTTTTTACTAAAAGAGGTGATAGACATAATTATAGTACCAGAAATAGGGACCTATTAGTTCAACCAGGTTTCAGACTGGCTAAAGTAGACTCGTCTTTCATAGGGTACTGTTTAAAATGTTACAATAAAATACCTCCCCACATACTTCAACTGAATGAGACGAAATTCAAAGTTTGTATAAAACGCACACTATGCAGCCAGGCATATTATAAGTTGGGGGATTATATCGCTGATAAAAATGCCTGGATCAATGCTGGTCCTGCTCCACAACCTCAACTAATTGATTAACATTTGAAAATACTGTTGGAGCTGCTGAAGATTGTAAGACTACCTTTGCTTTGTATAAACTCAATCTCCTTTGTATTATATAATTGCATAGGACAAGTGTGAGTACTATGTACTATCGAGCTACCATTTACCGGGTAATGTCTTTCATTGACTTGAATGTGCCCTGGCGGCTGATAGATATCATGCTCACTCAAATGTCTCGCTGACGGTGGCGCGTGTGTTGGATCATTTAGCTCCCTTCAAAATGGTTGAGCTGAATGGTGCTGATCCATGCGTCATGTTCGTGAACGGGCGGTGTCAGTTGGGACTGGTCATCTCTTAGCCACCACGGCTTATTTTAATTATTTTATTATGGATTGTTTTGTTTGAATTTATATTAGCTGTACACTGGACACTCAATGTGTACGTCTTATTTACATCGTTCTCACATATAATTATACCTATAAACAAGATTAATTATTGATGTAACTAATATTTATGTAACAATATAATTTAAAACAGTGTCCATGGAGTTTCTTGCCCGTTCTTCTCCATAGGTACCTACTACGCTTTGGAATGGGCAACTAGCTTCATATTTCTGACTGACCGACCACTTGACAATTCAAAAGTGCCTGTAAATGGTTTAATTGAAATAAATGCTTTGAGTTTGAGTTGAGTTTAGGTAATTTAATTACCACGTTTGCTAAGCAGTCATAAATAGCTCCCGTTTCCGACTTGTTGATTGTTTTTTTGTTTGGCGTTTGATATTTTCCCAGAAAGTAAGTTTGAAGTGCTAAGAGCATCCAATTCGTCGGCCAGATGCTTCCAACCACTTGCTTTTTCGGTATTTGTTGTTAGCGTCCGATTTTTTTATTTTCTATTATATCTGTACTTTATTACAAGTTCCGTTACTACCGATTTCTTGGATTTACGGTACGAATTTACAGTACGTTTGCGTTTATCTTCCATATTTACTGATTATAAAAGAAAACTAACACGACAGCACGAAAGAATTATGAATTGAGTTTGATCACACAGTTTGACAATGGAAATTGATTGACGTTGACTTTCAACATTCACAATAAAATGTTATACCATTTGATCATTCAGTCATTTTCGATTCACTCATTCAAAAACGTTTGGTTATTTAACCGTTGGTTAGAAATAAATGGTGAACTCGATAAAAACGTGCTTTGTTTAAACGACTGTTAAATGCTAACAGAACGGTTACGTAATCAATGATTATGTTGTAGTTGGTGAACTCGGGCCTAAAGCAGATATAATTGGTTTTAGCTATGTTAAAAGTCAGTAAGTTATCTTTGAGCCATCTACCCACTTGGGTCATACCAGCCTCAGCACTCAAAGCAACATCATGCCAGGTCCTCCCAGTGAAAACGACAGCGTGCGACATTTGTTTTAGTAAATAATAATAAACAGCCTAAACGCCCCACAATAACTTTAATTAATTCTTACACGATCAAAATGCGTGCCAAAACATAGGTTGTTTGTATTGTACGCGCATCTCATTTGATTTCATTCTAGCGAATTCGGTCGGTCGGGTAGCATCGTCATTCGTCGGCTATTCTCTTCCGTTCTCGTTCACAGACATTGAACCGTTGAACGCAATCGTATCTGTCAAATCAGTCACTGTCTCTCTCGTTCTCACGGCTTACAAATGTACTAGTTCAAAAAGGGCTGTTAGACCCATTAGACCGATTACAAGTCAGTGTTCGGAAACGTTTCTTCTAGTACAGTGCGAAGATACGGTTCCTATTCGTTCATCGTTCACGAACTACACAAGACTAGTAAGGCACGTACCAGTCCTGACAAGTTGTTAAAAATATGCGATAATCCCCAATCCTCGGTGAATCAGGTATATTCATTTTTTAGTAACATTGGTAAAAACTTAGCTGACGATATAATTAAAACAGATAGGCAAGCCCCGACACCTTAGAACAACGATCCATGCAAAAGTTTAACCCCTATTGACTCTCTTGTCTTACTAGAAGTCAATGAAACTGAAGTTGATTCAATCATTTCACAATTGCGTAATGTCTGTGCAATGGGTTGGGACGGAATATCATCATCTCGGTTAAGGAAATGTCGCCAGGAACTAGTGCCTCCTTTAACTTTTATCTGCAATAGCTGTATTCAGACAGTAACTTTTCCTGACGCACTGAAAAAGGCCATCATTCTTCCAATATACAAGTCTGGGAACAGAGACTGTAAATAACTACCGGCCAATCTCAATCTTGCTATCAATTTCAAAAATAATTGAGAAGATCCTCAATAAGCAACTTAAAGGCTTCTTGAACAAAAATCGCATCATCGCGGCTAACCAGTACGGTTTCAAACCTGGGGTATCGACAGAGGATGCTGTTTTGGACCTTACACAATTTGTAGCAAAGGAACTTGATGGTGGGTCTAAATGTTTGGGCATATTTTTAGACCTCTCGAAGGCCTTCGACACAGTTTATGTTCCTAAACTCTTAGCAAGGATGGAGCGTCTGAGTGTACGAGGCACAGCACTAGAAATGTTTAAAGACTATCCTAAAAACCGCTGTCAGCTAGTTAAAATAGGTGCACGTTGGGAATCGCATCCAACATACACGCAGCCGGCACGCGCAGGCAACATGACCGACCTACGCGTCATCGCCATCGGCGAGTGAGCGGAGGTGCGGCGTGGGGAGCTGGCCGGGCGCCGGCGAACACTTGCTTCCTCGGAGACCACCACGACGGACGACACTCTAAACGCCATAAAATGACGAGCAAGTCGAACATTGGTCCATTGGTCATCTCAGTGATGAGGAAACTGTGACCTACGGCGTGCCCCAAGGAAGCATATTGGGGCCCACTATGTTCCTAATTTACATGAATGACCTCTGCAGAATGATTCTCCCTAACTGCAAGATCTACGCGTATGCGGATGACACTGCAATCGTCATTTATGGACCAACTTGGGAGAGGGTTAAAACAATGGCAGAAAATGCTCTAAGTCAGATCATGAACTGGTTTCACGATAGTCTACTAACTCTCAACTTAGATAAAACATGTTACATCACTTTCGCAGTCCGACGTTATACTGTACCCTCTAAAGACTACACAATATTTGCCCACTCATGCCAGAGCTCATCTAATACTTGTACTTGCCCTACACTGGATAGATGCGATAGTGTCAAATATCTAGGCTTGCAAATTGGTGAATGCCTTTGATGGGACGAACAGCTCAATATGATTACTTCCAGAATGTTGCGGCTTATCTACGTTTTAAAAACGCTAAGAGATCGCGCTGATATGGGCACACTGAGAATGGTTTATTTTGCACTGTGTCAGTCTTTAATTGGATATTGCATTACTGCGTGGGGTGGTGCATCAAAAACAAACTTGCTGAGACCTGAGAGACCTCAAAGAGCTGTACTAAAGGTCATGTGTAAAAAACCATACCGATATCCAACCAAACAACTCTACGAGGACTGTGAGGTCTTAACTGTTAGACAGCTGTTCATTCTGCAGTCAGCCCTCAGGATTCATATATCCAAGCCCAAATCAACCCTAAAAAACGCACAAATGAAAATTCAGGCGTAAAACATACAACCTCTTTTGCTCAACGCCAATTTTACGTTTTAAGTAACCATTTATACAAAAATCTGCACAAAAAGCTAAACATACTGGATTTAAATAGATATATGTGGAGGAAAGAAATAAGTAAATGGCTATTACAACAGGACTATCATATCGGCTATATATATAGTGGCAACAGAGAATCTGCTACCTTACATCTCTTAATACAATTTATAGTATATCATACACACGCACAGATCACATCTCACACTTTATATCGAATAAAATTATTGTATATTTATTACATTCGCGAAATCATCCCCCCCCCACCCCCCACCCCCCACCCCTACACATACATACATGCACATGCATGTCTGCTGTCATTCACTCCTTGTGTTATTTAGGATTAGCTTTTGTTATCATTTAATTTTATTTCTGCACAGCTGTTAGTAGGTACAAATCATTGACACTGTCTTCAATTATTTTTGGTTGTGAATATTAACAGAATCCACTTGGTTGAACCCTATCTTTTAAGATACAGGCTAGTCCTAGTTTAAAAGATAGAATCTACTATTGCATTATAATGTACCTAAATATTATTTTTAAGCAATGTCATACAGTGCAAAGTGGTAGGTATGATTTTGTGAAATAAATACTTTTTATTATTTATTATAACAGGTAATTACCCGTGGGTACCTATTTAATATTACGTAAGTCAGTCGTGTTTTGATCTAATCTTCGAACAATGATGATTGTGTACAATGACGCGCTACACAAACTGCCTTATCAGTGCAATGCCACTGCCACAGCGCACACTGTGCCCACCACTGTGCACAGTGTGTCAGCTGCACACTATACTATACGTATAGATCATAACATAATAGAAACCATGGTTTTATGACATTTTCCTGCCGTGTACGGTTGAGTCAGTGCAATGACTTCACCTGTTGAAACTTATTTCTGATAGGCCGTTTGAATAAGCAAACCCTCAGGAGTCTAGGCTAGAAGCAAAAGTATTTTCTTATTTATAAAAAAGGCGAGGTATAAGTATGAGAATTTGCTTAAAGGGCCGATTTTTCAATGCTCAGATAAACAGTTAGATAGTACTTATTTGACAGTTGACAAAATATTGCATTTCTCAATCGTCAGATAGGCTCTATCTGGTCAATAACGTCCCTAACTGAGGAATAAATCTATATCTGCCTCTTTGACGGCCAGTTAAACGTCTATTCGATAGATACAACTAGATCCATTGACGTTTAGTTTGAGGTTATTTCTCTTAATTCCAAAGTTATTTAGAAATTATGGATGTTTTCGATACTATTGACGACCAGGCAATTGAGGAAGAGGCTATTATGTATGAATATTTAAATAATGAAAGAAAACAAGAGTAATCAGACAAGGGCCCGACCAGTGCTATGAATTCAAAATAATTTCATCACCGATTCAGGGTTTAAAAAATTCTGTACAATATTTGCTTGCCCTGATATGTAATAAAATAAAGCACGAAACACATAGGTAAGTCAAGATAGCTTTTACAATAATAATAGTAATCTATACCTATTGTTTACCTACCTACAAAATATTTTACTAATTATAGGTACACACATCAAAAGTGTCTAGGGATCAACATATATTTTTGCAATAACTTTTCTCCTGATTGATATTAATTAAAATTTTCTTTAAGGATTCATAAAATAAAGTGTTTTCGTTTGTCACAGTAACGATAAACCAAGTCACCTTTGCATTAATAAAGAAATTTGCCATTTTCCTAATACAGGGATTTTTGACATTTGAACCACTAACACAAAAGTTCGAAAAAAAGACTGAAATAACAGTTTTCTTTAAAATTTTATTGGGTAACTTAAACAATTAATAATCCGTGTTTCTACCGCGAACACTAACAACACAAGAACATCGGTTTGGCATACTCAAAATGAGTTCATCCAAATCACGCTGTGGAATGGCCGCCCATGTTCGTTGCAACAACAAAAAAAGGTCTTCTTGCGACTGGATACCCTCCATATTCGGCAGAGCTCTTCTCTGTAGCATATCCCATGCATGCTCAATCGGGTTCAAGTCTGGCGACTGAGCAGGCCAGGGCAGGACATTGATGTTAGCTGCGGCGAGAGTCTGTCTTACAACTCTTGCGGTGTGCGGTCGTGCATTATCATGCATTAACTGAAATAAGGGACCGATTTGCACTTGTAGAGGAACGATGACGTCTGATACAATCGTCTCAGCATAAATTTGAGCATTGAGGTTGCCTCTGATCCAAATCAACTCAGTTCTTCCGCCGATCCAAATACCCGCCCATACCATGATGGTTCCACCACTATAAGGATGGACTTCCTGGCAGGATTTTAATCGCTGTTGGCGTCCAGGGGTTCTCCAGTGTCGTATACGTCTTGTATCCGGTCTCATACCAAAACGAGACTCATCAGAAAAGCACACGAAACGCCATTGTTCTTCTGCCCAATTTCTGTGTTCAAGAGCCCATTGATATCGAATCCTACGATTGTGCATTGCTATAGGTGGTACCCGTAGCGGTCTTCGGGAATGAAGGTTCACTTCATGCAAGCGGTTTCTGACTGTTTGGTCGCTAATTAAGTTCCCTGAAGAGTGATGAAGCCTCACGGCTAACATCATGGCGGTTATTGTTGGAGCTCTTCGAGTTAAGATTTGAATGTATCGGTCTTGTCTCCGTGTGGTGCAGCGATACCGTCCTCCATGGCGCTCAGCCACGGTACCAGTGCTTCGGTAACGTGTCCAAAGTCGACTGATAACACTCTGACTTGTATTCAGAGCTAAAGCCACAGTACGTTGCCGGGAACCAGCTTCTATCATTCCCACGGCTCTGAGCATTTCTTCCCTGCTTAAATGACGTCGCCGCTCCATAATAACGTTGGTTTTAATCAGTAGTAGGGAAACAGTAGCACTAATAATGTCTTCAATGCGTTGTATGTTTTTATAGGGAAAATATTGACAGCTGATTTTCATCTTTTACTCGAATTTGATTCACAGTTCCTGATTCAAATTATGAAATGCACCAAAAAGGATCCATATAAATTTATAAAATCATAAATTTATTACAAAGCCACATCATAATCTCAAGAAATCCGCATAAAAATGCTTGATCCCTAGACACTTTTGATGTGTGTATTTTAGTTTACTTAATATTTTCTCCTGGGTGCAGTCTTGAGTTGCATTTTAAGCAATAAATTCATACTAAATGCATCGTAGGGTCATCCGCACGTCGCGTAGAAATACTTGCTTTCATAGTCAAACTTTTACTGTGACATGCGGTTGACTGTACTTGCCTAACTACATGAAAAATCACATTCACATTGTATTCCGTTTCGCCTCCTTCCATGCTGCTTACACATGCACGCTATTTGCAATCTGTCCGTGGTAAAGCAGGCAGAATTTGGATAATTTACAACTGTATTTTGTAAGTAGGCTACAAAATACAGTTGTAAATTATCCATTCATTCATTCAAGTCCATTATTATCAAAATAATACCGAGTCACTGACAAAATACCGAAAAACAAACTACAAAATCACCACACGCAAGAATTGATTGACATTTGACGAGAAAAGAAAAGAATGAACAGATGCACCACGAAAACAAAAGTATACAACATTGGTTATATTTAAACGTCAAATAATCGAAAGTCAAAGCATTTGCTGTCCTCTTCCAACACACATTACACCTTATGCGTGTTTCTCTCTCGTACAAGATTACAGTGAAGTTGGCAACTAAAATCCCCAGATAACTATCAGCTTGTTATCAGAGGGGCAATTCCCGTATTTTTAAGACCGTTCGCATTCTAATCTCAGTCTCAATCTGTCAAAATTACAATCAATTTACATACATTTTTGACAGGTTTTTGACATTGATTGTCATATTGATTGTCAAAACATAATCCCATTGCCTGTCTAGACGACGACTTTTTATCTATATATATAAAATAAAAAACGATTGTCATTTTGATAGCATTTTTTACTGTTTGTTGTTCAAATGTAAAATGTAAGGTAAGCACTTAATCTTTATTAAAAAAAAACAAATACACAATAAATAATTAAAAGGGATTGAGTATGAACTAAAAAGTTTTTATTTTTCTTCTGGATTTTATTACAATACAAGAAAAAAGAAATAATTAAAAAGAAAGCCACAAAAACCAAAATCCAGAAATTCTCAAAGAATTAATTAAGAATTTCTGGATTTTGATTTTGGTGGTACAATTTCATGCAAGGGGTGATGCATAATGCTACCTTACAAATTTCGCATTGATATTTTGACCGCTTTTCTTGTTTCCTTGTGCTACAAAACCTGCACCGTTTGTATGTAGCCAATGCTAAAAAATGGCTTCCTCTTTGCCCCAATCTTATTTCGTCCGGAACTCCAAAAACACCTCCTTTTTTGTTTTTATATACCACCGGATCTTGTTTCTTGTTTGAGATGTGGCCCGATTTCAGACTTTTAGCTAACCGTAATCGGAAATCGCGGTGTATGTTTTTACGATTTTGGATATTGAGTTTAAATAAAATATATGCGTTTATAATTGCACTCTCAAACAAGAACCAAAACATCCGGAACCAGGACTTTTTTGATCTGCGGCCAATTGAGTAGGAACTTCGATAGTGATCAAAATGATCCACACCACCCATACTCCTTGTGTACTCTGCGATCGCAGTAGGACAAAACATGTCTTTCTTTTGCCCGTTCTTTTGTGTTCTCTGGATCACTTCCACTTTGGTTGGGTTAAAGGCAGTTGTTACGACAAAAACTTCTTTAGTGTCTTGCCATTTGACAACAGCACAAGGGTGACAGAAGCGGTATGTAAACTCCCCAGGATCCAATTTATTTTCTTTGGCCTGTCTTCGTTCTTCAGGTGTTTTAGGTCGTGTTGGACACAGATCTTTAGGTAGGCCTTTTCGATTCATTCGTACTGTTCCTGTTGCCAAAATACCTCTATGATAAAGAGCTTCCATGAGAGCCAAAGAGGAGAAAAAATTGTCAAAAACCAAATGTGTGTTTCGTGGTAAATTCCCTCCAAGTTTCATTACAACTCTGTAACCTAATCCTTCCTCATTGGCTTCTTGATCTTTGCCTGTATAAATGTCAAATTGGTATAAATATCCAGTCTTGGAATCACAACGGCACCATGCCTTGAACCCTCTTTTGATGGGCTTGGCCGGCATGTACTGTTTCTTACTGTCGCGCCCTTTAAATTTGATCATACTTTCATCCACTGATTGGGATTCCGAGTTGGTGGCATTTTCTTGAAAAGTCCTGTTGAGACAATCTAACAGGGGTCTTATTTTTTGCAATTTGTCGTGATCTTTGTGATTCTGGGGCAAATGAGTTGAATTGTCGCAAACATGTAGATTTTCTAAAAATTTTTTAAATCTCTTGCAAGTCATTGTACACACGGCTACAGATCAAGCTATACATTTCCAGTATAAGCTGATCTCGCATTGTATAGGATTTCCTTACAATGAGAGGTCAGTGTAAACTGGAGTTGTATAGCTTGATGTGTAGCCGTGTGTACCACTAATCTCTATGTTATTGTAAAAAGGATCTGCGCTCCAATAAAGCTCTATATCTGACTGAGGATTTATTCCCATTAGGATGATTATAGCTAGGAATGCTTTTAGTTCCTTTACGTTGGTGTCACTCCAGAATTTGCTTTGTTTCATACTCGCGTATTTATTTGTGTATTCAACGATCATTTGAATAATCTCATCTGGAAACAAGTTACTGAAATATTCAATGGGGAGACTCTGCTGGCTATATGGTTTAGTAGGTTCTAATAACTTGTCAAAATTGTACTCAATAAAATTTTCAACATGTGTAGTCCATGTTCTATCCCGTACTTGCAATTCAGCATAAGTGGGATTAGTGGGTAAGCTAGAGGATGGTGCAGGAAATTGAACACAAGGTGGCATTGCTTCGTGAACAGAAGGAGTAAGTATTTCAGGGTGAGCAGGTAAGTCAGGCAATGATGCAAGCAAAACACAAGGTGCCCTTTCTTCGTTAATAGAAGGAGTAAGCATTTCAGAGTGAGCAGGTAAGTCAGGCAATGGTGCAAACAAAACACAAGGTGCTCTTTCTTCGTCAACAGCAGGAGTAAGCACTTCAGGGTGAGCAGGTAAGTCAGGCAATGATCCAAACAAAACACAAGCTGATTCTTCATCAACAGAAGGAGTAAGCATTTCAGGTAAGTCATGGGATGGTGCAGACAATGTTATACAAGGTGGAATTTCCTCATCAGGTGACTCTTCATAAGCTTGAGGTGCATCATCGTCTAATATTTGTAATAGCTGTCGGTTTGACATACCTTGAATTTCGTTCAATCTTGCGTCGAATGGTTTTGGGACATAATCTAAATATGGGTCTTCATCTTTATCATTTTCTTCCTCTGATGAAAACATTTCATTTCATTTTTATTGAGGATGATATTCTCGTAGCATGTCTATTTCCTTTTACATGTCTGTTTAGTATATTCTATAACATTTATATTATTTTTATTTAAGTGCAACGTTCGTAAGTACGCTGTACTGGTACAGCGTCCTAACTATTGTTTGCCTCACCGGTCGACGTCACTACGTCAGCGCCGGCTGTCGCTGAAAACCAGCGCTGGGGCTCTGTCTTGCATAGGGTCGCGGCATAATGCTGAGCGATAGCCGTTTTGCGTAGATGTGACGCATGTTTCCCCCAACCTTTTCATATTTTCTGTGTTTGTGTTATTTTTTGCGTCATGTTTACCGCAAATAAACGCATTTTCTTTCTTTCTTTCTTTCTTTCTATATTTTCGAGCTGTTGATCGTTTATTACCTGAATAACAAAAATACACTAAAGTAGACTGACAAGTAATGACTACAAAAGTTTACCACTAAGTACCCACATTTTATATTTCGATAAATGAGATGTTTGAGTAAATCCTAAATAAAACCCGTGGCAAAAACCTAGTATAAAATAAAGATTTTAATTCACCGGGCAATGGACACAATAACTCCCGCAATAATTAGGAATTCACAGGCTTAGGTCATATGGTTCCCCACATGTTTTATTTAGTTACATCATGATATTTTAGAAGTTTTTACTTATAATTTATGCACAAATCACTAGAAAAACTCAAATTCTACAACATATCAAAAAATTGTACGACTTGCCTTTCTCCGATTCGCCATAATGATTAAAAATACGGTGCACTTGTCACAAAAATGTTCGTTTAGCGGCCGACCACAGATGAAATGGCTGCAAAAGTGACATTTGCGTTCCGTTCCACGTTATTTTTTGTCTTACCATAAATAATATTTCTATGTTGGCGTTTTTGACAGATTGTGGTAGATTCTTTACCAAAACCTGGTAAAAACTCTTAAAAATCTAGGTGGGAAATGCTTAATCCATAGCCTGGTTAAGGGTTAAGTACGAGAATTGGCCTACAGGACATTGAAAAATGCAACAATTTTATTTGTCCTTTTAACAGTCAGATAAGTTAATTCGCTAGTTAGTTATCTGTTCAGTTATTCAACCATTGAAAAATCCGCCCTAAGACTATTAATAATTTGTATTGTGAATTAATGTAAATACCTACTAATAAAAATTCTATGTTAATTATCTTTATTTTATTTTTCTGTCTATGTCTGAGGTTTTTATTATTATTTATTTGTAATATTGTTGGCCACACGGGTTTATCCATTTGAAATCCCGGGAAGATCCTTAATAATATAAACATTTCGATGCAAGTATATAAATAACTCTACCTAATTTCGACCTCTGCTGATGAGTGATGAATGATGATTGTAATATATACATGAATGGCAGAAAATAATACGATACCGGAGGAGGTAGGTACCAAGTAAAAAAAGGGCAGTCTGTTGACGCGACGCGACGGAGACTCGAATGGCGACACACAAACAAACAGGTAGCTAACCGATTACAAGCACAGCGAAGGACGGTGCGACCACGCGGACCACGTGTAACAACGGCCACAAACACATGACGTCAACACCCACCGCACGCCGCCTGTGGCGCTGGTGGGGGGGGGGGGGGGGGGGGGGGGGGGGGACGCCACTCACTACTCGCTCGTGGCCTTCTGAAGTATTGCGTCTTGTGAATTCAAATTAGCAAGCTTAAAATTATAAAAAATACCTACCGCGAACGCTTCCTTCTTAGCGGGTATCCTACCTACCTAAGCTTCATGAATGAATACAATAAAAGAAAAACAAGAATTCAATAAACTATTGCCTTAAAGTGCCTTTTATGTGCCTACTTGAAATAATACAATAAAAGAATGAAACAATAAAAGAATGAAATAAATAAAAGAATGAATACAATAAAAGAAAAACAAGAATTCAATAAACTATTGCCTTAAAGTGCCTTTTATGTGCCTACTTGAAATAAATGCTTTGACTTTGACTTTATTACAAAAAATCTAATTACACAACAAGCTTCGAGAATAACGTAGAATGTTGACAATAACAGAAACTTTTTACCGCGTGTCTCATGTCTGCATCATTATTACAGAGAGTAATTATTGTCTCTTCTATAAGTAATGGCGGTCGTGGGTCGAGTGTCACGGGCTCGCTAAGCCCACGTCCACCATTAGACACTAATGCAACCACAGTGCCGCTCATACCGCTGACCCTGGCAGCCACCGCTGACTGCTGAATCGTAGTGCGTACAGCTGAGTTTTCGTACGAGTAGACGATTGCCGATTCTCTTGTACACCGAACTAAACTATCACTAAAATTCCTTACTTTTGGCTATGAGAATCTTAAGTATATTCTGCAAAAAAAAACTCTTTATGTATATAAAAATAATTTTGACAAAACTAAAATCGAATTTGGCAATCGCGACTCCACGTGGTACTTGTTTGCCATACCCCGTGATTTTTGTTTAGAGCCGAAAGCGCGCATGGGGGCAGCCTTGACGTGTTTTATACACGGTGACATTTGAATCACAGTTTTGCTATAACAAAATATGTTGTTCAGACCATGGTCTACAACCATTCATTAGCATCCAATAGAAAAAAAAACGTCATTGGTTTTCGAAAAAAACACAAAAAAGGCAATGTTTAAAAAGGTCGGGATTATCGTTACGCCCAACAACACAGACACTGCGGCTGCGACGCGCGGCGCTCGCGTCTTGAATGCAATATCGCTACCGTGATGAGTACTTTGATGTTACGGTTAATGTTACAAACATTATTATACGTTTGAGCAACATAAGACTAATTTGAGAACTCCTAGATTAGTTTGTTTTAATAACATATTTGAGGCTGTAGAATGGTAGTAGACCATAGTCTGAACAACGTTTTTTCTAGCAAACTGTGATTCAAATGTCACCGTGTATAGAATTTTTCACTTTTTGTACGGAAAATATGAAAACTTATTGCCTACATGTTGAGTTTTTCACTTTTTGTAAGGAAAATATGAAAACTTATTGCCTAAGTACATGAGTATTAGGGGTTTATGGGGTTAATAAAAGTGGTCGAAATTTTCGTTATTTTTGCTATATGACACACAATTTTCGAAATTTAAGCAAAAGAAAAGAAATAAAAGATACAGTACTTACTGTTTTTGGTCCTGAGTTCGAGGTGTTGGTGTGAATTTTATTAATAAATAAATAAATAAAGGAGATGTTTGATTTTGGGCCACCACTATGTACACTACATAGATAAATAGGAAAAAAATAGGGGAATTTCATAAAAAATACTAAAAAAATCATATGAAATAGGGTACAGTGGTACAAAAATGATAATTTAAAAAGTTTTTTAATAAGATAACCCTAATTTTAGGGCAGCCATGACAGTTGTGTTTGACATGACGTTTGACAGTTTAAAGCACAGCTCACTCCTCTCCTATGAATTATCGAAGTCCAGAGTATATTGATCTTAGAGCATTAAACCAAAAGGAGTGGCCATTGACAGGCGTTCCCCTCTGCCAAAGGTACGAGACCGCCGGTCATAGCGGTTATATAAAACTAGTTGCCGCGCGCTCCGCGCCATTCAGTGAATCATAGTGAGCGCAGAATGACGTGAGCTTAAAATGCCGAATTGCAACGTGTTCTCGTGTAATAAGAGATCAGAAACATCTAGTGTACAAAAGGACAACGTTACTTTTCATCTGTAAGTATTATTACGTTTAAATATTATCAAATAGTGCATTAAATTTGCAAAAAACTAAAAAATATTGTCAATCTAAAAGTGTTGCCACTTAATGGTACTAGATCTACTTTAGGGTAATTTTTAAAGTTGACTGTATATTATATTTAATTATAAGTTCTACTTTACATTCGTTATTATTAACACAATTTATCCAATAAAAAATGGTACTAACCATAAATAACGTGAAATATAATTGTAGATGCTTAATGAATTAATGATGGATTACTGTTTGCAAATTCATTTATTCTTTTATTTTCAATATGTATTTTTATTTAATGTTTTAAATATAATATGTTTAGGTTGTACTTTATTAATTATAAGGAATTTACGATCGTCACTCTTGTTCCGTAAATAGGCACTTTTAATTTGTTACTCTGGCAACACTGTACTAGGAAAGTTAGTGATGGGACAGCACAAAAACAAATGTCGATATAAACATTATAATGTTATTCTTATAATTTATTTTTCAGATTCCCAAAAGATGTAATGATTAGGGATGTCTGGATCCGAGCTTGTGGAAATCATGTTTCATGGACTCCTAAACGTACTAACACTATTTGCTCCCAGCATTTTGAAACTACCTGTTTTATAACACAATCTAATAAAAGTCTCCTCTTTTATTAGACTGTGTTATAAAACAGGTAGTTTTAAATCAGGGTGCCTTAGCAACTTTGAAATTAGGTACCAAAGGTGAATTTAAGGTGAAGGTTAATCTTATAATGTTATTTACTAGTTTTTGCCCGTGACTTTGTTCATGTGGAACTGGTCGCCTTAAAACTTTATCTCGCTTTTTTCAAGGTAGCTTACCCAATGAAAATGAATTTACCTAGTCCAAATTAAATGTGGAAGCTTGCTGATAAAATGAGGCTCAACCTTAGGCGCCTAACCCTAACTTTTGAAGTAACTTATTATACTTTTTTATTCATGTTTTATTTTAAACACGTGTCGCCTTCGAGAACAAACTGACCCTAAGAAATGTATTAGGCACATATACACAAAACTTATTCATTTTAAGAATCAATAGCGTTTCCAAAATCATTAATTAACATTTTACTAATGCGCGCGATGAAGCTGCAATAACTGTAAATAACGCTTAATTTTTATAAATAAAGTATTTTATACAAGTTGTTCTCTGGTTCTTTTTTATGTTATCTCCAAAAGATACAGTGTAAATCTGTCGTGCGTGAACCGAAATTCAGACCAGTCATTCACGTGGAAAAAAAACCTGTTATCCTTTTACAGTCTGTCCAAAGATCGTATATTACGTGCATAAAAAGAATCCCTTTTAATAAGTACGTATCATGACATTTCATGTTGTATATACATATAATCAAACCACTCGATACCCCTTATATGATATACTATGGCCGCTTTCCATCTCCATCATCAGATCAGCTCGATGGTACTCGATGGTATAATGCATTGCCATCCGAACTAAACCAACATGTAAAAATTCAACTAATGAACTGATAATGGAAAGTGATTCTAAATCAGTTTGCATGATTTGTCCTAAACATAGATATACTAACATACGTACCAATACAATCATTGCAAGTTAGTAAAATGCTGGTACAGAAACTTGATATTTAATTATTATTAATAATTGGCACAAAACAAAATTCATCGACCATGAGATATCGATAAGTTTATTATTTATTATTGACATGTTCCTCGCACTATCGATGTTTACTTTGAGATGACGTCATCTCTTTCACGGACAGGTTGTCTGTACATATGTGTTTGTACACTTTGTACTTGTGTGAGTATAGTTTATGCTGGTGTTTGATAATTTTGTCGTGTGCGTGTATAGTGACGTTATCTGAAAAATGCATTGGTGTTAACACTATTTGTGTGCGTTGCCTCGTCCCCCGCGCCGAAAACGGCAGACTTTTTTAGATAGAAAAGTGTGCGCGTGTCGTCTCCTGTTGGTTTAATGCTCTAAGATATTGATAGGCACTAAAGAATGAAGCAGTAGGACTGTTAATAAACGAAACGTTTAAGCCTTCGTTACACAGTGGTCCGGATTTTCAAAAAGGTGGACATAGGATCAAAAATGCATATTTAACTTAACAAAAAATGGTTTTGTATAGGAAATTTAACGTTGATTAATACTTATAACTATCACTTTTCAAAAAAACTGCTCCTTCACGTCAAAAAAAAATATTTGCAAGCAATTTTATCTAATATAGCAAGCAAACCTTATATTCTGGTAAGTATATACTGTTCTTAATACGACAACATATAAATTGCTTGCGTATCCCTGCGGCCTTGACGCCTACGATGCTTCAAAGTTTAAAATTTCAATTGGGATTTTTTAAAATTATATCGAGATTTTTAATTAAGCTGAATTCCAAATATAATTTTTTAATTATATAAGAATTAAAACATACACATTCAAGCATTTGGCAAGTATTTGTTTATTTTATTTTAATAAAAAATTGTAATAAAAGTCTTCAACTTTAGTTATGCAATTAAAGACACGTGCTTATTCGTTGCCTATTTGTAACTGACTGAAACGACTCCTGTGATAAAAGAATCATTTATCCCCACCACCGGAGATTTCGACGACGCTGATTGGCTGTTGAATATGTGGTACTAATTTTGTCAGTAACTACTTGCGAGCGTGTGTTTGTTAAATATCTGTGCATGAAACAATTAAAGGCAATACGTAAACGAAATACAAACACCCACCTCTATACAGGCGCCTAAACACACTCGTGAATGCGAGGCGCGGGCAGCGGTTCACTTAGACACTGAGCAGTGTTACACAGTACAATACAGCTCACACGCACACGACGGCTTCTTAGCCCGGACCGTGACCGGCTAGCTCTGGAAGCGGGACGGGCGGGAGCCACACACCCTAATCTGTAGGAGCGTCGAGTCGGCACCTTCGTCGCTGGTCGTCCCTCGCCGGGCCTCCCCCAGGTAACTGGGGATCTCACCTGGCGGGGACAGACCGCCGAGGTGTCGTGAAGATAACGGCGCTATGAAACAGCGCCGTGGCGCGCCTACTGAAAAATACATAGCAACCACTCACACGGGCGCGCGTAGCGACGCGCGCCCTACGGTGGCCAATAGCCATTGTTGCACACAAAATGAGGGGCCCGTATTTACGGGCCACCGTGTTGCATCCGCGGTCGGGGGGCGATGCCCCGGTACCGCTCGCCGCGCCCTCTTACGGGGACGCAGCGACTTCTAACGATTAAAGGCACTTGTTTCTCAACCCTTGAGGAAGCAACATATCTAATTATCCGTGCTGTGTGAAAGTTTTGTGAGTTTCGTTATGGCTGCATTTGTTACAAACTTGGACATTTTTATGTTCCTCCGTGTTGAAGGAGACATGAATTTTGTTGTTGCCTAAGGTAGTAACAGAAGAAACCGAAAATATGGATCTACAGGATTTGCAGTCTGAAGATGATACATTAATGTAAACGTGACAGATTTTGTGATGTTGTTATTGTTAGAATTGAGTTTGTTAGTAGTAGTAGTTGAGTTGTAGTCCTTTTCAGGACTACTTAAAATAGTCCTTTTCAGGGCTACATCTATTTCTAATTGTTTATTTTAAGATGAGTCACGCTAGTAGTATAACCAACAATATTAACTATTATTTTATCAAAAGGAATTATCTTATCTTATTTTATCAATAGGAAGGGCGAGCCTAATACACGGATGGGGCGCGCGCAACATTAAAATTTTAAACTTTAAAGCATCGTAGGCGCCAAAGCCGCAGGGACACGCAAGCAATTTATATGTCGTCGTATTAAGGACAACAATTACTTACCAGAATATAAGGTTTGCTTAATATACTTTGATACTGAACGGAAGAAAAAAATTTAATTGATTTTCTCCCACACATTTTTTTTTTCAAATTTTTTTTTTGACGTGATGGGTCAATTTTTAATAAAAATGTGGTAATAAGTATTATCCAGCGTTAAATTTCCTGTACAAAACAATTTTTTGTTAAGTAAAATATGCATTTTCGATCCTAAGTCCACCTTTTTGAAAATCTAGACCACTGTGCGCCGCGCCGCCGCGGCGCCGCCCGCCGCGCCGGGTGGTAGATACAATGTTAACTTTTTAACACGCTTTTATTTTAGCTTCACTTGTAACTAACAAACAATGTAATAGCAAAAAAAACCTTAGAACTCAATTTTAACCTACTTCTAAGTGCCTTAGGTATCGAAATTAATTTCAAAATGGTTGAGCTGAATGGTGCTGATCCATGCGTCATGTTCGTGAACGGGCGCTGTTAGTTGGGACTGGTCATCTCTTAGCCGCCACGGCTTATTTTATTTATGGATTGTTTTGTTTAAATTTCTTTAAGCTGTACTCTGGACACTCAGCGTGCACGTCTTATTTACATCGTTCTCACATTTAATTATACCTCTATTCAACATTAATGATGCATGTAACTAATATTTATGTAACAACATAATTTAAAAGAGTGTCCATGGAGTTTCTTGCCTGTTCTTCTCCATAGGTACCTACTACGCTTTGGAATGGGTAACTAGCTTCATATTTCTGACTGACCGACCACTTGGCAATTAAAAAGTGTCTGTAAATGGTTTAATTGAAATAAATGCTTTGAGTTTGAGTTTGAAACTTTGTACCTATGTATAATTATGTAGTTCGGATGACAAAACTATAATTTGGTATCTTGGAGCTGATCTGATGATGGAGCCAGGAGGTGGATAGTAGAACTGTTCAGTAGTTAAACCGGTCAAGTCATAACTTCGTTGACGTTAGACTTAAATGAAGAATATACTAGAAGAAAAAGTAAAAAATAAAAATACGTAGTTTAAAAAAACTAAAAAAACACGGACTTTAAATGATAAAATAATTAAATTGACTTGTATTAGTTACGATATAAGTACCTACATGTGCAGCTTGTCACTTTTTTATATCTAATGGGCAATGAAAGCGTGGAGTGCTTTTTGGTTGTGTGTACCTTTAATTTTCAATTCAATCATTAGATTTTTATTTGTTTTGTTTCAACAAAACAACACGACACTCTCCCAGTGCACCAGCATCATACATACACGCGACACGCGCTGACACGTATACCATCCTATGGCTGTAGTAAACATTCACAAAATGTCACTGTTCTTGATGACCGAACTGACCGGACGCGGACGGCGCCGCCCAAAGCGTAATTTTCATAATCTAGCGGGCCATAATCTAATTTAACAACTTATTCCCAGAAGATAACTAGTTGTACATTTTTTAAGTAGTTGAACCACACTTCCTAGAAACAAAATTTATTTTACAAAGGATCACACCAAACAATAGCAAAAAGGGTCGGAACTACCTGTTACCTGCTCGTTCGCGATCGGGTTTACCGAGGGACCGCGCCATTCGTCTGAGTTCACTCGATGAATACGCTCGTGTTTCAGTTGCTAGTAGTTGTTGTGTGTTGTTATTGTATTTTTGTGGGTTTTGAGGTAAGTTACAAGTGATTTTTACTTTTAATTGTTATTTAATTTAACTACAAGCACCAATTGAATATAACATGTTTACTTTTTACTATAATAATATTCTCAATCACTTTGTACTTGAGTTTTAGTATATTATATCGCATTATACAGTTCTTTGATTGTATTTTTCTGAAAGTATAACTCGCTAGCTCTATTACATATGTCAGTTTGTTTGCGAATGATTGCGACACTCATAGAAGTTTTTCTTACTTTTAGGATGACTTCGCAAATTTCACGTCGAAAATGTTTTGATGTTTGGTTTGCTAACGCAAAACAAAACAGAACTGATGCTTTGCTACATCTTATATTGCAAGAGCTGGGTGATGCTTGCTTTTCGGAAGACATTTTGAAGAGTTTGAAAGTCACAATTCGAAGTGTTTGCCAAAAAATAGAACAAAAATGCTCGAAATCGGGAAGACATCGGGAACGATTTTTGAAGACAAATTCCTCGTGGTTGGAAGAAAGTATATCACTGCCCGATATAGTGACAAACACTGTCGTCGACTTTTCACTTCCTACAACAAGTAATCGGGCTGGAAGACCAAAAAAAGATTTCGCTAGCAGCAGCAATAGAACAAAAAGGCGGCGCATCCAACAAATGCTCGATACATCAAGTCGGGAAGAAATATCGATGGCATCTGAAACCCAACTACGAAAGGAAGGAAAAAGGGATTCAGCAGCTATTGTTAAAGAGCTATGTCTCTTTTCACCTAGAAGAGGTACTTCTATAAAAAAAGCACGAAAATCCATTGAAAGCCGCAACAAGGGTGGACTGTCAGTAGATCAAGCTCTTGCATTAATGGTTGATGCGAATCTAACGACTCATCAATATAGTGTGATACGCCAGCAAGCGAAGAACGTTAATAGTAATCTGTACCCACCGCATTATAAAGTGAAAGAGGCGAAACAGCTATGCTACCCTGACGACATAAATGTAACCGAAACGCACGCTGAAATTAAACTGCAGTCTGTAATAGATCATACAGTAAAAAGATTGTGCAAAGCTCAAGAAGAGGTCCTAAGTACAGTAACTGATTTAAAAACTTTGAGTTTAATTGTGAAATGGGGTTGTGATGGAGCAGAGCAAACTCGGTATAAACAGAAATTTTCAGAAGAACAATGTAGTGATGAAAGCTTATTTAGCATATCAATGGTGCCTATTCAAATGTACTCGGAAAATGACCAAAGCATTAAACAAATCGTTTGGCAAAATGTTTCCCCATCTTCTACAAAATATTGTCGGCCCATCAAATTTGTATTTGCCAAGGAAACAGTAGATCTTATCAAAAGTGAAGTTGATAAAATAAAAGAGCAAGCAAGATTACTGGCACCCACTAAAATCATAGTAAATGACACAGAAGTCTTAGTGAAGCCAACAATGATTTTGTGCATGATCGATGGCAAAATTTGTAATGCCTTAACTGCATGTACATCCACGCAGAGTTGTTATTTGTGTGGCGCTAAGCCCAGTGAAATGAACAATGAAAGGCTTATCGTGGAAAAAGCGGTAAATAGCAACTTTATTTCTTTGGGTCTTTCACCTCTGCACGCTTGGATAAGATTTTTTGAATGCATATTACATATATCTTATCGTTTAGATATAAAATCTTGGCAGGCTCGAGGGGTTCAGAATAAAGCCAAAGTAGCAGAAAAGAAGAAGCTTGTACAGGAGAAGTTCAGAAGTGAACTAGGTTTATTGGTGGATATGCCTAAACAGCAAACAGGAAATACCAATGACGGAAATACGGCCCGCAAGTTTTTCCGGAACTCTGAAAAGTCCGCCGAAATTACGGGAGTTTCTGTTGAGCTGATTAAACGCTTCCACATAATTTTAGAGTGTATCAACAGTGGATTTCCAGTCAACATGGAAAACTTTGAAGAATATACAAAAGTAACGAGAAAATTATATTTTAAAGAATATCCATGGTACTCGATGCCTGCAAGTGTACACAAAATACTTTTTCATGGAAAAGACATTATAGCTTCTTGTATCCTTCCAATTGGTCAGCTTTCCGAAGAAGCACAGGAAGCTAGAAATAAGGACAACAGAAAATTCAGAGAATTATTCACAAGAAAGACGTCTAGAGTGGACACAAACACAGATTTAATTCATCGACTGTTGATAACGTCAGACCCGTATATAGCAAGCTTACGTGCTCCTCCAAAAACTAAGCGTGGCAAAATAACTCCTGAAGTGAGCCAGCTTTTACAAATAAGACCACCAGAAATTGAAATTAATAATATCCAGTCTGAAGAAAGTGATGTCGATCATTATGATAGCGATTCTGATTGAGGCTTTGTATATTATGTCTATGTAATATATTTTTTTGCATAATAAAGACTATGTATTTTTCTTTTAGTTTGTGTTTTCTGCTTATTTGTTTTTATACCTGTATAATTGAAATATAATTGTAAGATTTTGAATGTGAATATTGTTATATGTACCTACTTTATGTTGAAATATATGTCTTAAACCTTGATAGTGTCTTTAATTTACTATTATCGTATTTTAGTGTATATTTTATTCATATTGCTAGGCCTAAATAAAATTGGCCAGCTAGATTGTGAAAATTACGCACTGTGCGCCGGCGCGGCGCGCGGCGCGGGCGGCCTCGGCCCCGGACTCCGGCACGGCCGGCGCGGCGCGGGCCGCACTTTGGACTTCACGCCGCGAATCCCGTGCGTGAAACAGCAAAATTATAATGATAAATAAATCCGCTAAAATGATATTGATCTGTGCTGTATAGTGTAGTGTGTAAAATTAGTCTGTTGTCATGAACTAAAATTCGCACCAACACATCGACCTCCCGGTTCGAAAACAGTAGGTACTGATATTTTTTATTTTCTTTTGCTTATATCTCAAAAATGGTGCGTCCTATCACAAAAATAATTAAAATTTCGACCCCCTTTAAAAGTCCTGTAAACCCCTAAAGCTCAACATTTCGGTAATAATTTTTCATATTTTCCACACAAAAAGTGAAAAATTCCATATAAAACACGTTGAGGCTGACCGCATTGCGCGCCTCCCGCTGTTAAAAAAATCACGGGGTAGGGCAAACAAGTAACACGTGGAGTCGCTGCAAAAACCAAAGAAAAAAAAAGGAACCTAAAAAAACCTTTTTTAAACAAACTTTTATTTGACAGCTCTAAAAAAAAGAAAATAAACTTTAAATTAAATCAAACCTTTAATTTATTACATTAAAAAATATAAATGATATAAAAGCTTGTCGCGTGATTTAACTGTGTAAATAAACAAGAATACACTATGTAACTTGATCTTGACACAAGTAATTCTAAGAAATCATGTATATATTTCATAAAATAAATTTACACAGATAAATCTTACAAAATTGTTTAAGTGTTGTAATAAATTGATGGATTTGATTTAAAGCTTTTGATGTGAATAATGGAAGGAAAAAGCAGTAAGTACATAGTATACTTTTCGAGAAATATTTGCGGTATATTATACGACGTTATTGACAATTTCGTAGTCTTGTCAATTTACATATATACAACCAATTAGGTACATACATTTTATTGCCACTTGGTGCAGTAAATGTCTTGTCACAAAAGTCTTGGGTACGGCCATGTTAGCCCTGCAGGTCTAACAGGTACATGTTGCTCCTGTCCACATTCTAGAAGGTCTGCGGAGGCATCATGCATAAAATAAAACTATAAGCAAATTGAACTATCTATAAATTTAATTAATTATCTGCTACTATTCAGTGATTGGTCATTCTATTAGGGTACCTACCTTACTTCTGTGGATAGCCGCAACTCAATGGCAAGCGCGATACAGGGTCTGCAGCCTTCACAACTACAACGACACTGAAGAATCAACCCGTTCCTATCACAAGGACTTTTATTTAGGTACTTATTTACTTATGAAATTGCCGTTTAGTATACAGAAAGTCGTTCATAAATTTTTATTTATATCAATCAAAATATGCACCCATGCTATCGATGCATCTATGCCAGCGCAGTGGTAATTTTTCAATGCCCTTCTTGAAGAGATCCGGTGTACGGGAGCCAACAAACCCTTCAGAGGTATTTTGTACTTACTGCCTCTCGGATATTGAATTTTTTCCCTGTCAAGAAGTTGTCCAAATTTTGGAAAAAGTATAAGTCTGTTGGCGCAAGATCTGGTGAGTACGGCGGATGACGCAAAACTTCCAACCAGCTCTTGTAGCTGAGAGACCGTATGTAATGCTGTATGAGGTCGAGCTTTGACGTGTAGGAGCAGCGCGGACGAGCGATTAACCAAGACTGGCCGGAGATTTGCGAGCTTCTCCATCATTGTGTCCAGTTCCTCACAGTATACATCTGCAATAATGCTGGTGCCATTTGGTAAGAAGCTGTGATGAATTATACCGGTACTAGACTATCAAACAGTGACCTTGACTTTTAAGAGGTAAGTTTTCGTTAGGAGCATTGCCTAGGCGCTGAACCAACGTCTAACCAACATGATGACCGCTTACGATTATCAAAAACAATCCATTTTCATCGCAAGTGACAATGCTGTGTCTGCAAGGCAAACCTCAACGCGTTCGTCGCGCTGGCGATCGTTCAGTTCGTGCGGCACCAACGTATCAAGTTTTTTTACCTTGCCAATTTGACGCAAATTGACCAATATTGTTTTGATGCTAACTTTGAAAGCTGCTGCTAACTTAGACATAGATTAAGTATCGTCAGCTTCCACTATCGCCTTTAAATAGTCGTTATTGACTTTACTTTTCAGGTGACCGCGGGGTTCATTGTTTAGATCATAATGTCCATGTCGGAAGCGTTCAAACTCGAACTCAAAGAATAAAATTTATTTCAAGTAAACCAATTACAGGCGCTTTTGAATTTTCAAGGCGTCGGTCAGTCAGAAAGATGAAGTTAGCTAGAACCAATAACGAGTCGTTTGTAGTGTTCACTCCGTACACGTAATTCATGTTGCGAGCCGTTTGTGCGGCATTGCGACCGCGACGGAACTCGTGTTCCATAATTACTCGTATTTTTATCGTGTTCATATTGATAAAAAAGATACAAATGTAGTGAAAATAAAACTAATCAATAAACAAATGTCTGAGTTTAAAAATAGAATTGCATTTTTTTTTAATAAAATTCATTTGAATTCAATATTTATTACATAGGTACATAAATTACGTTTCAAATGGCCAGTATTGTAAAACGGCAACTTCATAGGTAAATACCTATTATTTACTTAGCCTTGTCAGCGTTCAAGTTCATAAATTGCTTCATTAAAATGATACTCGCTGATATGGTCAATAATAATAAAACGAAATTTATGCCATTTCATACATACCAAACAAAGCCATTAAACCTAAATGTAGCATATAAAGGGGTCGCCCTGACAGAAACTCACTCAGTAAAATTTCTTTGGATATCTTTAGATATATTTGACGACACGGTTGGCGCAGTGGTTAAGCGATTGACTGCTGCGTTACGTGTCGCGGGTTCGATCCCCGCACGGACCAAATATTTGTATGACCTGCAAGTAGTTGTTCCGGGTCTGGCTGTTAGTGTATGTGAGTTTAAATGTTTGTAAACGCACCCACGATACAGGAGAAATTCCTAGTGTGGGGCAACGTTTTTTAAAAAAAAAATTGTTCTTGGGAAAACCTCTTATATGACGTTTGCGGTAGAATAAATAGTTTTGTCTACCCTCTGCGACGGACGTATTAGCTGCGAGATAACTCGAAACGCAGCAATCACTGCATACCACGGCTACATTGCCTCCATTTTGCGTTATGGTATCGTTCTTTGCGGTCGCTGTGTGGAAATTGATCAAGCCTTCGTGATGCAAAAAAAAGTGCTTAAGGGCTATATTTGGGTTGAAATGAATAGTCTTGTCGCCCTTTCTTTAGAAAATATAAGACAAGTACTAACTTTACCGTGCATCTGTATCTTGGAATCATATACCTATATTTGTTTTCAAGCATAAGAATCTTTTTCAGCAAGCGACAAGCTACTATGCCCCTCGATCTCATAATAGGTACTAATAAGTTGTATCAACCCAAGACGAATCTCACACTTACATCCAACAACAGCTATATCATGTGCATCAAATTGTATAATAAAATTCCGAATACAATAAAGATACTTCGATTTTTTTTAATTTAAACGTAATATAACAAAACTACTCATTGATAAATGCTTTTATAGTGTACTTTAGTTTTTAAACTTCTATTATTCTTTATTTATTATTCACAAAATCCACAGCTCTTTGAAATGTTATCTTAAAATGTAAACTAGTCCTACAGCCAATTACGGATGTACAATTTAATAGTTATACAATACATGCAGCAGAAACAAACATACAGAATGAAATGAACTGGTAGCACCATGTAAGCATTGATATGTGTACAGTGTGGGTTGTACTGTAGGTACGCTTTGATTATATACTGAACTCTTTGATTATATAGTGTAGGTACTCTTTGATTATATACTGTACTCTTTGATTATATAGTGTAGGTACTCTTTGATTATATACTGAACTCTTTGATTATATAGTGTAGGTACTCTTTGATTATATACTGTACTCTTTGGGTCAGTGTGCATGAGAGAGAAGTTGCGAATGGGTGTTTGTGAGTGGTATGTGGTGATTGTCTGTATACCTTCTATTCAATTTAATTTGGATCTATTTGTTAGTTCGTCACATACTTACTATACATAAATAAATTATTATCTCCGAAAGAATCGCAGCGCCATCGCGCCGCGTCGCCGTCGCGCGTCGTCGTGACTAAACGAACTTATACAATCTGTAGAAAGAGATTACTTATTATATTAATAATATTGAGGGATCACCTTGACGTTTCGTCGTTTTCTTTATCGATGTAATAAGTGTATTGACAATTTCATGAAATATCTGTTTGTTCTAAAGAGAAATAAATAAATAAACTCTACAAGATTTAGGTACTTACCGCACTTATACATAATAAAATTATATTTACCTAATAAAATAGGTATAGGAAAAACCGGGGCAAGCGAAGCTTAACCTTGCAGATCTGTCAATTCGTGCGGTTGTTACTTGCCACGAGTACCTACCTCAAACGATGACGACAACAGAAATCTGCTGATCTGAAATAGCTATGCAGGGGTATGGGTTAAATACAACAAACACAGCTTAAAGTTAGCCTAGACTTGTGTTTCTAGGTGACCCAAAACTCGTACTGCTGACGAGTTTTTGGCAGTTCTCCCCTACTCAATCAGAAAAAGCTGTCAATGATGGCAATAAATAGCTTATGCGGTCATCAACTCACAAAGTATACACTTGGTAAAATCGTGGTAGGTATTTAACGTGGAACCGGTCATTTGAATGTTTTTAAGAAAGCACGTGTGATGTGATTAAAAAGATAAGACCAAATTTTTATTAACGTAATGTAGGTAAGTGATCTTGGCTGGCGGGCCAGGTGACTCGTTGCGGCTTGCCACCCGATGACCCCACTGACCCAACTAGGGTCAGTTGGGTCATATCAGGGATAGAGATTCGATCATTCTCATTTGAGAAATATCGAGGTCCTTTGACAAACTTTAAAAAGGAATGTTATATCAACCGTAGCCGTTGGTCCCGGTTGTCATTTGTAGATCTTCGACAGTTGTTACGAGTAGTCAGAAACCTAAAAGTCTAATAACCAGTCTTGCTGGGTACGGTACAGGGGCTATCGTGATAACCCACCCGTCGTCCACTCGTCGTACCCAGTAACTGGGTTGTGCAGCCGCTCCACGTAAAAAAGTGGTATCAAAATCAAAAGTCATTTATTCAAACTAGGCTGAGAATCAGTACTTTTTGAACGTCAAAATCACATAAGACAGACCCCCCAAAATGCCCGCCCTTCACCACTTCCTAGTGCTTTAGCTGGGAAGAAGAAGTGGCGGAACAAACTCCCCAGCAGCACTGCTGTCTGTTCAGTTAGAAGAACTGGATTCGACCTATACATAGTTGGGAAGACGCTTGGCAGATTGATCAACGTACCTACATAATAACTTCCGTGTACGTACTACGAACATACCTATAACCTTGTGTTTTTTCGTAAAAATCTAGCCATCACGATGAGTGTGCACATTATGCACCGAGACTGTTTAAATCAATAAACACTATACCTATGTAGTGTTTACACACAGTGTTGCGACCATAAACGAACAAAAAAATTCGGACGGAAGTCAGCTAAGACAAAACTGAGTCCCATTTATGTGTAAATATATTTATGTTGTATGGAGAAGCACGGGCAAGACAGTCCATGGACACTCTTTTAATAAAATTATATTGTTACAAAATATTACTTACATCATTTGATTTTATGATTAGGTATATGTGAGAACGATGTAAAAAGACGTGCCCGTTAAAAACGTCCAGAGTAGGTACGGGAAATAGAAACGCAAAAATAATTAAAATAAGCCGTGGCAGGTTCTTAAGAGTGTGCGACCCCATCAAATCTCGGGACTGTAGGTACTTGGTTTTCTCGGGGTTTTTGGGATTACCACAAACAGCACCCTAATTGCGATATACACTATCAATCACGATCTGAATTATTTTGAAAGATATTGCTAATCCATTGCTTCATTATTATGTTCAAAAATTTGTCTGCTAAACAACGTAAATAACGCAATCAATGTTGTTGAACCGTCAAAATGAAAGCCATTCTTATTGATAGCGTGTTACGCAATCACCCCGCAGGACTTTTTAAGCCCACGTTGTATGGGACGTCGTAAAAAGAGTGTGCCTACTTCTATATTTATTTATTTTAGTACATGGAGGACTTATAGCTAATATAAACAGACAAAAAAAGAGTTATTTACACCTAGAATAAGTGTTTTATTATACAGGGTTACTAGTAATACGTCGGCAACCTATTAAGGGGGAGTAGCGGAGGTCATTTGCAACCAAATGACCCCTTATGACCCCTATGCAAATGTCAACCATGTTCAAGTAATTTGACATTTTATATTATCCTGATGATATATGGTATCTTATTGTATCTCGTTGGATAGCTGAGAAGTTGTACATATTTTTGGAATGGTCGGTCGATAAAGTTTATCCATGTTTTTGCAGAAATTAACAATTTTAGTCAAATAACCTGCTAAAAATGATGAAAATTATATGCTTTGATTTAAAAAAATATTAAAGATAATTGTCATTTTATGTGTTATAAAATTTAAAATGTCAAAGTACTGGAAAATGATTGACATTTGCATATGGGTCATTTGGTTGCTAATGACTTCCCTTACATACCCTTAATGGATTGGCGTCGTATTACAAATAACCCTGTATTTTTTATTTTAGGTGCTGATAGTGAATATGACTAACAACCTGCAGGATGATCTTATTGTGGCTGCCATATTGGAAGATAAGGAAAAATTGTCAGACGGTGAACATTTTCTTCCTAGTAGTGACGACGAACCTGATCATATCAGCAAGGCTTCTGAAGTTCCAAAGGATACGGATGTGGAACATATCGAAATAGCAAAGCAACCAAGAAGGTGACAAAGATATTCGTTCTGTCCAAGAAATAAACATAATGAATAAATAAATAAATAAATAACTGCGCTAGGTATAGTACCTGTGTTACAGGAGCCAGTGTCTTCTCCTAATAAGTATGAGTCGAGTTATATGCAATAAGAATTCATCAAAAACACACAAGTACAAGAATTAAAGTAAAATATGAAAATAGAGAAAACATTTCCCAACGTGGAGTAATTTAAAAGAGTGTTAGTGATATAGTGTATGAATATGGTGTGTAGTGTTTGTGGTGTGTGAATGTGTAATGTAGGTATGTGGTGTTAGAGTATATACTATTTTAAAAGGAGTTCGGTTTGTTCATAGTCATGCGTAAGTAGCCATGATTTAACCTTACTTTTAGCTTCCTTCATTGTGAGAGGATTTATTTTAAGCTCTAGAAAGAATCTGAACGGTAGTTTCAAATGTAACGTCGCGATATTATGTAAGGAATATGCGAATTTGGTGTGTTAAAATTTTACTGCTTTAAATAATTTAAGTCATAACCTTAAGATCTCGCTCAAATATCCATTATGAGCTATTTGTGATAATTGTTTTAAAGCCAGATTTGTCTATTAGTAATTAATAATAAGTCAAATAAATATGTTCCATTTAAGAAATAAAATTGATTTTTTTTTATTGCGACTTAATGCCACTTTGTTGATTTCGCGGAAGGATTATGTGATTATAAGTATTTTTAATAATACATGTTTAATTTAAAATATTTTTGTGTTTTATTCATTAGTTTAGTACAAAAAGAAACATTTAAACCTGATCCGCTTGATGCACATTCAAAGTACGAGTAGATACCGATGTCTCTGGGATTCATTATTTAACCCCACGTTGTATAGGTGAGGAGATATTGTGTTCACCTTGTAAGTACATATTATGACGAAGGTTAAACAATTTTTACGAAATTACTTTAGTGTTTTTTTCATTTGAGCCCAATTAGAAACCACATAGTCTCATTCCGGGTTCCCGAGATTACGCATCAAAATCTCGTAATCCTGGGATTGAAAGACCTTCTCGAAATTGTGTTCTCTAACATTGCAGTCACCTACCTAATACAGGTCCTAAAAAGTCCTAAAACTAAAAAGTAGCATGTCCACACAAGAGCAGTTGTCAACAATCTCCTCAATTAATAAACGAGCCATGTTGCGTCAGCAGCGAGTTCCGCTGAGCATGACGACACACGATGATACGACGCTCCACCCGGCCCGCCTGTCGCCGCGCGCCGGCCGCAATCAGCTCCAACGATAACAACGGTATTGAATCAGTTATCTATCACTTATTAGTTATTACCAATCACACAGATATGAACGTTTTGGTTCTGATTGCTTGTCGTTCCACTCACCTTCAGTACCTACCGACAATTAGTGTGTTCGCAGATATTTGTAGCGCTCACGCGGCGCCCAATGACCATGAACGAACCTTTAGCAGCAGTGAGCGCAGAGCAAAGGTTAACATCTAACTAGTTATCCAAAAGCTGAAGTATTTTATGTCAATTTTATTATTCTGCGAGAAGTTGTTTTTACTCTGAATACAAATGAATAGGATTGAAGACTATCAAAATAAACTTGGAATTAAAATTAAGACCCAGTTGGACGTTGCACCAGGCATAATTAGTATTGGTTCTATAATAACAACATGATGATTGCGTTCAAACTCAACTTTACGCAAGACCATTAATAATTTGAGTTATAAACTGTAGGTTAATTAACTGTTACAGTTAATTAGTGGTATGTAGGTACAACAATGACCTCGGTGATATAACTTTATTGTCTCTAACATGTTTAACAAATTATTAATATTATAGGTACTTGCTGGTAAGTAAATCTTTAACACTCGCCACGATTCTTTAATTAGAGTAGATATCTATTGCGCATGAAAGTATTGTTCCACAGCTAAATATAATCCGTGCCGCGTTCTTTGTCTACAAGTACCTTAACATTTACTAGTTCGTAGCGTGCGCTGGGGGGGTAGCGGGCTGTCGGTGGCGCAGGCGTTGTCTTGTACTGCGTCGCCCCTGGGCGGTGGGAACAGTCCTACTAACGCCAGGAGAAGTCAGCGACCAGAGGACAAGCTTGTGTGCCGTTCGTGCATGAGTGATACTGATAATTATACTTAATGATGACAAGTAGCTAATTAAACTAAATGCATATATCAAGTTCACAGGATGCAGTAAGAACTAGGTAAAACAATGCAGCACCAGACTGCAGAGTAATCAGCAACTACAGTGAGTCAATAGTATATAATAAAGTAATAATCAGTAGATACAGTGCTGTGTAAAACTACCACGCATTTATCGATCTTTGTTATGTTTAAGTCTCACCTCATCACGGTATCGTTTGTACTTACCTATCTCAAATCTTTCACTTCATGAACATAATAGGTACTCTATTCTCATTCAACATCATCCATATTTAGGGCTACCTACTTATGACATCATTATTTGTTTTCCTGTTGAGTAAAAAACCACTCGCCGGACGCCCGGGTTCGAACATCACCAAACAACATGCGTGTCTCAACAGCTAGTTATCACAGGCGCGCTCGACAGTGTGACGCGATGACAACAATATTACATAACATATATGGTAAGTAAGTGGTTGTTTTGGTGATGCAACTCATTCGTATCTATGTTTTGGGCACACGACGGTGCTGGAGTGTGCTGTGTCATGAAGAATGAACAGAAATCACACGGCACAGGCATGACGGCACACAAGCGCGTACAACCGGTTTGCCGGACACTCTCACGTTTCGGGTCTGCACAGCGAAGTGATAAAACAATCGCCAACGTTATAAAACGACTTTAATTAAATTATCACAATATATAAATTATGCACAAAACCTTGTTACGTTCATCTAACAGCAGTCTGTAGCGGTCGGACATCACCCGCGTTCACACACTTCCAGCGACAGAGTGGTACAGAGGCACTATCCGAACAGGTATGTATAGAGCACGGTGACCACGATGCCCAGCAGCACGGGGAACTTCCACGAGCTCGTGAAGCTGGCCTCGCTGTCCTGGTTACTGTCCTCCCAGGACATCTGGCGCTTCTGCACGTTGACGCGCTCCGCCTCCACCACCTCGCCCACCGCATACTTCTGCATGAGCTCCTTGGCGTCCAGCGAGTGTCCCACGTCATCGAAGTCCTCGGACGCGTCCTTGCCGACCACGTTCACCAGCACCTCGTGCCCACCGGGATGCTCGTCCAGGAACTTGGTGACGTCATATACTACATTGTCGATGATGAATACGGTTTCAGTTCTGCTGCTCTTCTTGGAGACCTCCTCCCGAGTAAACTGCCTGACGGTCATGTCTGCGCGCGCGGTCTTGTCGGAGCGGGGCGACGGACTGAGTACTGACGGACTGACGGCGCTCGCGGCATGCGCGCTCCTTCCTCGCCCCGCACCGCGCGCCTCCTCCTGCTGATAACCACTATCATTACAACCATAATCATCTCTCATACTAACACGGGAATTCTCTTAATAAATACTAAACAAAATAAATTCTTGTTAAGTACCTAATGGTTCTCAGACAAAGGGGAATTCTGAGTGCATTAAACGCCGCGGCGGCGGCGGCGCGGTGGCGTGCAGCGTTTCTACTTGCTATGCCTACTTCGAGTAGGCACACTACTATGTTTAGACAAGCATTTTGCATTCAAAGTGTTAATATAAAACACTGATTAGTTTTCTTCAACTCAGCATCACCTTCGGCAACCTTCATAAAATGAAAGTAAGTAGTATTTAGTTGCGATTGCGACTTGCAAAAACTTTCCAAAACAGCAGTGTTTTTCAGAAACTAAATTGCAGGGCCCATCGGATTACATTGTTCGGAAGTAGCTTCTACTGCCGCCGCCGCGGCCGCCACAGTCGCGTGCCTTGTTAATAATCAGCTGCAAATCAATCACACGCTTCTTGTTTTTTTTTAAATATACCGTAAAGACGAAGACGACGACGACGACGAAGTAGGTAGTTACAATCTGGGATTCACTCTTAACAGCTTAACTTCAACGTCTTCAACCATATTATATTATACCAAACAGGAAGCACCACAGACATAGGAATTTATTGTGTCAGGCTACAGCATCGCTGATTGCATACTTTGTAGGTGGTGTACAAGTCGCGGCTGCCGAGCCGCTGGGTGTGTGCTGTTAGCGTGCGTGTGTGTGAGCGCACGCGACGCCCAACTAGCGAACCGGCGCGTGGCGCGAGGCGCGCGCGCAGAGAAAGTGGATGAAAGTGACCGCGCCGCAGCGGAACACACATGAACGAACTTGTACAGTTGCACGTGGTGAAGGATTGTTATCTGATCAGCTCTCGTTACAACACTCCGTTATATTATGTGCCGAAACAAATTAATTGTTTTAACAATTCATCTCCATGTTTTATATCTAATGTAATGTATCTAATGTTTTATATGTATAACGCGAAGATCGCTTTCTATTAGGACGCGGGCTCAGACAGATTAAAATGTTGAATTTAAACTGTATCCAGCGGGGCTAGCATGGCCGTACCCAAGACGTGTGTGACAAGACATGATAAAATATGTCATGTCTTACAATTTGTCTCAAATGCTAGCACGGGCATGCACGGGTCAACCATGTGACATGATCTAGAGGCGCAACATGCCTTTCTTGTAGCTGACTTTACAGTGTGAAACAGTAAATTAAAATGTCTATGACCATCTGAATATGCGACCAAATAAAACAATACGTTTAAAAGAATACAGTTCATACTGTTTAATTTTGTTGGGAACTAATTAATTTTAGACACACTTTCGTTTTGTTTGTTTGGTTTGATAATTTTGTGCAAAATTTTGATTACAAGCTTTTATTTAACTTGCAATGCTTAACCTGCATTTGTGCTACCTTTATATTGTGTGCTTTAACCTGGGTCAAATAAATATATTTTCTTTTCTTTAAATTTTTGTATGTATGTAGCCTGTAGGTATGTATGTTAGTTTGTTTAGGTCAATTTTTGAAACAGGAAATTTTGCATAAACGTTTAATTTGGTTAACAGTGGTGTCGATGCTCTTGTCACAATACCTCTAAACTAACCTACTACCAACACCTCCACTGCAGGTGCAAAAACAGAACTGTATCTTCATTTTCTTTTCTTTTGCTTATATCTCGAAAATGGTGTGTCTTATTGCAAAATTTTCCATGTTTTCCATATAAAAAGTGATAAATTCTCACTGACAAATTCTTCTGCTGTGCTCAGCTCCTGGTTCTTTTCTTCACATTCCGCCCATAGCTGATCTAATCGCTCAAGCCTTTGTCGAATGTAGTCAGAGGTCTTCATGCTCGCTGAATCCTTCTTAAAATTAGAATGAATTCTCTTCACCTCCTCGAGAATCTCAGCCTGACGCACGATTAACGGTTCCATTGTCAAAGTGGTAAGTAAAAAATGAACGATCTTACTTGAACTTCAGGAACTCTCCCTTTTTTCGTAATGCCAAGCGTCGCTCCGGTACCTGGATCGCTGCTACCTCCCCGAATGCTCCTGCACGGCAACACACGTGGCACGGTATGACACGACACGACACAGATCACACGCGACGTATTACCGACCGATGTATCGGACTGCACGGTACTTGCAAAGGTTTCGAAGGACCGAAAAAAAAAAAACTTTCGTACTATTCATAATGTAATTCAAGATACCGAAACGGCAATAGCTTTCAGCAGAATACATATACTTCACCAATCAATAATTAATTCTACAGAACTTTTTCATATTTTATTAGAAATAGAGAAACATTATAGATTAGTATATACGGTAGGTAAGGACAACCTTACAAAATTAGAAAGTACTATAGTTCTTAAATCTTTCGCTGATAATAAGAAGTTAGTTTTTGTGTTAGAAGTTCCCTTATTGGACACGGTCACATATAATTATTACAAGATTATTCCTATACCTATATACAATCCTAGTTCATTAAAAACCTCTATCATAATTCCTAAGTATCCCTACCTTATGGTGAATCGTCACCTTCCCTTATTTCCGGTGGGTTTTCACCGCCTTTCCTCTCTGTGACTTTATATTTATTTTCCTTAATTTTTTCTCTAACATATTCGTATAAAACTTTAAGTCTTTTTCTATGATCCTGAACTAGTTTCTGTAAAAGATTTTTATCTCTATCTATATCAAATGCATTTCCTGACTCTGTATGTCCAAATACCATTTCAAAAGGTGTGAAATTTGTCGCACTATGAATGGTGTTATTGTATGCCATAATGGCGTAAGTCATTACCGATGCTGCATCTTGATCGCTTTTTTCATATTTTGCTAACCTATAAATTTCAAGTATTGTTGAGTGGAAACGTTCCACTACAGCCATTGAGTTAGGGTTATTTGGTGTCCCTACATGCATTTCAATTTTGTATAGGCTCAGTAGTTCTTTAACAAGGTTATTATTAAATTCGGTACCGGGGTCACTACTTATTTTTTTTGGTAACCCATAGATACTAAAATATTTTATTAATGCCTTAACAATTTCTGGCGTACTTCTATTGGGTACATTAAAAGCTTGCGCTAATTTACTAAAAGCATCTACTATGGTTAAGTAATAATTATTTTCTATGTACAAAAGGTCCATGAAAACTTCTTCAAATGGCATGCTCTGTGTTTGAGTAAGTTGTATTAGAGGTTTTATTGGTTTCCTGTCATGTTTCATTTTTCTGCATTGTTCGCATGCATTAATAATGGCAGAAATTGTGTCCTTCATGTTAGACCACCAATAATGTCTTCTCAACTTTGTGAGTGTTTCCCGAATACCCCGATGAACAGTTTTTCCCTCATGATACTTTATAACAATCTCTCTTTGCTCTTCTTCGTTTGTGACATTAACTACTCTCTCTGTACATTCTATTAGATTTTGCGAACCTTTTTTATATAATGCTGTCACTACGTTATTAAATACTTTTCTAAATACTTCTGTTTCAAAATAAATGAAATATTTCTGCTTGAAATCTGCATACTCTTTCAAAAACTGCTTAACTAATTGTTCATTATTAACAGCTGGCATGTGTACCTCAATTATTCTTTGGCTGCTATTAGAAATGTCTTTTACATGAATATCATTTTTATACCAAATATAGACAAGTATTTGTCTAGGTTTGGTATCTACTGCTTCATTTAAAATTGGTATACCTTCATGCTCCCTATTTGATATTGAATGAGCAGTAGCTCCGTCGTCTGATTCAGATATATCAAAGATAGGAGCCTCCTTTTTATCTACGCTTAACTTTACTTTATCTGATTCCGACTCTGATATGCAGATTATTTCTTCGATTTCATTATTATCTTCTAATTTTCTAACAGCTTCCTCATCGTCTACATTTACTTGCATAGACTCACTATCGTTATCTAATATATTAACCTTTATCTCCCTAATTTTGCTACCATTTAAGTTAACTACAATATTATTATTACCTGCACTTAAGCTATTTACTTTTACTCGAGACAATGCATCTGCATTAGAGTTCTGCGACCCTTTCTTATAATTAATTTCGAAGTCATACTCCTCAAGTCTAAGGCGCCATCTAGTAAGCTTACTATTTGGTTCGTTAAGCGAATAGAGCCAGGCCAAAGGTCTATGGTCCGTATAGATGTAAAACTTTTTACCCCATAAATACGGTCTAAAGTGTTTTACTGCCCATATAACTGCCAAAAGCTCCTTTTCTATGGTGCTATATCTCGACTCGGTATCGCTTAGAGTTCTGCTAGCATAGGCTACTGGTTTGTCCGAGCCTATGGTGCCCTGCGAAAGTACTGCCCCTATTGCAAAGTTTGATGCATCCGTGGTCAAAATAAATGGTTTATTAAAATCCGGAAATTGTAATAATGGAGCATTTGTGAGAAGTTTCTTGCATGTTTCAAAACTTTCTATATATTCCTCATTTAAATCTATAATTTTACCTTTTTTCAAACAAACTGTAAGTGGTCTAGTTATTTTCGCGAAATCCCTAATAAATTTTCTATAATAACCTATAAGACCAAGAAAACTTTTGATTTCAGTCGTCGTTTTGGGTATAGGATACTTTAACACTGCTTCTATTTTATCATTATTAGGTTTTAAACCTTCACTGGTTATGGTGTGGCCTAAATAAAGTACTTCCTTCCTTAAGAATTGGGATTTATCTAACTGCACCTTTAAATTAGTTTCACGAAATCTTTCAAAAACTGCCCTAAGTTTTTCATTATGTTCCTGAATACTTCTCGCAAAAATTATGACGTCATCAAGGTATACGAGGCAATGGATACCTTGTAAGCCTGTTAAGACGTTGTCCATTGCGCGCTGGAATGTTGCCGGTGCCGTTTTTAGGCCAAACGGCATCCGATTAAATTCATAATGTCCAAAAGGTGTACTAAAACCTGTCTTTGCTCTGTCTTCCTTTTCTACTTCTATTTGATGGTACCCACTTGCTAAATCTAGGGTAGTAAAGTACATACTCTTACCTAACATATCAAAAAGATCATTGATATTAGGTAAAGGATATTTATCATCTATTGTGATTTCATTGAGGCGTCTATAATCGATGACCATCCTCCATTTTTGTTTACCAGAATTATCAATTTTTTTAGGTACCAAATGAACCGGTGCACTCCAAGGTGAAAACGATTTTTGGATAACATTATCTTTGAGCATTTTCTCTATCTGATTCCTAATTTCTGCCGTTTGTGTAGGTGGTAACCTATGAGCTTTAATATGTACTGGGTCTTCGTTTTTAGTTCTAATGTTATGCTTTACCTCGTTTGTGAACGAAAGAGGTACGTCCTCGCAATAAAAGATATCTTTAAACTCTTTGCAAATATTAATTACAGATTGTTTCTCCTCCTCATTCATATGATCGACTCTTAACTTAGAGAGATTATCCGTTAACAGCTGATCTAACCTATGACTATCCTTATCAGTAAAATTCAAGTTAACCCTATCATGTACTAAAGTATTACCTAAGTATGGTTCGACCTTAAACGGGCTAGTCACTAACAATTCCATCTGTTCGGATCTAGAATTCTGGATGACTGTTGTCCCATAGCCATGTACACAGTTAACTAAAGCCGTCGGCATTCTAACTCCATCCGTAAATTGGGTAAAGTTTATTATGGCCTCACCGTGTAACAAATTAACTGGAAGTTTGACCCTTAATTCGCTACGCGGGGGTAACACATAAAATTCACGTATTGGCGGGTTATAATTAATCGGTATGCAAGTATCCTTAGTAAATAACTTTCTATTTTTCATATCAATATTAGCATGAAGCTGCATTAATAAATCACTTCCAATTAAGCCATCATATTTGTCGTCCACACAATAAATGTAGAATTTGTGCCACTCATAACTTCTAAATGTCCTAGGTAAAGGTATGTACACAACCTCATTATGTTTACTACTAGCGTGGGTGCTAACTACTTCAAAGTTTTCGTTATGCTTAAAGTCGCAAAAATATTGATTCGCTAACTTTGGGTTTAAAAATGAACGTTGACTTCCGGTATCGATCATAAAAATTGCATTAAGTTCTGGTATACGTATGTGCGGAAGATTTAAAATACTACAATTTAATTTAATTCGCTCTGGTGTATAGAGGCCTTTATGTAAAAATTTCACACTTGTTCATTCTCATTATAAGTACTAGGTAACACATTATTTTCATTGTCATCATAATCAGTGTAATTAACACGTCTTGAACTGGCCGTTCGCATGGTCACGTCGGTGTCGCAACCTGATCCGGACGCTGTCGCCGGCTGCACCTGTTGCGAGCCATGCTGTGCGTTGTCAGCAGTTTGCCGACCTGGGAACTGCGGCCTCGCTTGTTCCAATGAATTATAATTATTATAGAACGGATTATTTTGGTATCTGTTATTGTTTCTAGATGGGAATGAACTATTTGAAAAATTGTTATTACGAACGTTATTTCTATTTTGCGTCTGCGCTACGTTATTCGATGAATTACGACTGGTAGTAATATTGTAAGAACGTTGCATATTTGGTGCACTAGTGCTTGCACTTGGCGACGCTTGTGAATTAAAATTATTATTATAACTGTTTCGTCCCTGTAAGTTTTGATTAAACTTAGGGTTCCGCGACTGTTTCTGGTCGTAAACTTCTTGGAAATATTGTTCTTCTAAAACGGCTTTTAATGCATCTTCCAGTGTCGAAATTTTTTTTAGTCGCACCAACCTAACTAAATATTTCGGTAAATTAAACAAGAAAACATTCATAGAAAGATTTGTGTAAATATGTTGCTTAGATAACCTCACAGCTGCATCTTCAACAGACTCATTGATTTTTGCAATTAAAATACTTCTTAATTGTTGTATTCGGTGACAAAAATCTAAATAACTTTCGCCTCTATTTATTTTTAAGCTCTCTAACTCAAGGACTAGACAGTCTTCTGTCCTTGGATCCCCGAAATGATCCTCTAAAACTTGTTTTAATTCTGCCCAAGAGTGTATCGAATCTCGTTCCCCAATTAAATTTGCAGCTTCCCCACTTAATCTACTAGTTATCACATTAAAAAGATATTCGTTTTGTACTTCGTTCCCCCGATATAAATTAATAATATATTCAGTTTTGCGGATAAATAACGATAAGAGCCTTGTCTCGCCACTGAATACAGGGATTATTTTCAGAACTCCCGGAGGTATGACTACTATTCCTTCCATTTTTTTTTTTTTTTTAAATAAAACACAACTAAAATGTTAAGCTAACGTGAAATTTTTATCACTTTATCTACTACTATAATGTGCTACGTGCCAGATGGGCGTTTTCTAATCCCTATAGGTACACAAGACACATATAAAGATCACCAGGAAATTTATAGGAAAGTTTAGAGGACAGTGAACAGATTTACTCACATGACCCGCAGCTTTTCCGCTCTCCTTCTGTGATCGGTGAATTCGCTCGACTTGCTCTGCACCGTGGCTTCTCTTGACGAATTTATTTGGTTCGTTGACCCGTTGAATCGTTGAAACGAACGTTGGAGTCTTCTCGGCGCCCGAAAATTCGATTCGCGATGGCACAGAGGACCCAAACGACAAGGTCACTTACCGGCTGCGCCAGTCAAGGAATGGATAAACGGTCTTAAAAAAAAAATTGATTTATTTAATAAAATAACCGAATTACAGTGTTTACAGCGCGAAGTCTGAGAACAGAATTGTTTGTAAAATAAAATATTACTTCTAAAGTTAGTGGAAACAAAGGGCGTCATATAACACATTGCGCAGGAAGTAAGTTAGTGCATCAGCATAATTTATTCTAGAACATTCGATTGTATTTTGCAACATTTTATACACGTGTAAAGTAAATGCTGAGTCAGATCCCTTCAACTTGTTGCTATGCTCTATTTGGGCTGACGAAGCATATATCTACAGGATGAGCATCCTTAACTCGCGCGAATCACACGCGTGTTGTTGTTTCTGCCGAGTGAATAAACATTGTACGTGTACCTACGTTATTCGTTTTTAATGGAGGAAATTATCGATGGTGAAGATGTCAGTGATTCGGAGGTTTTAGCTAGTCATCAACGAGAACGTGAAGAAACACAAATGAATAATGTGGATGATGAAAATACTTGTGAAGATGGGAGAAATGTGATTAAGAGAAAAGAGAGAGAAGATGATAATAGTGCGGAAGATGATTTTATTACTGTTGTAAGAAGGAAACCCAAGAGATTTATTCGAAGTGATTCCTTAGAAATACAAAGTAACAAGAGGGTAGATCGAAATAAAAATCAGAATGACCAGTTGGAAGATATTAATATTTATGAAGTTTGCGTTACGTCAGTACAAAGTTTGCCTAAATAAATGGTATTGGCTAAACTTCTTAGAGCTGAGAACATCAAGGGAATCATCAGAATTAAATATAAAAGTATCAACAAAGTACTTCTTCAGTTTAATGAAGAGGAGGACACCAATAACTTACTGGATTGTCAAAAATTTAAAGTGATGGGTTTCAGATGTCAGAAGGTGAATGATCTGTCACTAGCCTATGGAATTGTAAAAGGAGTAGACATGGAATTAAGTGAAAAAGTGCTACGGAATTTATTAGAAAGTGCGACTCAAAAGATTGGACGCAGAGGGTTAGTTTTACGGCGACCTCTCACGCCCGGCCCTGGTTCAAGCCATGGTCCGGGGCGAGGGGGAGTGGGAGGCAGTCACCTCCTTCTGCGAAGCAGTCATGCTAGCGAAGGAGGTGGCGGGACGGGAGAGGGAGAGAGTCTCCCATCCAAGCCGCCGCGGTGGACGCTCCGGGCGTCGGGAGCCGCGTGACGACTCCCGGCCACCGTAGGCGTGGGCCTGCGGGCGGTGAGTAATGGGTAGCTCACCGTCCGATCAGGACCAGGCCCGTGCTGGACGGCGCGTACGTGTTCCACGCGCGCCTCAAAGAGATGTCAGCATCGAAGAGGGGGTCCACTAGGGCCCAAGCCTGCCGGGAAAGCGGGATCATCCAAAAGGGGTACCGCTGACCCGGAACATAAAGGGCCAAGGAAGGAACACGGGTGGGTTTTAGTCAGTAAGAGTCTGACACTCCCTTCCGCTCCACCCAGAGCGGGAGGAGTCATTTGATGATTTCCCATCCTCAAAAAAAAAAAAAAAAAAGGGTTTGTTTTAAGGGAAACTTCTTACCATCACACAAATACGCATACGACTGTCGCTTTAGAGTTGAGGCGTACGTGTTCCCTGTGACGCAATGTTCAGGTTGTTGGCAGTTCGGACATGTTCTTAAGTTTTGCCCAACAAAAAAGAAGTTATGTCCAAAGTGTGGAGGGAACCATGAAAACTGCGACATAAAAGAATTTAAGTAAGTGTCTAAATTGCAAAGGTTCACATTTTGTTTTAGATCAAACATGTCCTTTATATTTCAAAGAAAAGCTAATTAGAATAATTATGCATAAGGAACAGGTACCTTACCGTAGAGCTCTTCAATCATTTATGGAGAATCGCGAAAAGACTGTGGTTTATCTGAAAATTCACATAGACCTGCTTTTACTACAAGTGCAGCAAGAGGTGTGGAAACGTATAGTGACATAGTCGCTAAGGCGACAGTGCATCGTGAACCAACGCCATTTAATAGTTACTCAATGGAATATACTAACGAGGGGCCTGTGGAACCAAGATTTAGTAAGGCCGCATCATCACAGTCTAATAAACCCCGGAAAGCGATGCAGAAAACAAAAGTAGCCAATCTGTGTCGGAACAGGTAGTGGAAGAAGTTGCAATAACGCAGAAAGAAGAGGGAGAAAAGGGTACCCAACAAAATGAAAATTTACGATATAGATTTGAATTTACCAAACTAAATATAAAAATGAAGTGCATTTTTATGCCGGATGCTACATAATTAGAAGTTAAAGTTGTCTCGGTTTTACAAATGATTTGGGGGGAATTTTTGAAGATATTAGTGATTTCTAAAGGTGAGCTTAAGAAAAGTTATTTAGTTTTATAAATGGGTAATAATGCTCAAGATAATAATACCGATAAACATATTTCAATGGAACGCACAAAGTTTACGTCCCAAATTAATATCATTTAGGGAGCTTTTAAATAAAGAAAGAATAGTTACATATTGCTATTTCAAGTGAAACATGGCTGGATAGTGACTTTCACCTTAGTGTTAATGGTTATAATGTATAGAGTAGATTCATATGGGGGCGTTTCAATATTGTTACATAAGTCCAATCAATCTTGTTTGAATCCAATTTATGTTTCTAATTCGGGAATAGAAATTGTTATTGTTAAATTAGTGAATTGTAAAGACGTGGAATGTGTTGTAAGTGTTTATTGTCCTTTTTCTGTGCACACCCAACAATCCCATCGGGATGAAATTTTTACATCGTACACCAAATCAACTATAATAGCAGGAGATTTTAACGGACATCACACCAACTGGTCGGTATAAACCGATACAAAAGGTGTACAAATTATGGATTCTGCCATAGATAATTCATTCGTTTATCTTAATAACGGATAAGAATCTAGGTACAGACGCCAGCACATCAAGCTACTACAATCTGTCAAATTTCTTTAATAGATTTTCAACTTTATCGCTAAAGCATTAAGGTTCAAGGTTGATTGGGAAAATTTGACAGTTTCGGGTAGCTTGACCTGCTGGCGTCTGTACAAGAAACTTCGCCAGATGTTACATTTGTATCGTCTGACATCGCGATAAAATTTGATTGGCAAGTGCTCAACGAAAATATCGGTAGTGATCACTTAATCATTAAAATGTCAATTAATATTGCAAATAGTTTCAGTAAAAAAAAAACAAACAAAAGCTACTAAAAAACTAAATTATAAAAAGTCTGATTGGGTGGAATATCGTAAAACATTAGCAAACAATTTTCATTCTTATAATAATAATAATAATAATAATAGAAGCTCATAATTGGCAACACCGACGTCAACACTTCATATCATTTTTATCATATTCAGATAAATAATTTTTCCTTTTTTTTTGAAGCAGTTTTTATATAGTGTAAAACCCCGCAACCAAAGAACAAATAAATATAATCAGCATCTAAAAATACACAATGACCCATAATATTCATAAAAAACTGCCGAACAGGAGGTGACATCTGTCATGTCACCTCCGATATTACATGATTCAATAAGAAATATAAAAATGAGAAGATGTTGACGAGACAAGCCGCACGTCAAGCACGACCACCACCTCCGGACTCTTCGCTCAGCTCCGCCTCGCCGCCGCCGGTATCCAGCCCCTCTGTGAGCGCTGTGACGACACCGGCCGCGGCAGTTGCGTCGAGCTCGAGCGACGAGTATTTCTCTCCGCCCACGTCGCCACCACCTGCTCGTCGACGGGGAGGACGCCGGCCGCCGGATGGCTTAGGACCTCGAGGCCCAACGGCCTCTGATAGGGTCCCAGCTCCCGGCGGAAGTGTGCAGCGCATGAGATGGACGAGATCCATCAATGAAAATGTCATGCACTCATACTATGGGGCTACAGAGGGGGGAAACAATCTGACCGCGTACCGTGTTCGGATGCTCTCTCTTTTTCAGGTGCTTGAGCCAGCTGTCAACGTTTCGGCACAACGACTGTCGGATCAGGTGCGAGTCATCCAGCGTAATCATATGTTGGATGACTCTGTACTTGATCGCCTGCGAAATGAAATGCAGAGTGGCTATATCATCGCCCCCCAGTCGCAGACTGTTGTACATCCGCAGCCCAATACAACGCATGCGGACGAAGGGAGTAATGATAGGGCTACAAATGTAAGTAGCCAGTGCAATGAGCAATTGAGGAGTGCTTTGGAGGATGCGATTCAGGAATATCGCTTCATGCCGCCCTAACTTAGGCCACGCTTACCTCGTTTGCCCATGCATAACAAAAATAGGGCGCTGGTGGCGGTCCTGGATTCGCAGTTATCAAACTATTTTGATACTTGCGAAGACCTCACCGATATTCATTCGATTCTGTACTGCGCGGCAGTAGCAGCATGTCGTGTAGCTCACGTCAAATTTGCAAATGACACTAGAGCTACACGACCGAAACCAAACGTACCAGCTTGGCAGTGCAGAATTGAACGCCGTATTGGTGGGGCCAGGACGCTCATCGGCAAACTAATCTGCTTCAACGAGGGCAATACTCGCCCTAGAGTGATGCGCTTTGTGAGACGGGCATTCTCAGGGACTGATATCAGTCCCTAAGACTATATGTCTTGTGTCACAGAGCGCATCGACTTCCTGAAGCAGAAAGTGTATGCATGGGCAAATCGTATTCGTCGGTATAGGCGGCGAGTAGAGCGATACACTCAGAATCGCACCTTCCAGAGCGATGAAAGGTGGGTTTATAGGGGTTGGGAGCGACCGGACCATGGTGTGACTGAGACGTGTCTACCGGATGATGATGCCATGTGTTCCTTCTGGCGCAGCATCTGGTCGGTACCTGACAGTCACACCGAAGGTGATTGGACTCGGGAAGTCGAGCGAGCCTGCGATTCGATACCAGAAATGGGGGCTATTACCATCTGCCCCCAAGATGTAGCTCGTGTAGTCCGTCCACTACCCAACTGGAAGTCTCCAGGGCCGGATGGACTGCACAACTTTTGGATTAAATGGTTCACAAGATCGCACGCTCGCTTGGCATCTCAGTTTCAGACTACTTTGGAATCTGGTTCGCTACCCCAATTCCTAACGACAGGAATTACCCACCTGCTCCATAAATCAGGTAGCACCGCGGAACCCAAGAATTATAGGCCAATCACGTGTTTACCGACGGTCTATAAAGTTCTTACATCCATTTTGAGAGCTAAAATTAACAAACATATAGACACCAACTCCATCATGTCTGCCTCTCAAAATGGATGTAGGAATAGGTCCCGCGGTACTAAGGAGCTACTCCTCATTGATATGCCCATTAGCCAACAGGTTCGTCGTTTCCGAAAGGATCTGTCGACATGTTGGATAGATTATAAGAAGGCCTATGACTCGGTGCCGCATACATGGCTCGTGAGGGTGTTAGAGTTGTATAAAGTAGATACAACTCTTCGCACCTTCCTAATGTCATGTATGCGGCAATGGAGGACGGTCCTTCACTATCCAGGATGTCGAAATATTCATGGGAATAGCGAACCGATAAGGATCGAGCGAGGCATATTTCAGGGCGATAGTTTGAGTCCGCTTTGGTTCTGCTTAGCCTTGAGTCCTCTAAGCACATTGCTGTAGGATTCAGGTCTAGGCTATCGGTTGAGGAGAGGTGGTCAGGTTATATCGCACCTCCTCTACATGGATGTCCTAAAACTCTTTGCCCCCAACAATTTGCAACTGATGGAGCTACTGAAAGTAACTCAAACTTTCAGTAGCGCCATCAGGATGGAATTTGGTGTGGACAAATGTGCGGTCATGCATGTAAAGCGAGGGGAGATTGTTGAATCCGTGGGAACCCAACTCTCGGATTCCACAAACCTTAGAGCCCTCTCCGCATCCGAAACCTATAAATATTTGGGTATGTCGGAAACGTTAGGCATCAATGTTACTGACATGAAGCAATCGTTGAAGGAACGCTTCTTTGGCCGCCTGAAAAAAGTACTTAATAGTCTTCTATCAGGCGGAAACAAGGTGCGCGCCTTCAACGGTTGGGTCATGCCGGTTTTGATGTACTCTTTCGGCACACTCAAATGGACTCAGACCGAACTCGACGCCCTGGATAGGAGGGTCCGTACGCCGCTGACTGCAAATCGAATGCATCACCCACGATCATCGGTAATGAGGCTGTATATCCCGCGAAAGTGTGGAGGTCGAGGCTTTTTAAACGCTAAGACCCTCCACAATCGCGAGATATGCAGTCTCAGGGAATATTTCCTAGAAACCGACGTGGGTATGCATCGAGATGTAGTCACGGTGGACAAGGGCCTCACCCCGCTCTCCTTGGCTAAAGAGAACTGGCGCAAACCTGTAGTGCTTGACACTAATGATCGCATGGAGGTATGGCAGAGTAAGGAGCTCCACGGACGCTTTTTCCGGGCCCTACATGGACCGGATGTTGATCTACTAGCGTCCGTTGCCTGGCTGCGTTTCGGTGACCTCTTTGGAGAAACCGAAGGTTTTATCTGTGCAATTATGGACGAAGTTATGATGACGAACAATTACCGGAGATTTATTGTGAAAGACGGCACGGTTGACATCTGTCGGGCATGTCACCGGCCGGGAGAATCAATCAGGCATATAATCTCCGGGTGTTCTCGTCTAGCTAACGGAGAGTACTTGCATAGACACAACCTTGTAGCCAGGATAATCCATCAGCCGCTTGCTCTGAAATACAATCTTGTGGAATCGGAGGTACCGTACTACAGGTATGTGCCCGACCCAGTTCTCGAAAATGGTAATATCACATTGTACTGGGATCGATCCATCATCACTGACAGGACTATTGTTGCCAATAAGCCTGATATAGTGGTGGTGGATCGATTGGAGCGACGCGCAATGATTGTTGACATAACCATCCCGCATGATGAGAACCTCGTGAAGGCGGAGAAAGATAAACAAATCAAGTATCTTGACTTGGCTCACGAGGTTGTCGACATTTGGGATGTGGACTCAGCGGTCATTGTGCCGATAGTCGTGACAGCCAATGGGCTAATACCCAAGAGCCTCGACCAACACCTAAGGAGGCTCTCGTTAGGCAGCTGGATCAAGGGCTTGATTCAGAAAGCGGTACTTCTGGACACGGCCCGCATTGTTAGGAAGTTTCTCTCTCTGGAGCCCTGACCGCCGGTAGCTTGGACCCTGTTCCCGATACCGGTGGGCTACTATTTTTTATATTTTTAAATGTTTTTGGTATCTTTTTGTTTATAAAAATATTTAAATATGTAATTGATATAATGAAATAAAGGAAATAATAATAATCTTCAAGAGATGTATAACTTTTTTTTAAACCTAGTTAATAATGCGGAAGACAAACATATTCCATAAATATTAAACGTTGTTTTTTAACACAAATATAATTAAGCCTAAAGACTACTGGAACACTGAATTGTCTGGAGTAGTTGCACAGAGGAGATTGGCGCTGTCTCAGTTTCCTCGTAGCCCTACACCAGATAATTTAAGTAAGCTAAAAGAAAAAAACAAAAGAAGCAACAACAATAATTAATAAGCAAAGCTAGGTCATTAGGTTGGCAAAAAATGTGCGACTCCATTGATCAAGTAGTTACTGCACCTGAAATGTGGCGCCGCATGAGATGGATAAAAGGTTACAGGCAAACAAAAAGTTATCCCCCTCCTGATAAATAAAAGAAATTGTTGTATTCACTTACTCCCGATTATGTTTTAAATTCTATGCGCCACTTTGCTTCCGTTTATGTAACTTTAGAGTGCAATTTCAGTATTCAGGAGCTAGAATGCTGCCTTAAAAGAAAAGTATCAGCACCGGGCGAGGACGCGATTTCACATTCCATGCTTTATCATTTACCTGATGTAGCCAAATTATTCTGACTTAACATATATGATGGATAAGGACCCTCTCCATCATCATTAGCACTCATCAATGGTCCTCTTAACTGTGGGTGTCTGTCGGTGGGTAGTGTTGGATGAAGAAAACAGATTCGTATGCTCAATCAGATTACAATCCCAATACAACAGTTAAAACACAGTCGATAGGTAGGCACATATCACTAAGTAGGTACGTATCGCAGAACGCGCGATCACAGACTACAATATAGTATAGGATACGCGCGATGGTTCGGTAATGTCCGCACGTGCCGTCTGCCAACAGAAAAAGTAATCCCGAATGAATCGATGGCGCGCGCCTCACCAACTCCATCGAGCGCCACCAGATGGCGGTGGCTGGCGTACCGGATACGACTCGGTTGCGACATATATAATAAAATGTTCAGCTCTAGTATTGTACCCCAACAATGGCGAAAATATCCAAGTAATTGGTATACCTAAATCCAATAATAATAGTTCTGAAATGAAGCTCCGTCCTATTTCTTTAATCTCGTGTATTTGTAAGGTGTTTCTCATAATGTTGTTTAAATGTTTAGAGTGGTACCTACACAGAAAAGAAAAGTATTCTTGCATCTCATACCGTTGGTTTCAGGAAATCTTATTCCTGTTTGGACGCAATTACCCGTTTGGTTACATTATGTACAAATAGGATTCTCTCACAACCTTCCAACTTTAGCATGTTTCCTGGACATTGAAAATGCATACAATAATGTGTCTGTTGGTGTAGCTATGATATGCATATTAGAGCAACTAAAAGTAGGATCAAAGTTTTGTAAGTACTTATGGTCATTTTTAAGTGAAAGACGGTTAAAAATTAAGTTGCATGATAATAGCGACTCAACTCTTACCAGATGGACTATAGAGGCTTAGCTCAGGGAGATCCTCTGGCACATGGAGCTGCGTCGGTCTCAGCTTCGCGAGGTCCTGGTGGCGGAATGGCGGGACAGGCTTTCTCGGCCTACCGCCGGCCTCGTCACCATCGAGGCGGTCCGGCCGGTGCTCGAGCGCTGGCTCGGAAGGAGGCACGGCTCCCTGTCGTTTCGGGCGACGCAGGTGCTCTCGGGGCATGGTTGCTTCGGGAAGTACCTGTGTCGCATAAACAGGGAGCCGGACGCCCGGTGTCACCACTGCGTCGACTGCCGGGAGGACACGGCGCGGCATACGCTGGCAGAGTGTGCCGCTTGGGAGGAGCCGCGCCGTGCCCTCATCTCAGAAGTAGGCAATGACTTGTCGCTGCCGGCCGTAGTCGAGTCGATGGTCGGCAGCGACGAGTCCTGGGACGCGGTGGTTTCTGCGGAAAGGGAGAGGGAGATCTCGTCCACTCACCCGGCCCGCAGAAGGCGCACCGGGCGTCGGCAGAGGGCGGACCACGCCCTCTTCCAGCCCCCCACACACCAGGACCCGAGGTGGCGGCGCGGTAGTGTTCCACGCGCGCCCCTCTTAGACGTCGCGGGGGGAGTCAAACACCCCCCCCCCCCCCCCCCCCCGAAGAGGCCCGCGGGGGCGGGCCGGCACCAGTCGGGGTTTGCGGAAGGATCGTACGTTCCCGCGACCCCCGGCGTAAGTGTGACATGGAACACCGGGGTGGTTTTTAGTCAGTAAGAGTCTGACAGACCCCGCCACCCGCCCCAGGGCGGCGGACATCCATGAGGATTTTCCACCCCGGAAACAAAAAAAAAAAAAAAAAAAAGGGAGATCCTCTAACCCCTTTAATTTTTAATTTATAACTTATCGAATAGGCCAATTGCCACTAAGTGTAGTATTATCGCAATATGCAGACGATTATGTACTTGATATTAGAGACAAGAATATCTATAAATGTGAAAGGTAGGTAGGTAGGTATTTGCAAAGTGCTCTCGATTCCAAAGTTACGTTGTTAGGTGAACTGGGCTTAGTATTATCTTCGAGTAAGTCTAATTACTGTGTTTCTAGTAGGGGTATCAAAAGTTCTAGTAGGGGTAGTTATTATAAAATTAAGTTTTTCATAAGCCTAAAGTTGTTATCAAAGTAACCCCGTAGTATCAAAGTAACCCCATTTGACGGTATCAGATTTCAGAGACATTAGAACGCGGTGAACTTCATCGGTCAGTGTTTAAAAGTACAAATGATGAGAGAGGTTGAACGTTAGGTGACGCAGTACTATAGTTTTGGCCATATCCTGTGGTGGAGTTGGTAATTATTTCGTTCGCGAGAATTTTACCTATGTTAGAAAAATATTTATTCACAGTGTCAGCTGACTCTTTTGGAGTAGCCTTAAGCTCTAATAGATCTGTATTGGGCGTTTGCTTGACTTTCGGTGAGTAATGTTATTTATAGTTTCCCACATTTTTTTGGGGTTTTTATGCGCTTTAGATAATTGGTCCCGGTTGTGTTTACGTTTTTGTTTTTTAATAATGCAATTGCAATAGTTTCTGTATCTTCTGAAGGTAATCTTTAGTATTTCGTTATGAGGTTCAGACTTTAATTTAAGTTGCATGGCATTGCGGTTACGTATGCAGCGCAGTAATCCAATTGTCATCCATGGTTTTATTAATCTTCATTTTTGCGGAATTACTGTCGTTATGGTGTTATTTTTTAGACAAGATTGTATTGCAAGTATTAGTCGGTCACAAATTGTATTAGGGTCGGTAAAATTTAACAAATGATGTAAATTACTTTCAGCTAGGTTTTCTAATGCTTTATCGAAGTTAATCATTATTTTACTTTTAGGGATTTTACGTATAACTTTTTTGGTTGACAATTTTAAGAAAATCATAAAATGATCTGTTACAGTTGTATTTAGTACAGCTACGGTCGCAGTAGTATTTGTGGGGTCAAGTTTGACCATGAAGTGGTCTAAGCAATTTTTGCCTCTAGTGGGTAGTGAATGCCCGGAAAGTAGGCCGTGCATCGCAAGCATGTTTAGATATGTTAACCTGTTTGAACGATCATAAGAATGTTCGGCCTCGTTATAAATCAAATTTATATTTATGTCTCCTGTGACTATTATATTTTTGCTCGATGTAATACTGGTTAAGTGGTCATTTAATGAATTTATAAATTCATCAGCTTTTGGTTTTGAAGGCGACCGGTAGATAGCCAGGATAGTTAGGTCAGGGTGAATGTTAATTTGAAGGCAGGATGCATGTGTCAATTTTACTTCGTGTAGGTACTGAAGTCTTATGAGTATTTTTAACATAGACAACAACTCCGTCGGCTTTGTTTAGGTGATTGGCCGTTTGATAGGATAGATAATATTGTATTTGGGGTATGGGTTGGGCGGTGTGGAGTCTACATTCGGTTAATGTTATTATATCTATATCTGTTTCCAAACTATGCAGGTTGAGTAGCAGGTCGTCATGGTTGGAGTAAATGGTTCGTATGTTTTGTGACACGATGGTAATATCCACAGGATTTCGTTTTATTAATCGATTAAGATCCTCAGGGCAACAGCTAATGGTGCGTGCGGCTTCTGAACTGTCTATATTGTTTATAGCTTGTAATGTGTTACTCATACTGATATAAAATGGGTGCTAAATGATCCTTATCTAAATTCGTAATATTTTTGTAGTTGTGTGTGGATGGGTAGTAGCGGGTGAAAAGTGTAATTGTGTGTAACATGTCGTGTGTTATTCGTGTGAGTGTAGGTTTGAATGAACGTATAGTTGAATGTTTGTGTATTGAGAGTGGGCGCGGTTGATTTACACTTTAACGGTTGATTTACTATCCATCAGCAAAGTTTACTTTCTTAATTAAAAAAGTCTGATTATCCCAATTGTTTAACTTGTAATCAAATTGAAGATGTTCATTTGCTGATGGAATGTGTCCGGAATAAAGATGAACGCGACTTACTGTTGAACGAATTACAGTTAAATAGGCTGGATATAGATCTGATTCAAAGCATTTTGGCAAATCCTAAATCGGAAGCAGCCCAAAAAATTATGTAATTTAGTATTAGTCGTTCAGCAGTGAGTAGCAGCCTTTTAGTATTGTGTTATAACCAAAGGGCGGGGGTGGAGATCAAATAATGCAACCGATACGATCAAGCTCATATATTGGACTGGCGCAGCAGTCGTTAACGTAGAACTAAGTCACTAGTCTACCCTACTTATTAATTAATTATTATGAGTAGGTACCCACATAATATCCCGCCACCTTTAGTCAGAAAAACTTCCTATAATCTAGCACAGTTCTATTTCGTTTCGTCCGAGTGTCTGGCTCAGGCTCTTTAGTGGGTGCTGCCGGAATCTCTTCCTTGTCAGTGGAATGGTCACCGTGAGGTAGCACTGATGCAGACTTTTCAGACTCAACTGGCAGTTCTTCTACAGACACTTCGGATGGTAGCTGCCCGGAGCTCGTCGGATGTGATGTCATAACAAATGTGGGAATAATCTCTTCGCATGGCTTATCTTCCCTCCCTCTGTATTTGAGCAACTGGTTAGCATGCCTTTTAACCATTTGATCCGATACTGTCAGTTGCACTAAGTTCACTGTTTTGCCAACATTTCTTATAATAATGCCACGTGCCCAATAAATTTGTGTTGATTATAAAGTTTCACTAAGACATGGTCACCCACACTGAACGAAACGTTACGGTTACCACGATAATTGTCAATCTGCGAACACTGTTTGACATTAACAATTGTGTCGAGTGCTGCGTTCGATGGCGATGAAGGTAGTCGGTGTCAGGAGATCCAACCTACATCTCAACTTATGACCAAACAAAACTTCAGCGGGTGATCTGTTTGTGGTCGAATGTTTGGAATTCCTATACGTAACAAACATTCTGATAATTTTATATTAAAATCTCTTAAACATGTACCTGATAACAAGTATGATTTTTTCGCTTTTTTAATAATCTTATCATAGCTCTCCGCTTGTCCATTGCTAGCCGGATTATATGTTAGTGAAGTTAAATGAGTGATATTATTTCGAGTACAGAATTGTTTAAATTCTTGTGATACAAAAGAAGTGCCGTTATCTGAGCATATCGTATGAAATAAACCAAATCGTGCCATAACTTCGCATAGTTTTTCTATTACTACTCGCGAAGTACTACCCGATGAGACATCGACTACTTCGACCCACTTCAAATACGCGTCAACTATAATTAAAAATGATTTTCCGCTAATCGGACCTAAAAAATCTATATGTACCTATACGATGCGACGGCTAAGCTGGGAAAGGCCATGGTGTGAGGGGGGTACGCGGGGCGCGGCGCGCTGCGATGCACACACGGCGCACGCGCCGTGTCACGGTAATAATATCAAATGTTACCATGCCGATGTGCTGCTCAATGGCGACAGACATACCCGGCCACCAAAATCTATTTCGTGCCTCTTCTTTCACTTTCATGATTCCTAAGTGACCTGAGTGTAGCTCGTTTAACACTTTGTATAGCAGACTTCCTGGAATCACTAACTTGTGACCCCTCATTAGACAACCATTTTCAAACGATCATTCCAACCGGTGGCTATAATAATCCTTAAGGCGGGGTGTTATCTCAATATTCCCAAAAATTGGTTTCTTAGAACGTCGAGTATGACGTAATGTAATAAAAATAAGTAACGCGAAAAATACAGTGAACAGAGAAGGGTATAAAGAAGAATTTAAACCGAACAGAATAATAAATAATAGTTTGATATTCCCAATAAAAAATTGGGAAGTTGTAGCACAAAAATAAACTTTGACGTCGAAGATCTCTGTATTTCCAGCGATAACAACAGTTTTTTTTTTAAGAATTTAGTAGGTTTTCCATTTTTTTAAAACTTTAACCAAACCATTATTTAATTTTATGTCTATATTTTAAATAATCTAAAGAAAAGCAGTAAAATAAATGCCCATTCGCAGCTTACGTCACATTTCAACACAAATATCATTTTCAATTTTCAATCTTATTGACGCTCCATAGTGGTGACAATAGTTTACGCGGTCATACTTTAGTCGTCGGGCAGCGCTCGACTTGGATGGTTGGCACCGGACGCTCTGTGCATAATTCGATTGTAGTTTTCAAGTAATTTATGACTGAAAACAGTGTGTGAATTGAACTAAAGTTCTGTGGCGGACTACTAAGGCTACTCACTGCCTAATATTGAAGTGAAAATTCAGTCTCAGTGGAAATATGGGCAATAAAAATAAAATGTTGCGAAAGAGTTTTACAAGAAAAAGACGAAAAACTGGAAAAAATGATGGAATGTTTGGGTAAGTAGGATGATTACGGTATTGTATCATAATAACATTTGAAATTTGTATTTAGTTTAGTATACTTACGAAACTGTATAAATCTATAGAAACGGTATTGACAATTTCTACAAACATTTTGCTAAATCCAAAAACAAATAGGTGCACTCTATTTTGATGTCTATAGAATGCATATTTGAATGCGCCTAGTGCAAACGTCTCTGGTCGAAGCAACCATCGAGGCGATAGCCATATTGCAATAGTAGGTATAAGTAACAAAAACAAACTTGCAGATAAATCAGAGTGCGTTCGTAATTATTATAATAATATAAATATTGCACTAGTTATATAAAAAGCATTTTGATTCTTTTGTAAGATTATTTTTATAATATTTATTGAGTCATTAGACCAGTGCCGATAATTTTTGAAAACGAAAAAAGTCACAGTAGGATGAAACCCATTGGAAAAGAAAGAGAATATAACAAAAATGAAAGGAAAAATAATTTACGGGCGATCCGAGGTCGGGAAGTGGGGGTTATCTCGATTTCCGGCAAAACTACAAGTCTTATGGTAAAAAGTGTAATAGCAAAGTTGTAGGTAATAAAAAGATCTACAACTTTTGTATTCACACTTTTTTCAAGTAACCTCAAAATTTATGTGAAAAATTCAAATAACCAAGTTTTTGGTTTTATATTTTTATCTTTTACACAGAATTTTTTTTTTCGCGAAATTTGCTGAATACTTACCTTTTTATGTTTCAAGCACATTGTATTTTTATTGATTTAAAATATTTGTTTTTTTCACCTTATTTTGACCTAATATCGAAAAAGCACCCTAATTTTCAATCGAAAATTCACACGTGAAAATATCTGCTTTTTTAAAACTCGGTAAAAAAAATAATTGCTGTGTAAAAGATAAAAATAAAAAACCAAGAACTTGGTTATTTGAATTTTTCACATAAATTTTGAGGTTACTTGAAAAAAGTGTGAATACAAAAGTTACCTACAACTTTGCTATTACACTTTTTTCCATAAGACTTGTAGTTTTGCCGGAAATCGAGATAAACCGCTTTTTACCCTTAAACCCCCACTTCCCGACCTCGGATCGCCCGTAAATTACTTTTCCTTTCATTTTTGTTATATTCTCTTTCTTTTCCAATGGGTTTCAGCCTACTGTGACTTTTTTCGTTTTCAAAAATTATCGGCACTGGTCTAATGACTCAATAAATATTATAAAAATAATCTTACAAAAGAATCAAAATGCTTTATATATAACTAGTGTGCAGTATTTATATTATTATAATAACTACGAACGCACTCTGATTTATCTGCAAGTTTGTTTTTGTTACTTATACCTACTATTGCAATATGGCTATCGCCTCGATGGTTGCTTCGACCAGAGACGTTTGCACTAGGCGCATTCAAATATGCATTCTATAGACATCAAAATAGAGTGCACCTATTTGTTTTTGGATTTAGCAAAATGTTTGTAGAAATTGTCAATGCCGTTTCTATAGATTTATACAGTTTCGTAAGTAAACTAAACTAAATACAAATTTCAAATGTTATGATACAATACCGTAATCATCCTACTTACCCAAACATTCCATCATTTTTTCGAGTTTTTCGTCTTTTTCTTGTAAAACTCTTTCGCAACATTTTATTTTTATTGCCCATATTTCCACTGAGACTGAATTTTCACTTCAATATTAGGCAGTGAGTAGCCTTAGTAGTCCGCCACAGAACTTTAGTTCAATTCACGCACTGTTTTACCAATTTTAGCAAATACCAACTAATATTCAGCCAGCAGCAGCTTCCATTCCCGTGGATGATCCCTCTATCGTCTAAATTTTTCAGAATTCTAGCTTCCGTCCCGGCTCCGCATTTTCTTAGAAACATTATGGCATTTGTCACTTTGGAGCTGTGATATTATTGCATTTATTTAGAGTTTATGTGATTTTTAAGTGGTCCGAGGGCCTTTATGTTGGTTTTGTTTTCTATTTTTTTACCGCACCCACTAAGTACCTATCTAAAACACAAACATTAGTTTGAAATGGCATAACTACCCATTTAATTAACCCTTCCATCCCTGATACTGACTTACACCCGAAAAGCATAATTCCCCTTCTAGAGCAGTCGGGTAAAATTCGGAATGTTTATATTTGACCTGTTTATCATGTACTGTAATAAAAATAAACAGTAGTGATGTTTTTTTTTAAATTGTTATGTGTAATTATTTATTGTATCATATTATGAACCGACACTGTAATTACATCGAATTTTAGAACGCACGTCATAAGTAAGTATATTCAACAGAAAACATCTGATTTCCTTACGTATACTATGCAACTTTCCTTGAGCACACAAACGCCCGTGTTAGCGTTTGCGAGTGTGTGCATAATTACCGTAAAACGCGCAGATGCGGTTGTGTGAGTGCGCTAATAGCGATTAAAATCGTAGTCGGTCCGCGCCTTAACTAATGGTTCTTTTATTTAATTTGGTCATCCATTAGTTAAATAGTCGATGACGGTTGTTATAACCTTATCTAGCGTAACAACATTCTTGATATCCGTCAGCGACTAAAAAAAAATCACCTTCGTGAACAAAACACACATAACTAGATTTATCGACTAATGACTCATCAGTCATCACGCACTGAGTGTGTGTCGGTCGTTTTTAAATCTTCTTCTACCGATCGACTTAGCAAATCTGCACAATTATGAACACTGCTTACATATTCTATAGTATAATCAGAGATGCGATTTATTCGAAATACTTCTACTTATTTAAAATGCAAATACAAAATGCAAAATACTTTGTTATTAAGTTTAGCCAACATCACCAGTCAAACAAAATGAAATGAACGAATGACGCTTGTATTGCCTGATCCTGAGATGCTAAACGCTTAATATCCTACAATATAAAAAGTATTTTTAAAATACAACACATCTTTACCAAGTTCAGCACCAGTAGAAATACTTTTTTCGTACGGTGGGATGATTATGAGACCTCACAGAAGAAAAATGAGTGATAAATAATAATAATAATAATATGAGGCAACATCCGCAATGATTTAATCGAACAACTGGTATTGTTAAAAAGCGTAGTAAATAAAAAATTATGTTTATTTTTTCACTTTTTATTTATACCAGTCCAGTTGTTATTAATAAAAGAAAAGTGTAATAATAATAAAATAAGAACTTGATACACAATCAACCGAAATAAATGGCCACACAATTCACAAAATGGAGCTATGGCTCTCTTTTCGTTAGTCTAGTTTTTTACATTATTTTAAGTGAGTATTATTATTATTATTAATATCATAACATAATTTATTGATACGCGTACTGATAAATATGACCAAAATGTCGTGCATAAGGTGCCATGTTATTAGACGTTTTTGTTTGGCTCGGCATTGTGTCTCTATTTCTCATGATAAATACCTAAAATAAATAAAAATATGTGAAATTTGGTAAAAAGGTATATTATTTTGAAAAAGTATTTTGAAAATACCCATTTTGCATTTAGCATTTGAAATACAAAACGCAAAACGATTTGATATTTTGCATTTGTAATAGTAAATCTGAAAAGAATTTTGCATTTTGTATTTAAATGCTTTTTTAAAACCATTTTGTACATCTCTGAGTATGCGGACAGAAAAATAGCATAACGCTGTAAACGGTTTGCTGATATCTCGGGAATGCCCTTGTCCGGATTAAAAATTGAAACTAATGGTTTATGGTCAGTTCTTAAGATAAAAGGTTTGGTTCGACCATACATGTTTATAGGTATTGGTGGAATTTTCTTATTCCAAATATTATAGCAGTAGCCTGTTTTTGGATTTGGCTGTAGCGTTTCTCTGCTGCATTAAGTGAAATTCAAAAATTCAAATTCAAATTTATTTATTTGTACACATAGGTATAATAGAGTCCGGTCTCGACCGTGAACGCGTGCGCAAGCTAGATCGCGCATCTCGGTTGCAAAAATGAATAACTTATCTAAGAGGCTTAAATGTGCGAGTTGTAACATTGTGATATGTGAGGTGTTAGCGTTTATCCAAAATAAACAGGATGTAATGGATGAGCAAAGTCTAGTTCAAATATGTGAGAGTGCTTTTAGTGCGGAGGACATTAAATCTGCGAAGTCGTTACTCTTTGAATCGTTGAGCCAGCGGCCGACGACGCGAAAGCGGACAGGAAGAACATTACGAGACTTGGACGACATCATTTGCTTGATTAAGGAGACAGATCCAGAAGAGATTCCGATTTTTGTGGCCAGAAGATTGGAAAAACTACCGCCCGTAACGTTCGATCATGTTGACGTTACAGTTTTACTCAAAAGAATAGTTCTACTTGAAAAGAACATACAAGATTTTCATTGCCAGTATGTTACCAAAAGTGAATTAAATGATCGGATTCACGAATATTATAAGACATCATCTTTTGTAAATCAGGAGAGAAATGTAAACACGATGAGAAGAGAAGGTAGATTTAAAAACTTTGACAGCGGGCCGATGGCATTACCTACATTATGCGGTGATGAATCAGCGGTCGATCGCAGTGCGAGCTACCCATCTCTATCCCCCGTGCAACCGCCGCCTGCGTCGTCGTCACCGGCTCCAGTGAGCGAACCTACGGCGGGTATGAGTGAGACAGATGGTTACGTACTGTCAACTGATAAAACGTCGCGTACCAGCGCACCGGGAATATTATACCATCACGATCGCGACGTAGCTAATGAATGTAAACAAATGAATGTTTCAAATGAGAAGCGTCCCTCGTTTTCTGAGGTTATTCAGAAGAACGTTGAACGACCAAAATTAAATAATATGGAAGAGTGGACCGTTGTAAAGAAGCAGAGACATAAAAATCGGTTTATTAGTCAGAGAGGAAGTGCGGCTGTTAATAATGAGGAGAAAAGTGTACAATTTAGAGCGGCGGACACGAAAGTACCAATATTTATATCAAATGTGCATAAGGCGGTGTCAGAGCAGGCTATTGTAGACTACGTGTATGAAAAAACTCGAGAGCGAGTTACACTAATTAAAATTAAAATGAAACAGGCAAGAGACTATAATGCTTACAAACTTTTTGTAACAAAGTATAAAATTGATACATTTTTAGATAGTAAGTTGTGGCCATCTGGAGTATCATTTAGGCGTTTTGTGCACTTTCCTATGATGCGAGTAAACAAAGATGTACATGAAAATATAGATACCAAAAATGGACAGCCTTAGTAAGATAGTAAGCTTTAATTGCAAATCATTCAAGAGGTCTATGGAAGGCATAAGAGCGTTATGTCGGTCGGCGGATGTGATAGCCCTTCAAGAGACATGGTTGCTGCCACACGATCTGCCGTTGCTCAGCACGGTTGATGACAGCTTCGGGTGCACCGGGACGTCGGCTGTAGACACATCGGCGGGCCTTTTGAGCGGCAGGCCATACGGTGGCGTCGCGTTACTGTGGCGTAAAAGTGCGTTTGAGTCAGTGTTGCCGATTGCGTGCAATAATGTGCGAGTGTGCGCGGTCAGAATAACCGTAAGTACTAGATCTGTAGTCGTGTTTAGTGTGTACATGCCAACAAACTCGAGTGATAATCTTCCCGAGTTTACAGCCTGTCTTAGTGCTATTCGCTCAGTTATAGAAGTAGAGGAAAATAAAGGAATTGAGGCTTTTTACATCATAGGAGACTATAATGCACATCCAAATGAGTTATTTTATAACGAAATGATAAATTTTTGTTCAGATCAAAGCTGGGTCTGTGTAGATGTGGAGATGTGTGACAGTGATACCTACACTTTCACAAGTGAATCACATGGCTGTAACAGATGGTTGGACCACTGCATCGTCACTAAATCTGCCCAGCAATCAGTCACTAGTGTCACAGTACTGTATGACATGTATTGGTCCGACCATTTCCCGATTGTGATTGAATGTGACTTGTTAAAAATTAATTGTAAAATTGTAGAAAGTAATAATCATGTTAATCGTGCTGTGTGGGGTGAGAGGTCGTCTGAGCAGATAAGCGAGTACCACGACCTCTGTCACTCTAAGCTGAGACTTATTGATATTCCTCGGGAGCTGAGTGATTGTTGTGATAAGTTTTGTAGACGCAAAGAACATTTTTCAGCTCTTGACAAAATGTACTCTGATATTGTAAATATACTGGAACGGGCAGCCGTACAGACTTATAGGATAAAGTGTCGAAGGAAGGGTGGCTATATCACGGGGTGGAACAAACATGTCGCAGGCGCTCACCGCGAGGCCCGGCTTAGATTCCAGGTGTGGACAATGGCTGGTCGCCCAGCCAATGGTCCTATTTTTCATGATATGGCGGAGGCAAGGAGACATTTTAAGACTAAACTCAAGTGGTGTCAGAACAGGCAGGACCAGCTTAAAATGAATCTCCTTGCTTTCAACCACGCGAACAAAGACTTTCGGCGTTTTTGGAAGAACACGAATAACATGAATGTGAGACCGGGTCTCCCGGTGAGCGTCGGTGGGTTTACTGACCGTAAGAATATTGCGGATGGTTTTAGGGACCACTTTTCTGTGCGGTCACTCTTGGGCTCGGCGTCTCAAGGAGTAAACGGACCTGAGACCATTGAGACTGGGCGGAACGCGAAAATACCTGCCAAGAGTGTGGCTTCAATTATTTCGAGGATGCAGCGTGGGAAGTCACCGGGTCACGATGGTCTCAGTGTCGAACATTTTAAACATGCGGGAGTCCATCTGCCTAGAGTTTTGTCACTGTTTTTCACTTTGTGCCTTGGTCATTCCTATTTGCCGGAACCACTTATGCGGACGATTGTGGTCCCTATAGTTAAAAACAAAACTGGTGACACCTCCGATATGAACAATTATCGACCCATCTCACTAGCTACCACCATGGCTAAGGTGCTTGACGGTCTGATGAAGGGCTGCCTCTCAGAACATGTTAAAGTGCACGACGCCCAGTTCGGATTCAAGGCGGGCGTGTCCACCGAGAGTGCTATTCTCGGCCTGAAGCACACCGTCAAGTACTACACCATGAGGAGGACGCCGGTATACGCGTGTTTCCTTGACCTGTCGAAAGCTTTCGACCTTGTCTCCTATGATGTGCTATGGGACAAGTTGAGGGGCACGGGTGTGCCGGTGGAGTACACAGCGCTTCTCCGGTACTGGTATGCTCACCAGACAAATCGGGTGAGATGGGTCGGTACTCTGTCGGATGAGTATCGAATGGAATGCGGTGTAAGGCAGGGGGGGTTAAGCTCCCCCCTGTTATTTAATTTATATGTAAATGAGCTCATCGAGCGACTGAGCAGCACACATGTCGGCTGTCATATAGACGGTATATGTGTCAATAACATAAGTTACGCGGACGACATGGTGTTGCTCAGTCCCTCGATGAGTGGACTGAGGAAGCTTCTCACGATCTGCGAGACGTATGCGGAGGTGCACGGCCTTAAATACAATTCAAAAAAAAGTGAGGTGTTAGTGTTTACGGCACCTAAACAACAGCCCCGTCGTGTACCTCCAGTATATCTCAACGGCGTTGAACTGAATGTGGTAACCCAGTTTAAATACTTGGGTCATGTTGTCACCAGTGATCTACGTGATGATGGGGACATAGAACGCGAGCGCAGGTCGTTGGCGGTGAGGAGCAATATGCTCGCCCGTAGGTTTGCTCGCTGCACGGCAGACGTCAAAGTCAGTTTATTTAAAGCGTTCTGTCAGTCCTTCTACACGAGCGGCCTATGGGTGTCATATACGAGCCGAGCCTACAACGTCCTGCGCGTGCAATACAACAATGCCTTCAGGATGCTGTTGCGGTTGCCGCGACGTTGCAGTGCGTCGGGAATGTTTGCTGAAGCACGTACGGATGGCTTTCACGCCATCATGCGTAAGAAAGCGGCTTCCCTACTGCAACGTTTGCGTAGCACTCGGAACGGCATCCTGAAAATGATTGTTAGCAGAGTGGACTGCCCCATCCAAAGGCACTGGGTAGAATTAGGTATAGGTTTATGTTAAATAGAATTAAGTACTAACAACAATAACATAGCATGTAAGCACAGTTTGTTACTAACCACTAACTACGTATGGACTGCTTAGGTCTGAAATAAAGATATTTTATTTTATTTTATTTTTTTTATAATGTACACGATGTTATAAAAATAGAAAAATATTGAGTCACTATGTGCTGCCTTGCAAGGCGTACAAATATTACTACACAGTTGGTAATAGGTATACAGGTAATAATAGCCTATATAATTTTAAATGCTAAACTAACCGTCTAAAATCTTTAGTAATAAAATAAACATAAACAAAACATACAAATAAACAAACCAAATTAAGGTAACAAAAAAATATTAATTAAACTTAATAACTAAAGTAAGTAGGTAATAAATAAATCTGAGAAACTTATTACGGATTTTATTTTTCATCTAAATATTCATCTAAAGTGTAATATGCTTTCTGTATCAGAAACCTATGGAGTGAATTTTTGAAAGTATTTAAGTATTTTGAAGCTTTTATCGATTTGGGTATTTTGTTAAATATTTTTGGAGCCATTCCTAGGAAACTTTTTGAGAATAGGGCGGTTTGATGGGTTTTTGACTTAAGCGCACCTGGATGGCGTTTAGTGGATAGGGTTTCAAATTGGTTATGGTTATTTTTGATAAACGTGGCAATTTCATAAATATATAGGGAAGGAAGTGTTAATAATTTTAAATTAATAAAAAAAGGTTTGCAACTGTCAGTGTTTTCAGTTTGTCTAGAGTAACTCCAAGTTCTGCTACTTGTATTGATAATGTCTTCTGCGATTGTGATTATTTAGTGAAATCCATCGTAAATTATTTGCCATCTGATCATAGTGGACAAACGGTAACTTTTAAGTTTAAAACACCTTTGCAAAAAGTGCAAATACAATTTAGACCAATAACGACTGGCAAATTAAGTAGATTCAGAAGTACCCTAAACAATAAGTTAAATGTTCTGAGTCATATTAGGGACGATGCAAATAAATTGTATGAGAATTTCTTTTCAGTAGTGCACAATGAATTCAATAAAACTTTTGAATAGAAAACAAAAAAATATTTGTCCTAATTTTATTTTTAGTGACTGGGCAACTAGAGGTATTAGGATAAGTAGGGAAAGACTGTTCGATCTGTACGGCCTTAAGCCCTACATTAACACTGAAACTTTCAACAAGTATGTTGCTACATATTCAAATTTTTTTAGGAATACCTGCAAGATAGCTAAAGCCCAGTACATTAGCAACAAGATTAAATCAGCAGAAAATAAAATAAAAACAGTTTGGAAAGTTATAAATAACGAAACTAGTAGGAAAAAAATACGAAGCACAGATTATACATTGGAGACTTCACGTGGTGCCATATGCTCTAACTTAGAAGTCGTTCAAGAATTTGTAAATTTCTTTACTAATATACCAGCTAAAACGACGAAAGCTTTAAATTCACCTCACCTGATGTCTCAATTGATTTATTAAGAGCGAACGTATTAGGATGCCCGGTTGAATTTGAATTTAAACATATAAACCCTATGTTAGAAAAGCTTTTCGGCAAATAAAAATAAAATTGACCGAAGATCTATGGGGAATGTCTATCAAAGCTTGTACATCAATAATCGAGACTATAGCACCATACTTAGCTTTAATATTTCATTTGTGTGTAGATCAAGGAGTCTTCCCGGATTTAATGAAATACAGTAAGGTTATACCACTTTTTAAATCTGGGGACAGCAAAGACACCAACAATTATAGACCAGTATCTGTGTTGCCAGTATTCAGCAAGGTGTTCGAAAAGGTAAAAATGCTCAATCAAATGCTTAATCATTTTAACACCAACAAAATCTTACACGGTCAGCAATATGGTTTCACCAAAGGACGTTGTACGACTGACGCCGGTGTCACTTTATTAAAACACATATTTACAGCGTGGGAGGAGGCCCAAGATGCCATAGGGATCTTTTGTGACCTCTCCAAGGCATTTGACTGCGTTGATCACGAAACCTTGCTCTTAAAACTTGAGCATTACGGACTAGGTAAACTCGCGCTTAGTTTAGTACAATCTTATTTAAATGATAGACAACAAAAATTGCAAATAAATGGTGTCAATTCACTTCATTTAAAAGCACAAATGGGTGTTCCACAAGGATCGATATTAGGTCCCTTCCTCTTTCTAGTATATATTAATGATCTACCCCATTTATTTAAAAACCAACCACAAATGGTGTTATTTACTGACGATACTTCTTTAATCTTTAAGATAAATAGACGTGCATCAAATCTTGACGACGTAAATAATGTCCTACTGCAGGTACATAATTGGTTCACTGCTAATAATTTAGTATTAAATGGGAAAAAAACGAAATGCATAAGATTTGCTTTACCGAATGTTAAAAGTAGTGATTGTGACATAGTATTGAATAACGAGAAACTAGAATTTGTCGATGAAACTGTTTTCCTGGGAATAACGCTAGACTCAAGGCTGCAATGGGGTCCTCATTTAACATCTCTTGCAGGACGGCTAAGTTCAGCAGCATATGCTGTAAGAAAAATCCGTCAATTTACTAATGTAGATACCGCGAGGCTAGTCTATTTCAGCTATTTTCATAGTATCATGTCTTACGGTATTTTATTATGGGGACGGGCTGCTGATATTGAGTCTATTTTTATTCTGCAGAAAAGAGCCTCCGCAGGCGCGATTCTCTAATGGAACTGTTTAAAGACATTAACATCATGACGGTACCTTGTCAATATATTTATGAAAACATCATAATTTAGCGCTGCCTAAGCAAAATCGCCCACTGACCAAAACGCAAGTAAACACAATAAAACTTGAATATGATTTATGCAACATTGATTTTAGCCCAGTTTTCAATACACCTGACCCTAATTTTGCTTTATCGTACTTAATAAAACATGTTCAATCAGCTATATTACACAACACGACCGTTATTACAGTAAACAAGAAAAATTATAATATTAAACCTTGGATTACGCCTGGCCTAATTCGGTGCATAAGACACAGAGATAAACTCCATCAAAGATGTAGGAGGGACCCAGATAATCTCGTCACTAAAGTCACCTATACCAGATACAGGAATTTTTGTAACAAACTCCTAAAGAATTTAAAGAGAAATTACGATAAAAATGAATTAAATAGAGCTGGAAACAATAGCAAGAAACTTTGGAAACATATCAAAAACGTCACCTACATGTCAAAACAGCGCGAATCAAATTCGAGTTTACTGCTTTCTTACCCTTCACCTATCCTGTCAGCCAACGAAGTGAATAGTTTTTTCGTAAATGTTGGGAAAACTCTTGCTGAGCAGATTCCAAAACCTGACTGTTTTCAACCTTCTTCCCAAAAGTGTGAAAATAGACGTACCTTAAAATCTTTTGCCTTGCTAGACACAGACGAAGACGAAATTACCCGAATAATCTGTGGACTAAAAGATGACTGTGCTGTTGGATGGGATAACATTAGCAATAAGACCCTTAAACTTTTTAAGCATATCCTTGTACCTCCCTTAACACATATTTTTCGTATGTGTTTTTCTGAAGGCATTTTCCCTAAATGTCTAAAAAAAGCAATTGTAATCCCTATCTTCAAATCCGGAAACAAAGACCTAGTTAACAATTATCGGCCAATATCATTACTCCCCTCAATATCTAAAATACTAGAAAAAATCATAAACAGTAGACTAGTTAACTATCTAGAGAAAAATGAATTCTTATCATCTGCGCAATTTGGTTTTAGAGCCAAATTATCCACAGCCGATGCAGTGCACAGTCTAACAGATTATGTCTCAGAAGAACTTGGTAAAGGAAACCAGACCCTGGGAATCTTCCTTGATCTGGCGAAGGCTTTTGATACGGTCTCCGTTTCTACGCTTTTGTACAAATTAGAGTTCTTAGGAATAAGGGGAACGCCGCTGAAACTTTTTGCCGACTACTTATACGATCGTTATCAATGTGTTAAAATTGACAATATTATTAGCGACGAGCAAAAAAACACAGGTTTTGGTGTTCCTCAGGGAAGTATTTTGGGCCCCACCCTTTTCCTGATTTATATTAACGATTTGTGTAGTTTAAATATTAATCAAGGCAAAATTATATCGTATGCAGATGACACTGCGTTAATATTCACCGCTAAAACAAATAGTGAATTGTATGAATATGCTCAAATAGGTTTCAATACTGTGTCTAACTGGCTTCAAAGCAACTTACTAACATTAAATGCCGACAAGACAAAATATATTCACTTCTTCATCCGCAAACCGCATTTTAATATTACTAACTCTCATCTGTTTGCCCATCATTGCGGACTCCGCTCAGTCAGCATAATATGTAAGTGTCCTTTTATCCACAAAACATGTAACATAAAATATCTCGGGGTTCTAATAGACGAGTCGCTCTCTTTTAGACCACATATTGACAGTTTGGTTACAAGAGTGCGCAGGCTAATTTTTGTTTTTAAAAAAATTGCGAGCAATTGCAAATAAAAAATTAGTGGCACAAGTTTACTTGGCCCTAGGTCAATCTGTAATACAGTACTGTATTACTTCATGGGGGGGAGTACCAAAAACCTACTTACTGCCTCTTGAAAGAGCACAGAGAGCCATTTTAAAAGTAGCAAACTTCCATCCCTTTCTCTATCCTACAGATCTGCTATACAAATCCTGTAACGTGCTGACCGTTCGCCAGCTTTTCATAACGCACTTAATATTAAAACAGCACACCATGCTCTCATATAACATTGAAAGTACTAATAAGAGACGGAATGATATTGTATGCGAGTCAAATGCACCCTCTAAATATGTGTTTGTAAACAGATTTTATAAATTTTTAGGCCCATTTCTATACAATAAATTAAATAGGAAATTAAGTATCTATAAATTAAATAACTACGACTGTAAAAAGACCATTCTGCAATTTTTAGTTAGCCTATCATACAGTGAGACAGAGAATTTACTTGTTGTCTGTAAATAAAACATGTTTAGTCTTTAAGTTAATATTACTTTTTAATTAGTCTTCTCCGTTTTTGTAATTTTATATTTTAACATTATAAGCACCTTTCTAGTCTGAAACACAGGTTCTACCTAGTTCAGGCAAATAAGCAACTGAGTCCTCTAATTTTTAATTTATGTTATTGTAAATCTGCACCATTTTTATAAATAAACGATATTATTATATTATTATTTATCATGTACGTAAGGAAAAATTTAAATCTTTTCAGTAAAAGAGGTAAAAGACACCATTATAGGACTAGAAATAGGGACCAATTAGTTCAACCAGGTTTCAGACTGGCTAAAGTAGACTCATCCTTCATGGGGTACTGTTTAAAATGTTACAATAAAATACCTCCCCACATACTCCAACTGAATGAAACGAAATGTAAATCTTGTATAAAACGCACACTATACAGCCAAGCATATTATAAGTTGGGGTATTATATCGCTGACAAAAATGCTTGGCTCAGGGCTGGTCCTGCCCCAAGTTGCTGGGCGCGGCTGGCGCGCTTGCGACGCTGCTTCCCAATCTGGGGGGCCCGAGCGCCGTCTGTAGGCGGCTCTACGTGGGGGTCGTGCGATCCATGGCCCTGTATGGGGCCCCGGTGTGGGCCTCTGACCTGACGGCCGGCAGCATCGCTGTTTTGCGAAAGCCGCAGAGGGCGATGGCCGTCAGAGTCATCAGGGGGTATCGCACGATCTCCTACGAGGCGGCTTGCGTACTGGCCGGATCCCCGCCCTGGGACCTCGAGGCGAAAGTACTCGCGTCGTTGTATCGGTGGCGCGAGGAAGCGAGGGCGCGGGGCGAGGGACCGATGCAGCGACACATAGAGCTGCGTCGGTCTCAGCTTCGCGAGGTCCTGGTGGTGGAATGGCGGGACAGGCTTTCACGCCCTACCGCCGGCCTCGTCACCATCGAGGCGGTCCGGCCGGTGCTCGAGCGCTGGCTCGGGAGGAGGCACGGCTCCCTGTCGTTTCGGGTGACGCAGGTGCTCTCGGGGCATGGTTGCTTCGGGAAGTACCTGTGTCGCATAAACAGGGAGCCGGACGCCCGGTGTCACCACTGCGTCGACTGCCGGGAGGACACGGCGCGGCATACGCTGGCAGAGTGTGCCGCTTGGGAGGAGCCGCGCCGTGCCCTCATCTCAGAAGTAGGCAGTGACTTGTCGCTGCCGGCCGTAGTCGAGTCGATGGTCGGCAGCGACGAGTCCTGAGACGCGGAGAGGGAGATCTCGTCCTCTCACCCGGCCCGCAGAAGGCGCACCGGGCGTCGGCGGAGGGCGGACAACGCCCTCTTCCAGCCCCCCTAAATGGGTCCAGGGGCGACGTACTCGGGGACGTCCGTTCGCCCCCCACACACCAGGACCCGAGGTGGCGGCGCGTAGTGTTCCACGCGCGCCCCTGTTAGACGTCGCGGGGGAGTCAAACACCTCACTACCCCCCAGACCCGAAGAGGCCCGCAGTGGCGGGCCGGCACCAGTCGGGGGTTGTGGAAGGATCGTATGTTCCCGCGACCCCCGGCGTAGGTGTGAGATGGAACACCGGGGTGGTTTTTAGTCAGTAAGAGTCTGACAGACCCCGTCGCCCGCCCCAGGGCGGCGGACATCCATGAGGATTTTCCACCCCGGAAACAAAAAAAAAAAAAAAAAAAGGGCTGGTCCTGCCCCACAAGGGCGCATAAACTAATTAATTAGCATTCGAAAATAATGTTGGAGCTGATGAAGATTGTACAACCTATCTTTGCATTGTATAAATTCAATCTCTTAGTATTGTATAATTGCATAGCACATGTGTGAGCACTATGTACCCACTATAAAGCTTACTGGGTTCGTCTTTCATTGACTTGAATGTGCCCTGGCGGCTGAGAGTATGTCATGCTCACTCAAATGTGTCGCTGGTGGTGGAGTGTGTATTGGATCATTGAGTTCCTTTCAAAATGGTTGAGCTGAATGGTGCTGATCCATACGTCATGTTCGTGAACGGGCGCCGTCAGTAGGCACTGGTCATTTCTTAGCTGCCACGGCTTATTTTAATTCCATAATTGTTTTTATCTTTTTATTACGGACGCTTTTAACGTGCACGTCTTTCTACATCGTTCTCACATGTATAATTACAACATGAATGATGTAACCACTTTTTTGTAACAATATTTTGATTTAAAAGAGTGGCCTTGGAGTTTCTTGCCCGTTCTTCTCCATAGGTACCTACTACGCTTCGGAATGGGCAACTAGCTTCATCTTTCTGACTGACCGACCCCTTGACAATTCAAAAGTGCCTGTAATTGGTTTATTTGAAATAAATGATTTGAGTTTGAGTTTTGGATCATGCATACTGCACGAAGACACTTTTTTTGGGCTTTAAATGCCAATTCCCTATCCGTAGAATTACCCCAGAATATAACGCCGTACCGTAGTGCGGTGGAGACGTATGCGTGGTATGCGGTAAGAACGGTGCTGCGATTGGCGACCTTGCTTAAATTGTGTAAAACATAGTAATATTGATTTAATTTTTTTATTATATGATCAATGTGAGTTTTCATGTCATGTGCTGATCTAACCAAAGCCCTAGTTTTGTGTTGTCTATTTTAGCAATCTTATTATCTTCATACTTAATATTCATATTCATATACTTATTATTCATTTATTTGCGTTCCACAAGGTAAAACATGGTGTTAACAAAAGGCTTAGAGCTAAGAGCCGTTGTAGACCCTGTCAGGGCACAGCAAAATCTAATTCTTACAAGCTAAAATTTAAAAATAAAATAAAATATACATGAAACCAAATTATTAGATACCTACATTAGCAAAAAAAAAAAACAATAGAATGAAAAAAATTCAATATACTTAAAAACTGTTAAAATAAAAAAATAAAAAATGTCAGTCGTACACAGCCAAAATTTTAAATTAAATTAATAAAATTGTGAAAACTAAAATAATTATATATAAATAACAAAACATGACATACAATTAACAGTATACAATTCTATTATTTGGTAAGCAGGTAGCTATTTCTTGTGTTTTTAAATAATCTTCTTGTAAAATAATTTTTCTAAGTATCTTTCATTCAAGTATTCGTTCACGTTATAGTAGCTTTTGTATAAAATAAATAATTTTAATTTATTAATAAAGTTGTTGTTTTTATTTATATTTCTTACTTCATCTGGTAACTTATTATATATTTTTATCGACATGACATATGTACTTGAGGAATGCATTTTTAATCGGGATGTAGGTATGTTTAATCTATTTTTATTTCTTAGAGTGATTTTAGTTTGGATGTCTTCTCTTTTTGTGTAGAAATTCGGGTATTTACGTACAAATTTACAGATCTCAAAGATGTAGAGGCACGGTAGGGTTAAAAATGTTTGTTCCTGAAAGTGAGGCTTACAGCTATCCGTTTGTTCAATATTTACTAGAATCCTAATTAGTTTTTTTTGTAAGGTGAATAGTGTGAGCGAGTCTGTACTATTACCTCATAATATGACACCGCATTTAAGCCATGCATAGGCATATGCATAATATGCTACCAGCGCAGTATTTATGTCTGTAGTTTTTTTGATTTCCCGAAGGGCGTATGAGAATTTTGATAATTTTGCTTGTATTTTCTGGATATGCGACTTCCAATTTATGTGTGTGTCTATGTCTAGTCCTAATAGGGTAAATTTATTAATTATTTCTAACTTGTTATTTTTAAAACTGATGTTTGTATTTACAGGTTTTTTTTTGTCTTGGGTGGAAGGTCATTATTTTTGTCTTATCATAGTTTATTTCGAGGTTATGTTCCATCATCCAATGAGTTATAGCGTCAAGTATTGAATTTAATTTATCTTTAAGGTTGACATCAGTTTCACATGAAGCAAGAATAGATACATCATCCGCAAACAAAACACAAGATTCACTGATATACTTCGGGAGGTCATTGATGTAGACTAAGAATAAGAAACAGCCTATTACACTACCCTGTGGGATTGAAGCGTTTATTAGTATGTTTTCAGATCGGAACAATTCTATTTCGTTAGTTTTTTGGTTAAAATATTCCAATTCCACTAATTGCTCCCTATGTTGTAGGTACGACGCGAACCATTCATGACATTTACCACGGATCCCTATGCCATATAGTTTGTTAAGTAAGATGTCGAATTGTACTCTATCGTAAGCTTTCGTCATATCTAGCAGTAATCCTATTGCATATTTTTTGGAGTTAATAATGTCGAGGGCTTCTTGTATGTATTTATAGACGGCGAGGGTAGTGGATCGGTTTTTTCTGAAGCCATTTTGACAGTCATTAAATATGTTGTATTTTTCACAATAAGCGTAGACACGGTTGCGCATGGCCTTTTCAAATAATTTTGATGCTGTTGGTAGGAGAGCGATTGGGCGGTAGTTATTTGGGTCAGTTCTTGATTTTTTCTTATGTATTGGCTTTACAAAGGCCTTTTTCAAGAGGTTGGGAAAAGTACCTTCCTCGAAGGATTGATTTATTAGTTTGTAGAATGGAAGAGTTAACTCATCTGCACATTGTCTCAGTAATGTAGGAAGTTCATCAATGCCATAGCTTGACTTGTTTTTTATGTTTTTTAATAATGCAAGCACCTCGTAAGGATCTGTTGGACTCGGAAAGATTGAATTCTCCGCTGTAGACATTATAGGTGTTTCTTTTCGTTTATTGCCAGATGAGCTCATTCTTATTTTCCCAATAGAAACAAAGAAGTTATAGAAGATGTTAGGTATCTCTTTGGGCTCTGAAGTCATATTATTATTGCTTATTTGTATAGTTATATTCTGGTTTTCGCGTCTCATATTTTTGTTTGTCCGTTCATTTATTATACCCCTATACCCTACCCCATATATTATATATACATTGTTTTTACTCTGTTATTAGATTTCATCATTTTATGTTTAAAGTATTGTTTATTTGCTGTCACTACAGTTTTCTTTAATATTTTTTCATACTTCCTGTAGTATTTTGTTAATATAGGGTTTTTCGTTTTGGTAATTAGTATCTTCAATAGTCTTTTATTTTTGCAACAGGTTTTTGTACCTTTTGAGAGCCAGTATTTATTATAATTTATTTTTAATTTGTATTTTTGTAATGGGATACATTGATTTAGGATGCTAATTAGGATTTCGTTAAAAGCTTCATAATTTTCATTAATTTTCTTTTCAGCCGTTATTATATCATTCCAATTTATTTCGTGCAACTTTGATTTAAATTTTAAAATATTTGTATTGTTGAATAGCCTTTTTATTATGTACCAATTGTACTTTCTTTGTTTGCTTAGGTAACATTAAATGTAAAATTATACTATTGTGATCGGAAAAGCCTAACTCTTCTACCGTTGCGTACATATCTTTGTATGTGAAGTTTGTGAATATGAGATCTAAACGTGTTTTTGTAGTGGGTGTTATGCGTGTCGGGGTTTTTATGTGTTGTGTAAGTCTAAATTCCTGCATTAGATTTAAGAATTGGTTCGATTTTAAATTTCCCAGCAGGACATTTATATTAAAATCGCCTCCTATAATAACATTAAGCGTAGAGTATTTCATGTTTACATATCTTAGAATTGTTTGTATTTGTTGATAGAACGTTTCTTCTTGCCTTTTGTTCCAATACATGGTTATAATTAACAGATTTTCTTTAGGTAGTTCTGTAGCGGGTACGTATTACAATACCGAAATTCAAAATACCTATTTTAAAATACCTATGGACGAAATCCCGAAAAATTAAACGCCGAATGATTGTTTGGTCGAAAGTTTGAAATACCGAAAGTTCGTTTGCCCGAAAGCTTAAAATCCCGAAGATCCATATCCCGAAGCTTAAAATCCCGAAGATCCATATCCCGAAGCTTAAAATCCCGAAGATCCCTATCCTGAAGTTCAAAATCAATATGTTATGCTACAAAATTTAGTGACAAAAACGAAACGCTGCAAACCGACTTCACGCAGTCTTGTCTGCCCAACCTCTAGAGTGTAATTTAAACCCGCGTAGGCGCGGAGGGGTAAGGCGGTCCGCGAGCTGAGGAGCAGGTGGTTTGAAGGCCCGCCGCCGCGGCTGAGGCTGGCCGGCTTAGCCGGCCAGCAAGCCGAAGCTGCGGTGGTGAGCGTTAAAACCATCTGCGACGATAAGCTCGCGTGGGGCCGCCTAAACCCCGCAGCACCGGAGCCTTGACAGGAACAATGCTTGGCGCATGTTGCATGCCTGCTTGCATGTTGCATGCTTGTTTGCCTGCTTGCATGCTGCATGCTTGCTTGCATGCTGCATGCCTGCTTGCACGCTGCATGCCTGCTTGCATGTTGCATCCTTTCCCATGTATAATCCCCAGTAGTATAATTCCCGGATAATTAGAAATTGGTGAAAAAAATCTGCGAGCTACTTGGAAGTAGCGTTCGCCGGCCGCTGCCGCGGCACCGCTCGCTTCGCTCGCTCGGCTCACGCGCGGTTGGTCACTGTTCTAACCTAACCTAACCTATTTCACCCAGTTCAATATGATGAATCCTACAATATGCCTGCGACTAGATAATTAGACAATGGTGAAAACATTTCTGCGGTAGATTGCAGGTATGATTAAAAAAAAATATATGTAATGAACTTACCTAAGTGTATTAAAAAGGAAATTAACATAACAGCTTCTATGTATGATACGAATAACATATATAATTAAAACAAAAGTTTAAATGATAATCATACATATAAGTAGGAAAAATAGAGACACGTTATTACAAAAAAAAAAACCTTTTTTGGTGATAAATTTTTGGTGCTAACACCAGCCACTGTGTTAGGTTCAACATAGGGATCAACTTTCTTTATGGAACCTATGTCAAAATGTAAAAAAAATAATGACTTTCCATAGAAATTGAACTACGGAATAAAATAATTTTTCGAGATCTACCCCCGCTATAAAAAAAAATTAAAACATGTTAAGCAGAATGCTCACCGCAATAACTGTGTTGTAGTGCCATCTATGAGTAAAAGCGGGAATTACGTTGCCGCTCTTCGGGATTTCATCCATCGGTATTTCGTCCATTCGGGATTTCGTCCATTCGGGGTTTCATCCTTTCGGGCATTTGGACATCGGTATTTCATGTTTCGATATAACGGCTATCGGTATTTCAAACTTTCGGTATTTTGAACTTCGATGTTTCGGACGTCGGTATTTCAGTCATAGTTATTATGAAATGTCGGTATTGTAATATGTACCCGTATTTACATTGTTATAAGCTATGATGGGGTTGACATATCCTTATTGGACTAAAACCCCCTTTAAATTAAAAAAATTAAGATTGGAAAAAAAACCGAGATTTTTTTGCAGAATAGCTAAGATTATCATAGCCAAAAGTAAGGAATTTTAGTGATAGTTTAGTTTGGTGTACAAGAGAATAGGCACCAATGGTTAGCTAAGTGACGTCATTCTAAATCGAATATGGCGGACTCGTTATTTTTAATTTACCCCATGATATGGGTATCAATTAAAAGGGTTTAGTGAGAAAAATACGAAAAAAGGAACATGTCCAGCAAAAACGAAAGAAAAAAAAATTGGTACCTACCTACCTAAAAATAAAATGGTACTTACATATTTTTTTTTTTTTTTATAAACAAACTTTTACTTGAATGCTCTAAAACAAAGAAAAAAACTTTAAATTTAATCAAACCTATCAATTTATTACATAAACAATTTATATGATATAAAAGCTTGTCATGAGATTTACCTGTGTAAATAAACAACAATACAATAAGTAACCGATCTTGACACAAGTAGGTAAATTACCTAATTCTAAGAAATGATGTATCTAGTTATAATATGGTTATAAGATGGAGGAGAGGTTTCGGGACCTCGTCAGCGCATGCCTTGCGTCTGGGAGGTTCCCGAAACCGTGGAAGGAGGGGCAGTTGTGCCTCCTCCGCAAGGAGGGCCGCCCAGCAGACTCCCCCTCGGTATACCGGCCCATCGTTCTGCTCGATGAGGTCGGAAAAATGTTCGAGGGGATAATCGCTGCTCGCATTAAGGGTCATATGCGGCGTATCGGGCGGGACTTGTCGGACGCTCAGTTCGGTTTTCGGGCTGAGCGTTCGACGGTGGACGCGCTAGCCTGCCTGAAGGGGCAGGTGAAGAAGGCGGTGGAGGCGGGGGACGGAGTGTTGGCCGTGTCATTCGACATAGCCAATGCCTTCAACTCCGTTCCCCACTCCACCATCCTAGAGGCGCTCCGATTCCACGGAGTGCCTCGATACTTGCGCCGTCTGCTGGCCGGCTACCTGGAGGATCGGGCAATCCTCCTGGTGAATAGGACTGGCCAAGTCCGGCGGTACGCCGTTGAAGTCGGCGTTCCACAGGGGTCAGTCCTGGGACCTCTCCTCTGGAACGTCGGCTATGATTGGCTCTTGCGGGGAACTCCCCTCCGAGGCACGAGTGTCGTTTGCTACGCGGACGACACTCTCCTCACCGCCCGGGGGGGGGGGGGTTTCAGGGAGGCGGCCAACTTGACCTCGGCGGGCGGATCCTTGGTCGCGGCGAGGATCCGCCGCCTAGGTTTGACGGTTACGCTGCACAAGACCGAGGCCGTGTTCTTCCACGGACCTCGGCAACGCCCCCTACCTGACGCCATCTTCGTGGAGGGCGTCAGAGTTGAGGTCAAGGCCCAGATAAAATATCTGGGCCTTGTAATTGACAGCAGGTGGCGCTTCGGCCCGCATTTTAGCGGGCTGTCGTCGCGCCTGCTGAAGGCTGCGGGTGCGCTGTCATGGCTCCTTCCCAACTTGGGGGGGCCCAGCGCACGATGCCGGCAACTGTACGCCGGCATCTTGAGGAGTATGGCCCTCTACGGGGCCCCTATCTGGGAGGGCTCCCTCCAAAGGCGGGAGAACGCCGCCGCCCTGTGGGCCCCCCAAAGGGCCATAGCCGAGCGGGTTGCACGGGCCTACCGCACGGTGGGCTTCACGGCAGCGTGTGCTCTGGCTGGCACCCCTCCTTGGGAACTCGAGGCGTGGGTGCTCGCCAGAGTATACGAATGGACGGCGGGGCGGAGGGCGAGAGAAGAACGCACCGCCCCGGAAGAGCGGGAGGAGTAGGGTAATATTGGGCATTCTATGCCACTGTCGGCAAGTAGCTCGGCTAGTGCGCCTCGCTACACGACAGTGGCATAGTATGCCCAATATTAAACAATCGACTCGACTGTAGGTTAAATTACTGTACTCACCTAGAGATCTTGCGAATTATACCACTGTCCTCCAGTAGCTCGACGAGTTCGCCTTCGCTACGGACAGTGGCATAGAATGCCCAATAGTGAACGAACGACTTGACTCTCTAGGGTATTATTGTACTCGACCAATGATCATGCGAGTTCGCTAACGCTCTGAAGGTACATTTCCAGTATAAGCTGATCTCACATTGTATAGGATTTCCGTACGATGCGAGACCAGCGTAAACTGGTTTTGTATAGCTTGATGTGTAGCCGTGTGTACAAAATGCTCAATAATGAACAATCGACTCGATCAATGACCAGTAACGCGATCAGTAAAGAGGTTACGGTAAATTTATAAATGTTAGCGTACTATATACATTCACTCATTCAATCGGGTCATTACCGACAGTAATCATGAAATTTGTAAAACAACCGCAATCGCTGCATGTTAATACAGTCTGCGACGATTTGTGTAAGACTAGTTTTCGTCATGGGGAATTATTACCTGACTCAGTACGATGTATCATTTGCGGTCCGTCCAATTGTGGAAAAACCAATTTATTGATTGGTCTTCTTATACACGAAAATGGATTAAGATTTGAAAATGTTTATGTTTATTCAAAAACTCTGCAACAACCCAAGTACATCTTTTTAGAAAGAGTTTTGCAACTGGTGCCTGGTATTTCCCTCCAGAAATTTCATGGAAATGAGGAAGTACTAAGCGTTCAGGACGCAAAACCCAACTCCGTGATTGTTTTTGATGATGTTGCTTGTGAAAATCAATGTAACATGCGTGATTATTTTGCAATGGGAAGACACAAATGCATTGATTGTTTTTATCTAAACCAAACATATAGTAAAATCCCTAAGCAGTTAGTAAGAGACAATGCGAACTTAATCATACTCTTTAAACAAGATGAAATTAATTTACGACATATTTATGAAGAACATGTCAACACTGATATGACATGGGTTGAATTTCGTGAAATGTGTTCGAAAATATGGAGTGAACCTTTCAATTATGTAGTAATTAATAAGGATTGCTCCAAAAATAAAGGATGTTACAGAAATAAATTTGATACTTTTGTTGTCTTTGATTAAACACTACTGATATTTAAGACCGTCACCCTCGCGATATTATTATTCTTCAAACAACGCTTAATCAATCACCAACTGTTTATTTTTTACTATGGAAAAATCACTGAAAAGACAAATAGTTGATGCTGCAGAAGCTGTTAAGAAGAAAGTGCGAAAGATGAGAGATGTTGAGATTAACAATCAACAAGTACTGGAATCAGTTTTCAAGCCCGTAACAGAACCACTCAACCTAATTGCTAATGTCAGTAAGCAGACTTCTCTACTGCGTAATACAGAAGACGAAGAAACTGAAGTTCCGCTTAACGATAAAACTTTGCAAAAAGATGTTCCTACTAGTAAAGAAAGCAATGTTATCAACGACAATGCAGACGAATATGAATCTGATATCGAAAGTAACTCTTCATATAAATCATTAGATGAAAAAAACCAAGGTTGTGATATGTCATCCTGGTCAGTATCCTCAGAAGCACTGACAGATATTCCGTTCGGTGTCAGAGTAGAGGGCGGGAAATTGATGTTAGGATCTGCTCGTATAACGATCAGCGATGAGTATGTCATCGTGGCTGGACGCAAATACCGAAATACCCCTGGTTTAAAACAGTTGCTGCTGAAAAAGAACGTAGATTTAAGCTTGGTTACAGAGAGTGATATGAAACATTATAAGTCGATGCTACTTGATACAAACGCACATCGCCGAGACTATGAGCCTGGTAAACCAATAAAAAGTAATAAAGGACAAAAATATTTACAAATTATTAAACCTCTATTCAAACTACAAAGTACAATTCAGGAATATCAATCGAAGGGAAAAGGACTACCGTTAACAAAAATGTGGAAGAAAAACGTAGATTTTGTATATTGGGACGATCCAAATGAACTGGTGGATAGGTTAAAATTATTAATTGCATCTCGAGATGCTGGTAACACCGGATTAGATAGTGAAATAATATCTATCATTGAAGAATTGCATGAAAGTAAAGTTATAAATAAATAAATATTTTAAAATGTGTTTATTTTACTATCAGCCTCCCGATACAATACACCTTAAACATGAACGTAGACAAATTTGGACACTACATTCACAAAAGAATGCGTTTATCAGAGTTATTTGAGTTTAATGAGAATGCATTGTTAAAATCAGAAAACGGAGATTTTGATTTAAAAACATCAAGACTGAGAGGAATTAGATCTCCAGTAGAAGCAGACGATGCTGTGAACAAAGATTATGTAGATCGATTGAATGCTAATATGTTAAAAGAAGTTAATAATATGATTGGTTCATTGCGTTCTCAAATCATAAAAGACGCAAAGGCTACAGTTCAGGCTGCTTTAAAAGCAAAGATACCTAAGGATTCAACTCATTTGCAAGATAAGTTTTATACTAAAGCAGAGGTAGATAATAAATTACTTCACAAAACTCCGTAATGGCAAAACAGCAAATTGTTAACGAAATACACAAAGCAGCAAGAAAAAATTTCCTTAGACGTCCGGTCATTCTGAAGGGGGTCGATGACTTGTGGCAAGCTGATCTGATGGACATGCAAAACCTGAGAAAATATAATAAGGGTCACAATTACATTTTAGTGGTAATTGACTGCTTCTCAAAGTATGCTTGGACAGAGCCGTTAAAATCAAAAAATAAACTTGATGTTACTAATGCATTTAAAAGAATACTGATTGTCAGCAATCGCAAACCTGTAAATTTACAAACTGATATGGGAACAGAATTTTATAACAACTCATTTCAAACGCTTATGAAGACGTACAATATCAACCATTACTCATCGTTTTCTACCAAAAAAGCTTCAATCGTAGAGCGACTGATTAAAACTCTTAAAAATAAATTATATAAATATTTTAGTCTGAATGGAAACTATAAGTGGTTAGGTATACCGTTAGAAGTTACGTTGAAGATTTATAATAACACAAAACATCGTACTATTAAATTTAAACCAATCGAAGTAAATAAATCTAGTGAGTCAGTTATAAAAGAAAATATTAAAAAAGCCTTAAATCATGTAACTGTTCGTAGAAAACCTAAGTTCAAAGTAGGTGACTTTGTTCGTATTAGTAAATACAAACATAATTTTGAGAAAGGTTATACACCTAATTGGTCAACTGAAATATTTAATATAAAAAAGATAAATCATACCATACCAGTAACATATCACATAGAAGATCAGCGAAAGCAAGCCATAATGGGAACCTTTTACGAGCAAGAACTTCAAAAATCTTACTATCCTGGTATTTATTTGATAGAAAGGGTTTTAAAAAGAAAAGGAACAAAAATGTTTGTAAAATGGTTGGGTCTAAACAACGAAGAAAACAGTTGGATCGATAAAACTGCAATAGTGGGTTAAAATAATTATATAACAATTACTTCTGCATTCTTTCTTTCATTACATTTTGGACAATGCAAGGAGGTGAACTTGTTAATACGTTAATTAATAATCTACCGTTCGAACTTCATTTACCAGGTTACAATTATTGCGGTCCGGGAACAAAACTCCAGAAACGTTTACTACGAGGTGACCGAGGTGTTAATAAGCTAGACGAAGCTTGTATGCATCACGACATTGCATATGCAAACCATACAGACTTACCCAATCGTCACAAAGCTGATTTACAACTACTAAATATGGCTAAACAAAGACTTAAATCGAACGATGCTGGGAAAGGTGAAAAACTTAGTTCATGGTTAGTGAGCAAAGTTATGAAAGCCAAACTGAAATCTGGTTCCGGCGTTAAAACTTTTAAACATTTTGTGTCAAAAATAAAAGCAACAATAAAGAAACTGAAGCCAAAGGACGGTAAAACTTTAATTAACGCTGCTTACTCAGCAGCAAAAAAAATATTTCCAAGTATTCAGAAAATTCGAGTACCGCGAGTGATACCCTTACCAAAGACTGGAGGTATTCTACCTTTAATTCCTATTTTTGCGGGCTTATCAGCTTTAGGAACTTTAGCTGGTGGTGCGGCTGGTATTGCAAAAACTGTAAATGATTACAAAGCAGGTCAGCAAAATTTGCGAGAAACACAACGACATAATAAGGCTATGGAGTCTTTAAAGTTAGGCCAGGGATTATACATTAAGTCACATAAAAATGGTAAAGGTTTATTCGTAAAATCTTCAAAAAACTGAAAAATAAGCTACCTAATCGTCCTCTAACTAATGTAGACATCCAAAGGCATGCACGCGACATCCCTCACTTTCGTGGCGTCTACATGAAGGATCAGTTACCAAGGAAGTCAAAACGGATTGAATGTGCTATCGTTAACTTGGACGATTATAAGAACGAAGGAACGCATTGGGTAGCTTATGTAAAAGTATGCAATTATTGTGAATATTTTGATAGCTTTGGAGATTTGAAACCTCCAATAGAATTAATGCGCTATTTCAAGAATTGTAATGTTTTTTATAATTATACAAGATATCAGAAATTCAACACAGAAAATTGTGGACACTTATGTTTAGAATATCTGCGGGCTTTTTGGAATAAAAACGTATAAACTTTATGCTTTTCTTTTATTTGAATCATTTGCAAGATGTCACTCACACTATCGATAACTGGAAACTCGTCAACTTTATCTACTTACTATCCTAATACATTGCAACTATATGGACAATATGAGTGTGCGTTATTGCATTTCTCAACATTTAATTCTATTCCAAACATTGACAAAACGAATAATAAGTTCTATTATGGTTTCAACGATGTTATTGAAATACCAGATGGTACCTATGAATTGCAAGATATTAATGATTATTTAAAATCTGAAATGAAAGATGCAACAATCAAACTACAGTGCAATAACAATACTTTAAAAACTACTGTATATTGTACAAAAGACATAAATTTTAAGAAAGAAGACACTTTCAGGAACTTGTTAGGGTTTAATAAACAAATCTTGAAAGCAAATAAATGGCATGTGTCACAGGTTCCAGTCAACATTTTACCTACAACAGTGATCAGGATCGAATGTGATATTGTAAGTGGCTCGTACACAAACGGAGAACCGAGTCACATTATCCATGAATTTGCACTCAACGTACCACCCGGATATAGGATTATAGAAATCCCGAAAAACGCAATATACTTTCCAATCAACCAAAACAACATTAGTTGTATACATATCAGACTGTTAGATATAAATAACCGCTTAATAAATTTGCGCGGTGAAGAAGTGCAGCTGTATTTGCATCTGAGAAGAAAAAATGATTGACTACAATAAATACGTGCATCAACAAATCAAAAATATCAGTTCCACTCAAGCTTCCAGCCAAATAAGAGCTCGCCCTAAGAAGAAAATAAAATTAACTAAAGACAACAAGACATTCCTCAAAGCGATCGGTTTGCTAAAATGAATATCTTAGACGTTTTATCCGCTCCATCTTACGACAATACTGTTGAAGGAATCGAATTTCATTCTTACAAGCCCTACGTAACGAGTTTTAATAGAAACGATGAAATCCGCATACCTATTAACCAACAGGACTTGTATATACTTCCATCAGCTAGTACCCTGTATTTGGAAGGAACTGTTATCGTTAGCAAAAAGGATATGAAAGAGAAAGCCACTAGTGTTCATTTTACTAATAATGCTCTACTCTACTTGTTCCAAGATATAAGATACGAGTTGAATGGAGTGGAAATTGATAGAATTAAAAATGCCGGCATAACTAGCACCATGAAATCGTTAATATCAATGAATGAAAGTGAATCAAAGATATCCAATGCATGGGGCTGGAATATCGATGGTATAAAAAATATTAATGGGGGTAGTTTTTCCGCTTCTATACCCCTCTGTAACATCATGGGTTTCGCGGAAGATTTCAAGAAAGTTGTGATAAATAGTAGGCACGAACTGATATTGCTACGAAGTAACACTAACCTGAATGCTGTCAAACTTAACACCGGTGAAATTGTAGACGACGTTCAGATAAATAAAATCATCTGGCGTGTACCGCATGTTAAAGTGTCCGACAAAGAGAAAATAAGTTTGCTGAAACTGTTAGAAAAAGATCGACCACTTCAGATGATATTCAGAAATTGGGATCTGTATGAATATCCAGCTTTACCTAAAACTACAAAACATACCTGGTCTATCAAAACTTCCTCACAAATAGAGAAACCAAGATACATAATTATGGGCCTGCAAACAAATAGAAAAAACAAATCAAGTTCTGACATGTCCCAGTTCGATCACTGCCATGTTCGTGATGTAAGAGTATACCTAAATTCAACTTACTTCCCGTATGAAAACCTAAATATAAGTTTCGCGAACAATAGAATCGCTTTATTATACGAGCAATACATCAGATTTCAACAGTCTTATTACGGACGTCGCCCGGAGCCCTTATTAAGTGAGAAACAATTTAAGGATTTGGCGCCGCTATTTGTCATTGATTGCTCTAGACAAGCTGATAATGTAAAGGCAGGTCCTGTTGTGGACGTAAGAGTGGAAATTGAGAGTGATTCGGACATACCGGATCAAACTTCTGCATACTGTCTTATATTGAACGACTGTATAATTGAGTATAAGCCGCTGAGTAATACTGTGAGAAAAATATCATGAATCCTAATACTATCATATTAGATGTTCAAGGGTTTAAAGACCTGTGCAATAATTTTATAATAAAAGAATTAGCTTTTGCTGGTCGTGATTATACGCAAACATTTTTAATAAAACCACCATACTTGTTTAAATACTTAACAAGTGATGAAAAGAGACAGGTTAAATGGTTGGAAAGAAATAGAGGTATTTATTGGAATGAGGGATATATTGACTATAGAGAATTTCAACGAATAATCGTTCCATATCTAGAAAATAAGGAAATAATTGTAAAAGGTTTGGAGAAGGTGAAGTGGATAAAGGATCTTTGTGTGAATTGTAAAGTATCAGACCTTGATGAAGAACAATGTCCTAATTTCTCTGCTTTGCATAAAAAGTACTGTGAAGGAAAATCTAATTTTAATTGTAATAAACATCTAAAGCATTGTGCGCTTAAAAATGTGCTTTGTTTAAGGAAGTATTTAGAATGGGCATAAAATGTATACTTACCTACTTTGGTTATTCGGTTTATAGGTTTTTAAATAAAAATCTCTCATAATGTAAATATGATTTTATTTTGTTATATACCCCCACACTTCTCCAAATAACACAATTACGCATACACAATGAACATACATATTATTACACAATTACAATTACAACATAAATACGAAATTAAATTAAAACATCTTAATAAAGAAAAAAAATATAAACTAAGTACACTATACCTCCCCAACTAGTTACACAAACGGTTATTAAAAATCAGTATCTATTAATGATTTTGATATTTTCTTAACTAAAGACTCAGTTTCGTCCATGACACTGTCGATAGCATCTTTCACAATATATTGAGCATTTATAATAACGTTCTCACTGTCACTATCACTGTCTATGGTTTGAGGATTGTTATTACAGAGATCTACGACTGAAATTTTTATTAATTTAATACCTCGTCGCTGTAGTCGACTCATAACGAAGGATTTGGTTGGTTTTTGCTTCTTAGACTTTTCCCTGCATCGTTGTTTTGATTTTTTTTCTTTCGTGGCTTGTTTGCTGTGTTCGGGTTCGCTACGAAGCATCTCAGAGAATCCCTCGTAAGGGTCCTGAGCATACTGGCTGAACATAGTCTCGGATTCAGAAATCTGGAACAAAATATAGACACAATATAAAACACTAACCAGTTAGTATAGCGCTCGAAAGCGCTTCCATTCATTCATTCCAAGAGTTTCCATCGAGGAATTTTTCAAAGACAGCCTGGAGTCTGGATTTGGTTCAGATTCGTGACAATAGGCCCTAAAGAAATATAACTAGCACTATTACACCTCTACCAAACGTAATGTTATGTTTATGATTATTAAGAATGCTGGGAACACAATCTTTAGTTACGAAACAATATAAAAAAATAAAAACGAGTTAAAAATATTTCACTTACCGACATGATTACGATGCACTCTAAAATAGTAGGTACTAGTACTTCAGGCGAGTAATATTTCGTTAATGAGCAAACAATTAATTATTTATACTGTTACGAGTACGTCATTAAAGAATTTAGAACGCGATAACCATAAAAATGTTAACTAAGCATTTGTGTCTCCAAGCCGAGGGTATTGAACTGTCGGGTGTTGTGTTCTGACGAACAGCGTTATGATCGTATTACTTACTTGAACGTTAACTCTTTGAAAATCAACCTTAGTGTAATGCGTACATATTGCAATTTACGTTGTTGACAGTAATATAGGTGCATGATGAAACTTGAGCCTCGGTTTGATTTCATTTTATTTAACCGACTTTAAAAAGGAGGATTCCTTAAAATAAATACCTCGTAAATTAAACAAGTGAGTTGTCATCATTTAAATTTTATTTATGTTTTTACAAAACAGTAAAATTATTAAAACTAAACCTGAATTATATTTATCATACATTAATTAGATATAAGACTATTTTCTAAAACTAGGGTAAGGTTATTACATAATTATACAAGTAAATGTGATTAATTATAAAAAAAAATTATATAAAACTATAATATTTATTATGAAACATTCTGAGTCTAAAAAACCACATCTTCATTCTTTAAAATCGAAGAGTGACCCCATGCTCGCGTTGATATTCGATCTACAGATATCGATCGTTTGTCGTCATTGCTAGATAAGACAATTTTGTTGACGCTCCGAGTAAATATTTCATGCTTTATTGATTTAAACATAACATTTTTTCTACGCATAACTCCACCATTAAATAAAATATTTTGATAATCTGTTATGTTCAAGTCCCTGACTACGCACGATTTTACTCCCTTTGCTTTTTTAATGATTTTATTGGGAGTTTTTATAGAGTAAAGTTTTGATCTCAAACCAACAAAATCAGATATATATTTTCCCTCCATTTCATCTTTGAACAGACCTGGTACTTTTTTGTTCAGTAATGGTATCTTAAAATTATTTTCAACGTCATAGTTACTCGTGTCAAAATATTGCAAAAAATTATACTTCAAGTCATGATAAAAATCATTAGTGAATATTTTATAGACAAATGAATCGGTATCTGTATAACACAACTGCACTCGGTCTTTATAAAAAGGCTTTACAATATTATAATGAAAATCATACATATGTGACTTAGAAAGTTCTAATACAGTGAATCCAATATAAATAGGTTTATCTAAAATAATTTGATCGGGTTTCATTTGTATTGCAACTAAATTTTCAGATAGAATAGAAGCACTATGGAAATAGGGGTTGGCTACAAGTCTCTCGGCAGATATTAATTTCTTGGTTCGATTAGATTGGTCGTACCATTGATTGACTAAATGAACGGTTACACGATTTTCAGTATTTTCTAAAGTCTTGCCAAAAACACTGTTATTCAACAACTTAAAAAAGTCTTGTTCGAAGGAACTTTCTGCTTTTTGTCTTAATTGAGTGTTTAATTCTATGTACTGTTTCAAATATGGACTCTGTCTGAAAGTAATAGCTCTGTGAACTTTACGTAATATTAAACCGTGTTCTAAACACTTTTTTAAATGAACGTAATGTATGACATATTTGTACTTATTATACAAATTTGCAATTAATTTCTTTGTTTTACCTCCCGGGGGTACACATTTCTCAGGACAAAATGGTAAGTCATTATGATGAGTGTGTAAATGATCAGGATACAAAAGATCAACTTCTAATATGAAGCCCCATTCAGCGTTATCCTCAACATTTTCAACACGAAAATTAGTTAATTCATTTTCACTGAGAAATCTAAAACTAGAATACGGTAAATACTGACACATGCTAAAGCCATAGAGATTATTACAATCTAGATATACTATAAAACACGGAGGCTGTGATGCATTATATTCTGGCATGTATTTATGATTCGCTTTTGCATACCGATGGGAACACATGCACAAACCCCCTCTTATACCGCTTTGAATCATTCTGACGATAGCCAAGTCCGACACGAGTTCTAATTGAACACCTGTTTTTAGCAACATTGCATCGAAAGATAAACTAGGTGCAGTTATGTAAAACGCCGGATCGAGTTTGTAATATTGTTTACAGGTTTTTCGAAAATTTTGAAATATGTCTGTCAACAAAAGCACATCTGTTTTTAAGTATAGATCCGTATACTCGCCTAGGTCATTAATATTGAATTCAGACCAAACAGTCTGAGCGTGATTATAATCTTCATCGCTAATATCTTCGTTGGTCAAGGAATTATGAAAACAATACTTAGATGGTAATGATTTTTGTTCGTAACATTTCCAATCGGTCATATAATCATACGGATATATACCTTTACGAGTCAGCAAATTAAATTGTCTCTCATTAGAAAAGTGAGATCGAAGATTAACAAAATTTTCTAATTGCAATGTTTTAGCAAGTTTGTCTAAACTTGTTCCTAAAAAGTTGAAAGAATCTAAAAACCTTATTTGTATATACTCGTTATCAGCAGTAGGAATATACTTTGTAAATGCTGTATATTTTTCCTTGTTCTTGGGTATTATTTTTATTTGTCCTGGAATTTCGCCTAACTTTTTTATAAATAAATGACAATCGTAGCCAGATAAGTTATGAAAAAATATTGGAACGAATTTCGGTACTTTATGTTGCAGATTACAGTGTCGATGAGCTGCGCCTCGGTATCGACCTGTAATATGACAGTGATCTCTTACTCTATCGGTCAAAAGTAAATTTTCACAAATGTAGCACTTAACAGAGCGTTTAAAATCGAGAGCATCTTCCTCTGTGAATATCATAGGCTCGGTTTTGGACAGAATTCTATGTATTTCTTTAACATCTTCAGTCAGAAAATGTACAAATTTTGAAACACAATCTTTTCCGCGATAACTTCTATATCCGTCAACCCTATCATTAAATGATGATACTACATTATAGGCGAACGCGGACGGCACGTGGCGTTGTGAGTATGACGTGTTGGCGGTATTGAAATCATCGCCGGAAATCGGATCGAGTAATGTTTCGAAATCAGCATAAATGACGAAAGGAATGTTTTGTTTCCTTTCGTAATTTTTAAATTTTAAAAATGATCCCTGTTCTGGTAAAACGGTGACAATTCCCCCACACAGGTGTGATTCAATTTGGCTGTGCGTTGGAAAAAACAATAAGCATGTTTCACAGAAGTATAGTTTACCATGATGTTTGGTCATCTGATTTCTGACTAGACGAGGCAAATCTTTGATAAGACAGTAATGAGAATTAGTGTTATTTTCTAAAAGCAACAGATGGATACTCTTAGATTTATTATTCGTTGATGTATACAAAGGTCCAATGATTGTCTTATCATTTTTTAAACCATACACGAATATATTCAGAAAGGGATTATTTTTCTCAAAGACAGCTATGTCCGAAAATGTGATTGGAAATGTCAAATCATCAATATTCAAAACATCCTGGAAGTAAGGATAAGACGAAACTCTGTCGGGATGTCGGGTTGCAGGGTACAAGGCCGCTACAACACACCATAAAAAGCAATACTCATCTTTGTTTCGAATGTTTAAACAAGCTCTTTTATTTTTTATACATTTAGGCAAAGTTATAAAATTTGATCCGCCGAGAGGTTGATATTTATTAATATTTATTTCTAAATGAGAATTGCACAAAAATGTCCAACCACTATCTCTCTCCTGAAACTCTTCAATTTTGTTTAACAGTAAATCAACTGTTAATTTGTAAGTTAAATCAAAATCGTAATTAAAATTAATGATAATGTTTTTCGTAGCGAATGATTTCAGTTCCTGTTGATCATTTTTAAACATAAGAAAAAAAGAAAAAAGTTCAAAGTTAATTTTAACAGCAGTATGTTTTTGTAGTGATCGATCTATTAGATTTTTAACTTGTTCACTTATATTATGGAGGAACACCTCAGGGATTTTTTTTATTTGTTCGCTAGTTGCAATGATCTTGTAACTTACGATTCGAGCTTTAAACGAAGAATTAATCATTACAACGTTATCATAAATAGGGGACGCGCTTTTGTTTTTATGAACATTGCTACGTAAATGACCCGTCCATCGTCGATTATCTACAAATACTTTGCAAACCGAACAGTGGGGCATTATTTTACTAATTGAAATTAATTATCACCCAATATAGACGCTAAACTCGAAATGAAACGATCTTACCCTCGTATATCGACTAATACACACATAGGCAGAACACTGACGGAATGTTAGAGTTATCGAATTGTTGAATCTGGACTAAGTCTGCATACGTCTTCTAGTTTGATGATTACTTATTCCCTAAATCTGATTAGGTGTCAATGTATTTCTGAAAAAAGAAAGATCGGTTAGTACTTACCTATTTTCAGTGAAAATCAACATTTCAAACGAAAATAAGAAACATATTCAATAATTACCTGCTTGCAAATTAGGTACTTAATGTTGTACACAAATGTTCCAATTTTATGTAGTCCAAATGTATATTGTTGAATCTGGACCGGGTCTGCATACGTCTTCTAGTTTGATGATTACTTATTCCCTAAATCTGATTAGGTTTCAATGTATTTCTGAAAAAAAGAAAGATCGGTTAGTACTTACCTATTTTTAGTGAAAATCAACATTTCAAACGAAAATATGAAACATATTCAATAATTACCTGCTTGCAAATTAGGTACTTAATGTTGTACATAAATGTTCCAATTTTATGTAGTCCAAATGTATATTGTTGAATCTGGACCAGGTCTGCATACGTCTTCTAGTTTGATGATTACTTATTCCTTAAATCTGATTAGGTTTCAATGTATTTCTGAAAAAAAGAAAGATCGGTTAGTACTTACCTATTTTTAGTGAAAATCAACATTTCAAACGAAAATATGAAACATATTCAATAATTACCTGCTTGCAAATTAGATACTTAATGTTGTACATAAATGTTCCAATTTTATGTAGTCCAAATGTATGTCAGATCGACATTCACTGTCAATCCATATAATTATTTTTTAAATGATTATAGGATTTACACTCCGAGCGTCGTGGCTTTGAGATAATGTCAAATTAATTTTTAGTTTTTGACTTTTAAACGTTAGGTACTAACTAACGGAGTATTCGTTATTGACTACCTAGTCATACGACCAATTTCCGATAAATCAATAAAATATTTGATTGAAATAATTGTTATTGCGTAAAACATTACACGTGTAACCTTATTTCTTTTTTTCTCGTCAGCTAATTCACAACAGTAAGTTTTTTTAGTCAAGGTTGTCACACATATTAAGGTATGGATAAGTATCAGAAACTAGGTACACTATCACTAAATAAATAAAATGTAGTCTAAAGGTTTCTAACCTTATGAAGAGAATTTAAAATTAAGTTCATTTAAAATTTGTTACTGTTACAAGTGAACTTATTTCCTGTAGGTACCTACTTCACTCGAGCGTAAAAGTATCACAAGTAAAACTAGGATGTATCACATGATAAATACCAATCTTATGATTTTCTCTAGATTGTCAAATAATTAAATTACGTGCAAGAATATTCCCTCCAAAACATTAACCAGTAGATAAGTTATCTACTGGTTAACGTTTTGCCAACCCTGAGTCGTTTCGCTGTGTCGTCATTCGATGCTACCTGAAACATCCTTAGTCTACACTTTTTGAACAAGTATAATGCGTCTAAGAAAAAAAGTTGTTTTACACAACATTATATGAACGGTTGCAGTAATTTTTAATATAGTGAATTCTCTTTCGTTTTCTGATTTATAAGCTACATGTTTTCGAAGTACTCGGTACAAACTAACCGAAGTCTACAAGTGTGGAAGTAATCTTCAAGAAGTGCTCTGCGATCCTGCTGCATTATCCTGTCAATATCAGTGTTGATTGCTAACCGCTGCCTGCTGCCGTCAGTCACTACGCCAGCTTTCATCAGCCTGCCATATCGATTGGACATAATTGGAAAATGTAAGTATAAAACATTCCACTAGGTTCATAGTTCAGAGATCTGACCGATGTACTTATTGTAATAATTATGTTTGACTAATTTTGTTGTATCTTTATTTCAGGTCTGAGTCTGAGTGCGAGTACTTTCAACAAGAAGTTCCGATCATCGATCAGAAAACGAAACGCAGCCGCAAACCGTCTGCGGACAACAATAGGAAACGCAAGTCGCACCCACCATCAACGAATTTAATTCGTACGAGGTAAAAAAAACTATTCAATAATTAAGTTCACCACACCAGTTAAAAATAATCAGTTATTCGTTTATTGTTACAAGTCTGCTTACTATGAGGTATCACTTTATAAGTGTCTGGATATCTATTTATTCGTACGTCTCTCATACTCTGCAGGTACCTATTTTGACTGAGTGTGTATTTTTTCCTGTGTGTATCTAAATTGTAAATGTATCCTGTAAGTGCATGATGAACTAATAGAAGCTTTTTGTTGTTTCAGTACAAAAACCGATAATGATGTATTCGCTATCAGTAAGAACTACGGGTCTGACACCGTGCTCAAAGACGATTCATCGAGTACATGTCTAACATCATTCTTCGTTAACCGAGTCGCCAACGGCTGCGAACGGCGAGCAGCGAGCATCAACGGAGAGTACTACATCGACTGCAAGGTGTACAAGGCTGACGACGCGCGCCGCACCGACTCCCTAGAGCTGTGGAAGAAGGCGCTTGTGCGACTCAAGTTCCAGACCGACGCGAATTCGCCTCAGTGGCGAAAACTACAAGAGTTCGTGCAATCGGTAGATACGTTATTTCCAGAAAAACCAATGTTTTACGAAAAATAAACCTACCTAATATGTACCTACTTACATTGTTTTTTTTTTTGCAAATCCACTTCAAAGCAGTGAGTTAACAAGTCGTTTCTAATATTGAACCGCAGGTCAAAACACCAAGTCGTTTCGTCCCACGAAGCGCATTACAAAAACAACAAGTCGTTTCGTCCCACGAAACGCATTACAAAAACAACAAATCGTTTCCACCGTTGAAGCGTTAAAATCATCAAGTCGTTTCTAACCACGAAACGCATGTCAAAATGACTAAGTGAAATCTTTATCATTGATCGTGTCAATAGTTGTCACCACTGTCCAAAGCGAATCAAACTCGCCTAGCTACTGGCAGCCAGTCGTATAACTTGCATGATCTTTGTACAAGTACAGTAATACCAGTCGTATACTATGCCACTGTCGTGTAGCGAGGCGCACTAGCCGAGCTACTTGCCGACAGTGGCATAGAATGCCCATACCGTCATCCGCAGCGAGGCGAACTCGCCCTGCTATTGGCGGCCAGTGGTATAATGCGCAAGATCTCTAGGTGAGTACAGTAATTTAACCTACAGTCGAGTCGATTGTTCAATATTGGGCATACTATGCCACTGTCGTGTAGCGAGGCGCACTAGCCGAGCTACTTGCCGACAGTCTACAGTCGAGTCGATTGTTCAATATTGGGCATACTATGCCACTGTCGTGTAGCGAGGCGCACTAGCCGAGCTACTTGCCGACAGTGGCATAGAATGCCCAATATTACCCTACTGGGAGGCCGTCCGGTGGGAGGCGAGGGACGCCATCGTCGTCCATTGGACGAGGGACCTCGCCACCGCAGCCTTCGGCCGCCGAACCCTCGACGCGATCGGGCTGGTCCTGCGAGACTGGGTCGATCGTTCGCATGGGTTCCTCTCGTTCCGTCTGGTGCAGGCAGGTGCTGTCCGGACACGGTTGTTTCGGATCGTACCTGCGCCGAATCGGACGGAAGGAGACACCGTCGTGCCACGACTGTGGCACGGCGGAGAACGCGGCGCAGCACACCCTCGCGTTGTGCCCGTCGTGGTCCGAGCCGCGTCGCAGTCTCTTTGCGGTGATCGGACCGGACCTCTCACTCCCCGGTTTGGTTAACGCCATGCTGGGTGATGAGAGGTCCTGGGCGGCAGTTGCCTCCTTCTGCGAACACGTAATGTTCCAGAAGGAGGCGGCGAAGCGCGCGCGTGAGGACGACCCTCACGCGGCGGCGCTTCGAAGACGGAGGAGGGGTCGAAGAAGACGTCAGTTTGACAGTCATCTCCGACTCCTCCCCGGTGGAGGCCAGCAGGCAACGGGTGCCGGGGCACCCTTGCCTTTATTGCACGGGCCTCCACCAGTGTCGGACGGGAATGGCCAGGTGTTCCCGGCTGTACGAGCTACGCTGTACATTGACCTTTGTGGTAGTTTGTACGTCACACATTTCTATAGGCACATCAATATTGTTTAGCTGTGCATTCCTCCTACATAGCATTTAAGTAGAACCATTTTTTTTTTATAATAATAATAAATAAATATCGTCTGACATTGCACACAGCACCATCTAGTTCCAAGTTAAGCACTTAACACTTAAGGCTTGTGTTATGGATACCAGATGGTTGGTACAACTACTTAAATACATTTTTTTTTCGTAAATACATACATATTATAAATATACATCCATGACTCGGGTACAAATGTCCATATTCATCATACAAACATTTGCCCCTACCGGGATTCGAACCCAGGACCATTTGGTTTCACTGACTACACTTAGCCACTGTAGCCACTACACCAAACGTGTCGTCAAATATGTAATTACATTCAGTAGCAATAAATACTTCAAGGGAAATCATTCGTCTACTCATTTACATAACATAACATAACGCACCTTACAAGTGCGTATCTTACATAACAAAACCATAACATTTTCACTGTTGGGAGTTACGCCCCAACATTTGGTCCTTCGAGCGATTTAGTGTTGTGTGATTAATATCTTTTACGGTCGCGAATCGGTTGGACTGGTCTCTCACAAGCGAGTCGCCCCAGTAACCAATTGAGAAGTCGAATATCGTAGAAGAGAGAGGTTATACGATACCAAGAACCAGAAGAGTGGAGCAACAGTCTACTTCTCAAAATTTGACAACATGACGTCAGCAGCAAATACTTAGGAGAATCAGCGCGAACTTTTCGGAAACATTAAGAAAGTCGGCATCAACATCAAGAAGGATGGCTGGGACAGGAAGAACCTGGACTACTTCAAACGGCGTATGCAAATGCTGGAAAACTTATGGAGTGAATTCCAGTTCAACCATGATCGTCTGTCAACAGAAGCAAGTGCAGGTCATCCTTACTTTACAAGCGAATTATATAACACGGCATTGAAATGTTATAAAGAAGTCAAGGAGTTGATTCTCCAACAAAATCAGGAACTATCGGCGCCCAAACGGTCCGCAGGAGGACCGGCGGTGCAGCCAACGCCGATCGAAAGTAACTCTGAACAAGGTCAAGCAAGTACTTCGAGCAAGAAATTACAAGAGCAACAAGACAGCGAGGAGGAAGGAGAAACCAATAACATAACTGAGAGCAACAGCAGGGATCAATCGACACGGGGTCCAACAGCAAACTGGACGACCTCTTACGCAAACAATCGGCGAACTTCAAGGCCTTCATGAGAGCTGTTGCCAACATTCAAGTGGAATTTATCACAGAAAAATGGGAATTCCAGGATGCGTTGCAAACGTTACAAGTGCGCTGGTCTGCTATTGACGGTCTCCATTGGGAACTCGAGTGCGAACTCAACGGGGACAAGAACGCATTATATGAAGAGCGCTATACAAGATTCAAAATCAATACATCGAGCTGAAGAAGACATTAAACACCAAGATGTGGTCCGGAGCTTATCGAGAAAAAACGACACCAAAGTTGGAGATACCAGCATTTCACGGAAAGTTTAACCAGTGGGTACCGTTCAAAGATCTTTTCACGGAAGCAATCCATAACAATACATCCTTGTCAAATGCGCAGAAGATGCCATTTTTAAAAAGCAAGATCCAAGGTGAAGCTGAAAGGTTGATACAACACTTACAAATAAGCTCGGACAATTATCTAGTATGTTGGGACATTCTCAATAATCGCTACAACAACAAGAAACTTATCTTTACATCGCATAACAACATGCTCTTCAATCTGCCTACTATGCAACAACAGTCATTAGCACCAATCAAAAAAATACATGACGTCACAATAGAATGTTTGCACGCCATCAAGAATTTAGAAGTGGATATCAGAACCTGGGATCCGCTACTAGTGCACATTTTGGCTCAAAAACTAGACGCTGAGACATACTCAGATTACATTGAATCACTGAAGAACTCGCGAGAATTACCTGTATTAAAGGATTTCTTAGACTACCTAGAGGCGAAGTTTACTTCAATGGAATCGTCGCAGCGTAAACAAGACAACTATCAGAAGACAAGTTCGGCGACAAATCAGAATCAAGAAGCATCCCATAACAAGAAACACAGCTATCATAACAACAAGAATCAAGCGGCTAGTAACAACAAGGTTACGAAATCGTACCATGCGTCAACGTTTAATTGTCCAATCTGCAACGACGAACATGGCCTCTATTTTTGTGAAAAGTTTTTAGAAATGTCGAACGACGAAAAACTTAAAACAATAAACAAGTTGCAAGTCTGCATTAATTGCCTGTACAGCCATAAGGGCAAAAAATGTACGTCAAACAACCGATGTCGCAAGTGCAAAGCTAAGCACAATACGTTATTGCACGAAGCTGCATCAAAAAACAATGCACAAAACCAAGCAAATTCATCATCTCATGTGTCTCAAGATGATGAAGACGCATCGGAGATTCTATTAGCGACCGCCATAGTAAAGTTAGAGGGAGCTGATGGGACTCAGTACAACATGCGAGCTCTTGTAGATCAAGGGTCACAGATATCACTGATAACAGAACGAGCAGCACAACTTCTTGGGATCAAATGCCAGAAATGTAAAGGAGCTGTCTTTGGAGTTGGAGAAAAGGAGAGCCATTGCAAGGGCATGATAACAATTTCATGCAGCTCTGTCTTCGATGACTTCACGTTCAGGAAATCAGTATACGTAATGAAAAACCTAATCAAGAATCTACCGAACAAAACTTTTACAAAACCATCATGGCCTCAAATACAAAATATTAACTTGGCGGATCCGGAATTCAACAGCAGCCGACCAGTAGATCTGCTATTTGGAGCAGACATTTACTCCCAGATCATGCTAGGAGGAATGATTAAAAGCGATGACGTCACACGGCCCATCGCACAACAAACATACTTAGGCTGGCTGCTATGCGGACACGTCAAAACTACAACATTACAATGAAACGTGGTACTGAACAATCTGGAGGATATGATACAGTTCTGGGATTCTGAAGACATCAAAGACCGAACAGATTTCTCAGCGGAAGAACAGAAATGCGTTGAGTACTACACTGATACCACGCTCCAACGCTTAAAAAATGGAAGATACGAAGTGAGACTTCCAATGATAAACGACTGGGAACGCAAGCTGGGCTCTTCCAAACAGATGGCCACTGCCCAATTCAAAACGTTAGAACGAAGATTAGGAAAACAACAACATTCAGCAAATGCCTATAAAGAATTTATAGCGGAGTACATTGACTTAGGTCATATGCAACAATCAACATGTAACAAGACACTCGACTGCTATCTGCCGCACCACGGCGTCGAACGCGCCGAGTCAACAACAACCAAGTACAGGGTTGTATTTAATGCATCCGCAAAAACAACTACCGGTTGGAGCTTAAACGATCTCATGTACAAGGGCCCAAACCTACAACAATATTTACAAACAACATTAATACAGTGGAGGCAATACAAATAATATGCTTACACAGCTGACATCGAAAAGAGGTACAGGCAAATTTTAGTGGCTGAATGTGACCAAAGCCTACAACAGATTGTCTGGCGAGACTCACCGGAACAACCTCTACGTTCATATTAGCTCGCTACAGTAACTTATGGCACCAAAGCTGCTCCGTTCCTGGCCCTAATGACACTACGAAGACTGGCAGAGGACGAGCGTCGGAATTTCCCGGAAGCTTCAAAGGTAGTGGAGGAGTCATTCTACGTCGATGATCTCGTTCACGGATCGCATACCATCGAACAAGGACAGAAGCTAATTTCGGATCTAAAACAATTGCTCAAGAGTGGAGGATTCAACCTTAGAAAATGGTCATCAAACGAACCGGCACTCTTGGAAAATGCAACAACTCAACATAACAATGAAAACACGGTCTTCAATTTCAAAACAGATAAAACATCAAAAACATTGGGCCTATGCTGGAATTCGAAGGAGGACAAATTTACATTCCAATGTTCGATTTCAAGCGTCGACAAAAACCATACAAAACGCAGCTTATTAGCTGAAATATCAAAATTGTTTGACCCACTTGGATGGCTGGCTCCCTTATCAACAAAATTTAAATTATTATTCCAAAAAGTGTGGGAGGTCAAATTACAATGGGACGACGAAGTTCCCGACAGCATACACAAAGAATGGTGCAAAATACAAGCGGACATAAGGATGATAAACTTGTGTGAAGTGCCAAGATGGCTTAGATGTGACGGAAGTCAAGTTATAGAACTACACGGCTTCAGTGACGCCTCTCTGGGTGCCTATGCGTGTGTTATTTACGCACGAGTTCACCCATCAACAGACGTTATACTTGTCGCTGCAAAATCAAAAATTGTACCACACAGAAAAGCAACAACATTGCCTAAACTGGAATTAAATGGAGCGTAGGTGCGCTTTGCAAACTAATGCAAAAGGTTAAGGAATCCTTACATCAACACGACATTCGAGTCTATGGCTGGACTGATTCCATGGTGGTCCTGGGTTGGATACAAGGAGACCCATCACGATGGAAAACATATATACAGAATAGAGTCCAAAAAATCAACACAGTAAACCGCGTTCGTGTTGGGATTATGTCAAATCAAGTGAGAATCCCGCTGACGCCGCAAGCCGAGGCCAGTACGCCGGTCAGTTGAAGGAAAACAAACTGTGGTGGCAAGGTCCTATTTGGCTATCATCCTTTGAAATGAAGAACCTAGTCAAAATAGTGTATACGTCAGACCAAGAGATGAAAACAACGGCAATGAAACAAATCAATGCTGTCCAAACCAACACAGAACCCATCAACATTATCGAACAATTATTGCGAAAACATAGCTCTATTAATCATGTCATTCGAATAGTCGCATGGATACACAGAGCATTGAAATTAACAGTTCGAACATTGGACTCGAAACATCGCCAATTACCAAGTTACCAAGTTACGTTGCAAGACTTGAACAGAGCAACTAAGGCAATTGTGAAACAGAAACAACAAAATGTATTTGAAACGGATATGCGTCATTTACGTAAACACGGCAGAGTGACATCAAATAGCAAGTTACTGCCTCTCAATCCTTACATTGATCAAGAAGGCTTGCTAAGAGTCGGAGGAAGATTGAACAACGCCTCGATAACTGAAGAGATGAAGCATCCGATGATCATCCCTCACGACAGCCGCCTAACGCATTTGCTCATCGATCAAGCTCACCAAATGACGTTTCACGGCGGACCGCGACTCACCCTGTCGTACCTTCGCCAAAAATACTGGATCATCGGCGGCGTACGAGTCACGAAATTGCAAGTCAGAAAATGCGTAACGTGCCGAAAAATCAGTCCAACCAAACAACAACAAATCATGGGTGAACTGCCAACTGCAAGAATAAACCCTGCCCCGCTATTCCACCATACAGGAGTGGACTACACGGGATTTGTAGATGTTAAGATGAATAAAGGAAGAGGGGCTAAAACCACTAAAGGTTACATAGCCATCTTTGTTTGCATGGTAACAAAGGCAGTGCACATTGAGTTGGTCTCTGATCTTACAAGCACGGCATTTTTGGCAGCCCTTAACAGAATGGCAGCAAGGAGAGGCGCCCCCCGCCACATGTACAGCGATAATGGCACAAACTTTGTCGGCGCTAATCGACTGCTCATGAAACAATAGATGACAAACTTTAAATAAAATAGATGACATAGATAAAATAGATGAATAGATGACAAACTTTCTTGGAAACTACCAATGACTAAAGAATAAGAGAGGACGTGAACTAAAAGATCGTATCGCGTGCCCGCGTGGAAAGTAAAATGGCGTAGGCTCCGCCCATTACCTAGTGTTGTCCTCTGCTCATTCTTTGCAATGATTTTGTTCATCGTGTTGATTACAAATCGATTAATCGAAATCACATACATTAAAATAAGGTTTTTGATTTTATGTACATAGTAGGTAAGTAGGGTGTTATTCGATTCTCATTCTAGGACGTCGCATTATGGATTAAGTACAAAAAAGCCTGTTGTTGCGTAATCTGACTGAAAAATTGCAAAAATCATCAATTTGGCGGTTCATTTAAAATTAATTGTACTTGATATTATTTACTCTATGATTAATAGTTGCTCGTGATAATCAAGCTAGAAGAAGAGTAAATTAAACTGCAACAAGGAATTCAAAACTACACCGATTACAAAATAAAACAACAGAAATCGATATTATGCATTTAATGGGAGAACCGTTTTATTTCAAATAGATACAATAATATCAGTTTGTAATTAGTATTAAGTACACCAATAATGTGAAATACAATAAAGTCTGCCTGTCTACAATAAATGTACAGGGAAATAATAATGTATTATGACTCAAACTCAAAGCATTTATTTCAAATAAACCAATTACAGGCACTTTTGAATTGTCAAGGGGTCGGTCAGTCAGAAAGATGAAGCTAGTTGCCCATTCCAAAGCGTAGTAGGTACCTATGGAGAAGAACGGGCAAGAAACTCCATGGACACTCTTTTAAATCAAAATATTGTTACAAAAAAGTGGTTACATCATTCATGTTGTAATTATACAATATACATGTGAGAACGATGTAGAAACACGTGCACGTTAAAAGCGTCCGTAATAAAAAGATAAAAACAATTATGGAATTAAAATAAGCCGTGGCAGCTAAGAAATGACCAGTGCCTACTGACGGCGCCCGTTCACGAACATGACGTATGGATCAGCACCATTCAGCTCAACCATTTTGAAGGGAACTCAATGATCCAATACACACGCCACCACCAGCGACACATTTGAGTGAGCATGACGTACTCTCAGCCGCCAGGGCACATTCAAGTCAATGAAAGACGAACCCAGTAACCTTTATAGTGGGTACATAGTGCTCACACATGTGCTATGCAATTATACAATACTAAGAGATTGAATTTATACAATGCAAAGATAGGTTGTACAATCTTCATCAGCTCCAACATTATTTTCGAATATATGGGTAAATGTAGGCTTACAATGAAAATGTGATAATTTACCTTAGGGAGCCTTGTCGGTATTGCATTGTCGTGAAGTCTCACTATATCAAGACTTCTATTAATACAAGACTCTTCAAAATGTAGTGAACAAACAAATACTTTTTACGACTCGACTACTCGAGTGGTATTCGAGTGAGATTGTAAAATGACTCGAATGACTCGAGTGGTAAAATTTGACTCGAGTCGCATCACTAGTACACTCTGAGAAGTACTCAAAACCAGAAACTAAAATGGCGAACCGGCCGATGGGCAGGGCTTCCGTAACGTCATACTTCAATATTGCAATTTTAGAAAACTGACAAAATACGGTTTTCTCTTTTTGACACTTGCAGAATTGCATAAGTTAGAAAGAAACATGTATATTTTTTTATTTCTGTATAGAATCGTATGATATTTCCATAATGTATAATTTATATAGATCTTTTAGTTCATGTCCTCTCTTAGTCTTTAGTCATTGGAAACTACACATCGATCACGTCAAAATAAAATTAATATCACTATTAGGAGCGTTACGAAAAGTTACAAAATGTATTCCGAAAAAAGTTCGTCTAATTATATATAACTCATTAGTAAAATCAAACCTTGAATTCCTAACCGAAGTGTGGGGGTCAGCCGCAAAATCTAATCTAAACTCACTACAACGAATACAAAACAAAATTATCAAAGTATTATTTCACTATCACTATCTATATCCAACAAAAAAATTATACCACAAAACTAAACTACAAAATCTCGCACAACTTTACAAATATTACACCTGCATCCTCATAAAAAAAATCACCACGAATTCCGTACAATCAAACATACAACTACATAAAAAAGTAATAACATACAACACAAGAAGCAAAAACAAATTTCAACTAATGACTGCACGTGCAGTCGTGCACGGACTAATTACGGGAAAAAAACAATATTGGTTGAGGGGACACAACTGTTTAATGATTTACCGGAGGATTTAAAGAGATGTGATAGTATAAATATATTTAAGGCTAAACTTAAGAAGCATATATGTACCCTGTAACGTCACCAACGCTCCAGAGGCAAATACGATATTATTATTTATCATTAGATATAAGCACTTTGTATCTCATTATAAGTGAACTATGTAATTTAAGTTCTTATGAGAAATAAATGTCTTTAAACCTACAATACGAGGAAATAGAGAACACCTACAGGAACGAACAACTACATAAGAAAGTCGCCGAAATGTTCATACGGTGGCATTTCAACGCTCCTGCATGGCCTTCGGCGGGCGGATTGTGGGAACGAGCCGTTAGAAGCTTAAAACACCATTTAAAACGAGTGGTCGGTGAGCAAAGGTTAACATTCGAGGAGTTCACCACAATATTAACAAAACTAGAAGCATGTCTAAACTCCAGACCTCTGTGTGCGCTGAGTGAAAATGTGGAAGACCTCGACTGTCTGACGCCAGCACACTTCCTAACAGGGAGGTCAGGGCTGACCGTCATCGAAACAAGAGAAGACGCCCGAACAAGATGGGAGCTGACTAGAAAAATATATTCAGAAATCTGGAAGAAGTGGAAAAACGAGTACTTGTGCCAACTGTTAGCAAGAACAAAGTGGCAGAAACCTCAGAACAACGTGAAGATTGGTGACTTGGTTGTTGTACACGATGACCAGCGGCCCGCAGGAAAATGGTTGATGGGCAGAGTAACAGATCTTCACCCAGGGAACGACGGATATGTTCGTGTCGTGACCCTGAAAACAAGAAAGGGCTCCATAAAGAGACCCATAACAAAGCTATCTATTCTACCAATAGACAGCGAGGAAAACTCCATTGAACAAAACACCGAAAATGAACACAAAAAACAAGCTACTAACGTGACTACAACAAAACGTCAACAAACTGCCAAGACAGGAAAAATCAACTTGATCGGTTTAGTAATGACCCTGCTATACCTGCTAAGTCCAGCAAGCGCGATAACAAACACAACAACAAACTTCATCGAATTACAACAAGACCTATATTTCGACAAAGCCACCGACATGAAATTGATTCGCGACGAGTGGAAGATAGTTGTTTATTACGACGTCAAACCCTACTGGCATGGTACAGCAGTGTTCACTAAATTCAACGATCATCTCGAGACTATATTTTCAAAACTAAAACAGAAGACTCAATGTGACGTTTTTTCATTACAACTACATCACGCGTTCGCTGAACTCGACCATTACAACCGAATTTTGTTGAATCCACAAGGTCGGGTGAATATGAGAAGCAAACGCGGCCTTATCAACGGCGTCGGTTCAATCGCACGTTCCCTGTTTGGAGTATTGGATGACCAATTCGCCGAACAATATCAACGGGATATACAACTCATCAATGAAAATGAGAAACATCTGGCCCTTTTGTCTAAGAATCAGACAACTATAATAGAAGCCGAATACAACGTGCTAAGAAGATCGGAAGAAACAATCGAAAAACAATACAAACTATTCAATCAACATCTGCTAAGACTAGACAAGCTAACGAGCAGCCTTCAGCAAGAAATTGAGTCTCAAGAACTATCAATCGAGTTTGTGATGTCGGCAATCTCTACAAACAGCTTTATAGAGCATCTAAGAAACGTTCAAGATATTCTGTTGGATACCGTAACCAACAACATTTGTGTTGGAGAAAATGACTACAACCCTACTACCCTGTTAAATGAGTTATATATGTTTATAGAAAAATACAGCGGTTCTCCAATTATTGTGTTGAGTGTGCTGGAAAATAAATATCTAAATGTAAAATTACTGAATAATAATCTAGAACTGATCTGTAAAAATAATGAGAACTGCTATTTCCTACGTACCCACAGCAATACTTGTCATAAACTGAACGTTCTGATTGACACAATTGACTATAAAAATAAATATCTTAACTTCAGCAAAGAACCAACTATTCTGCCGAAATGCTCCGAATTGCCCACATATTTTTCAACAAACCAAGACATAAAGCCTACTTACCGACCAACAAGATCGTCCTTTCATAAAAACACCCGGCACAATAGCTCTTTTCGCAGATACTAGTGACTATCTGCCTATACCTAAAACGCTCTGCGATCAAAGTCAACCATTAAAAAACACAAAATTAAATGATAATGAGTTAAGTAAGATAAAAAACGTAAATTCCATTGACGTACCTAATAATTGTCACTCATTAAATGTTCTTCACCAAAATATTGCAGGCTTTAGAAGCAAAAGAGAAATGTTAGAAATTGCGATTGACACGTTCCTAAATAAAGGTTTGACTATTGATGTAGTGTGCACTGAGACTTTTATTAAAGCGGGTGAGGAGAGTAGCGTTGCCTTAAATGACTACAAATTAGGAGACTGGTACTCAAGAAAAACCAAAAAACGAGGTGGTGTTTGTATATTCTGCCTAAACCACATTGAGTACAAAATACTGACGCAATTGAAAAAATATGCATCTGAGAATGATTTTGAGTGTTGTGGAATTGAACTCATACCATATAACATTATAATAATAGCCTTATATCGTACGCCAAGCTCAAACCCCTTTGTTTTCCTACGTAATTTAGAAGTTATGTTATGCAACCTTCGAAACAAATCTAAGAAACAATTAGTTATAGTAGGTGATCTTAACATTGACATTTTGGGGAAAAAAATCGATAGAAATAAAAAATGCTCAGACGAATTAACTAGGATTGTAAATAATTTCGGTTTAACATTACACATAAAACAACCAACAAGAAGAAATTCATGTTTGGACCAAATAATAAGTAACTGTAAGGATGTAATATGCGAAGTTATACCACTGGGACTGTCAGATCACGAAACAGCTCAGATGATATCCATAAAAATAGACGATAAAGTTCCACCTCTACGCTTTCGTACAATTTGCAAGCGAGATTTTAGCGCCGAAAATAAAGAAAAGTTCTTTAGCTGCTTATCAAATTTAAAATGGACTGACATATTTTTGGATCAAGAAGCTATGCGTTTATTAAGTTTCATGATTTACTGGTCTTATTTTTTAATTTATGTTTTCCTAAAATTGAGATTAAAATCAACCTAGTGAAAAAACATACAAAATGGATTTCCAAAGGAATTAAAAAATCTGCTAAAACTAAAAGAGACTTGCGTTTTAAATACTACTTCTCGTCTGATAAAGGCAATAAATTGAAATACCTAAATTATAATAAATTACTAAAAAAATGTATAAAAAAAGCTCAAAAAATTCATAATACAAATTATATAACTAGGGCTAAAAATAAATGCAAGGCATCATGGGACCTAATAAAATATAATTCTAATAATGATAAGCAAATTCAGGAACTAAATATTAAGGAGATAGAAACTGAAACCGGACTACTAACAAGCCCCACGGACATTGCCAATTATATGAATGACTATTATATCAATCTGACGAAGAACGATTTTGACATTAATACTAATAACTATGACATTGACCCTAATAATACTAGTATGTTTTTAATGCCCACCAATAATGACGAAATACAAAAAGTAATCAAATCACTCAGGGATACAAATTCAACCGGTTATGATGAAATACCTACAAAAATTATAAAATACATAGCCCCTATTATTACCCCGGTACTAGTACATCTAATAGACTTATCATTATTCACGGGAGTGTTTCCTGAAAAATTAAAAATTACAACTATTAAACCGATACACATTTTATCGATAAATTCCAAATTTTAAATCAAGAACAACATGGATTCCAAAAAAGAAAATCGACAACCACAGCGGCATTTAACTTAGTTAACCTAGTTACTAAAAATATTGACCAGAAAATTCCGACAACTGTTGTATTTTTTGACATGTCAAAAGCCTTTGATTTTGTTTCACACGAGCTACTACTTAAAAAATGTGATAAATATGGAATCCGCGGAAAAGCAAATACATGGCTAAAAAGCTACCTTGCAAACAGATCGCAAGTTGTAGAAATTACTGTGGATAAAGTCGATCAAAATGATGAACAGAAATTTAATTCCAAATTAGGTTACAATTGCACAGGCGTTCCACAGGGCAGTATTTTAGCCCCTCCACTATTTCTGCTATATATCAATGACCTGACAAAAGTAACTGACCATCCCTGCATACTCTTTGCAGACGATGTGTCCGTAATCATCCAAAAACTAAAGACGACTATAATAAGGAAATAAATAGCACCGTAAGCAAAATAATAACTTGGATGGAAAAAAATAACCTTAAACCTAACATAGATAAAACCAAATATGTACAATTTTGTAACAAACACTGGAATAAAATTGATTTAAAAATCATTTATAAAGATAAACAAATAGAACAATCAGATAGTATGACTTTTCTTGGGATAGTTCTAGAGGAGAGGTGTTCCTGGCTTAGACATATTGATATGGTATGTGGACGACTCAGTAAGTTTGCTTATGCTCTATGGCGTTTATCTAATCTAACAAAGAGACAAGCCACACTGCAAGCTTATCATGCATATGTTGGTTCTATACTGCGTTATGGTATACTGGTGGAAGAGCTTTCATCGCACAAAAGAGGTGTATACGTGCGATTTGTAATGTAGACCCACTCACATCCTGTAAGCCATTGTTTAAGAAACTCAGAATACTTACATTGACTGGCATCTATATTGAGGAAATATGTAAATTTACCAAATCTCATCCAGAGATGTTTGAAAAACTAGGAGATAAATGTGCGTTCAAAACTAGATATCCTAATAGATTAATTAATACGAGAATAAAAACGGAACTATATAGGCGAAGCTGTTATCCTATGTGTATTCAAATTTATAACAAGATTCCTAACCAAATTAAAGAACTTCCAATGGTCCGCTTCAAAAGGGCTTTACGTAGGTGGTTAATTGAGAATCCCTTCTATAATATAAAAGAATTCTTTCAATTTAAATTTAAGCAATAATGTAATTGTACCTACCTATAACAAAAATTTGCATGTCATTATGTTATGATTAAATATGCTAAGCTACTAACATTATCTACCATTTTAAGAACTTTTTTAACCATATTTATCTGCAAATAAATCTTTGACTTTGACTTTGAACATTTACAACGGCAAGATGAACTTACACCTCATTGCGCCAGAACAGCTACGGGACGAATTGAACGTCACATCCGGTTCACTTCCCATCAACAACATTCAAGATGATTTCTTCCGCCTATATCAACTTTTACAAGTGAAGGCAAAAATGACAGAGAAATACCTAATTATTGAGATACGGGTACCGTTAATCAGTAGAGAAAACTACGAAGTCTATCACGTCATTCCTGTCCCAAAAAAGAAGGGCATCGACATGGTCACCCTACTGCCGATAGCGGAACTATTAGCAATCAACATACAGAAAGATTTATACCTACCGATGACTGGGACTGACCTACATCAATGCATGCACTACGACAGCACAACTCTGCTGTGCACCATGAAGTCACCAATATACCACATGCAGTCTGATGAGAGCCTCTGCAAGAAGACACAAGACTCGTCTGGCTGCAAAACAAAACATGACAGCTGTCAAAACACGTGGTTGGCACTTAGCAACATAAACAGCTATTTATAATTTTGCTGTGACGCTTGCAAAATACGCGTCACATGCGGGAATCAAATTTCAACTGAACTACTAAACAACGCAGGGGTAATGACACTTGGAAGTGACTGCACTATGAAAAGTGAGACGTTCACTGTACATTCCCACAGGCAACTGATGGACATAATGCATGCCCAGATGGAAGAACTTACGCTGGAAATCCCTCCAATTAATCGGATCTTCGACCTATCGGTACCGGTTTTGAAACCCGAACCCGAGAATGAGATGGTAATGGAGCAAAGATCATTACTGCAAGATCTGGGAAAACAGATAGAACAGATGAAAACCGCGACCGCAGAAGACATCATCTCTGATCGGGCGACATACCACGATGTTCACCAATATGTTGTCATATACACATTGGCAGCAGTAGCAGCGACAGCAGGTGCAATATATGTTTACCACCGACTTCGCAAACATTGCACGAATCAAGAGAAACCTGAGACACCACCTGTTCCCAATCCACCGCCCCGAAGGAGGTCGACTGCAAGCATCGTGGACAACACAGCTGTATTTGACGTCAGAGACGACAGCGTACCGCACTTATCAAGTGCACATACGCTCAACAAAGCAACGTCGCCTATTGCGCGTTGTGATTTAATTGTATAAGGCTCGGATTAGATTATTTTCTTGTACATTTTATATCCTTTTTTAACATTTATTATTTAACAATAACATTTTTATTTTTATTGTTCACACTCTTTCAGTTACTCTTTGTGAGTGGGCAATATGTACGAGCAACGCTGTACATTGACCTTTGTGGTAGTTTGTACGTCACACATTTCTATAGGCTCATCAATATTGTTTAGCTGTGCATTCCTCCTACATAGCATTTAAGTAGAACAATTATGTAATTACATTCAGTAGCAATAAATACTTCAAGGGAAATCATTCGTCTACTCATTTACATAACATAACATAACGCACCTTACAAGTGCGTATCTTACATAACAAAACCATAACATTTTCACTGTTGGGAGTTACGCCCTAACACCGGCCATTCCCGTAGCCCCCCAGGCTGGGGGGCACGCGGGGCCCGCAAGCTAGGCGGGCATGCGCCGGGAGGGTTGTGGAAGTCAAGGCTGAGCCGGTTTCCCATGGCCCTCCCATCACGGCGATGTGGGAACACCGCTGAGTTTTAAAGGGTATACTGTCGGTGGCAGATTCCGACAGGAGTCCCACATACCCCGTCTCGTCCCCCACGAGCGGGGATGCATAAAGCATTTCTCAGCGACAAAAAAAAAATAATAAGTTATAGGTTAGTTTAGAGAAAAAAAATATATATATATATATTTATAAAAAAAATATATTTGTTTAGTAGCATTAGATTGTAGATACCGAGCAGCGGGCGATATATCCTGCACCGGAGGCATCCGCGGACTTCGGGAGGATCCAATACCCTCCCGAAAAGAGCGGCCGTATCGCCTTGGGGAAGTGATGTGCGTACCACCCATTTCGTAATATGGAAATGTCCGAAATTAAGAGAGATTTGTCATGCGACCCGGCTGACGCCCGGTGCTCGCTGGTACCCGGGCCTGCGAATGATAAATTGGTTACCGACAGACGCGCAGGGGTAGGCGACCAGGCCCCTGTTGCTGATAATATTACTGGAAGCAGTAATTTAAAAAATATTGACGGAGGGCCGCATGGACCGTCTTCCGTTAGGAAACGTCCACGCGACCCTGCTCTGGTGGGAGGTCGGTTGGTGGATCTGTCCTCAGATGAGGAAGGCCTGCTGGCCCCGAAGTTGTCGACCGCGAGGAGAGGTCGGCAGGCTTCGAGAGGGGTGAGTGCTTCACGGCCGCGGAGGGACGCACAAGGTAGGTTTGTGCGCCCCAATACTACGGTGGCCAGCGAAGCAGATAGTGACATGGGGGTCACTAACGAGGACCCTGGTGGCGAGAGTTGTGCCGCGCTAGGGAGCTCAAAGGCGGAGCTCAACGCCACCAGAAGAGAGCACAGTAAAGCCGTCACGACCGACGAAGTGTCGGAAATGGCCCGACGCGCACGCCAGCGACGCGCTGCTCTAGCGGCGGAAGGGGGGAACCATCTGCGGTGGCCCTACGTCAGATTGCCTTGGACGGGGTGGACTAAGTCCTGAAGGTTGCCACCAAATCCGGCAGCCTGAAGGGCACATTCACCCGCGGTCTGAAGGAAGCTGCCGCGGACATTAAGGAGGCGGTTGGTATCCTCCTCAACAGGACGGCCTCAGACTAGGTCGCGAAGTTGCAGGAGGAAAACAGCCGTCTTCGAAATGATTTGGAGGACCTCCGGCGACAAGTCGCTGCGCTGAGCGAGCAGCAGCAGTGACGCACGTCCACTGATGCCGCATCGGTAGTGGCCCCGGCTCCCGCACCGAGACCGGCAAGCGCTCATACCGACGACAAGGTCGAGCGCATTGTCCGGCTTTGCATGCTTCAGTGCGGGAGCATGGTCAATGCTCGTATGTAGGCGATTTCTCGGCGCCTCCCTGCGGAAACCCTCCGTCCACCCCTAGCGGCTGATACACGGTGGAGGGCTGAGGAGCCGCCGAGAGCTGCGCCTCGGAAGGGGAAGCCCGCGGAGGGTGTTAAAAAGCCCGTGGAGGGAGCCCCATCGAGCGATCAGCCCACGACTGTCGGGTCTAAGGGTGAGACCTGGGCGTCAGTCGTGGGCCGCAAGAAGGCCCGCAAAGCCGCCAAGGCGGCCTCAGCAACAGCGCGCGCGCGCGCCCGGCCGAACCGCAAAGGCGGTTTGTTTCCGGTGTGGAAAATCCTCATGGATGTCCGCTGCTCTGGGGCGGACGGCGGGGTCTGTCAGACTCTTACTGAATAAAAACCACCCCGGTGTTCCATCTCACACCTACGCCGGGGGTGGCGGGAACGTACGATCCTTCCGCAACCCCCGACTGGTGCCGGCCTCTTCGGGTCTGGGGGGGAGTGAGGTGTTTGACTCCCCCCGCGACGTCTAAGAGGGGTGCGCGTGGATGGAACACTACGCGCCGCCACCTCGGGTCCTGGAGTGTGGGGGGCGACAGACGTCCCCGAGTCCGTCGCCCCTGGACCCATTTAGGGGGGCTGGAAGAGGGCGTTGTCCGCCCTCCGCCGACGCCCGGTGCGCCTCTGCGGGCCGGGTGAGTGGACGAGATCTCCCTCTCCCTTTCCGCAGCCTCCTTCTGCGAGACGACTGTCTCACAGAGGGAAACCACCGCGTCCCAGGACTCGTCGCTGCCGACCATCGACTCGACTACGGCTGGCAGCGACAAGTCACTGCCTACTTATGACATGAGGGCACGGCGCGGCTCCTCCCAAGCGGCACACTATGCCAGCGTATGCCGCGCCGTGTCCTCCCGGGTCATTGCGAGGCCAAGGCCAAGATAAAATTATCAGATCTTGGTATTCAGTCTGCCACGGCTGCCACGGGTACGTAGCTGTTCGAGGTGGCTGGTGCTGTGAGCGGCAGTGTCGGTACTCCCCCAACAAGAGTCTCGCCGACTTTGAGGGTTTCCTTGTCGAGTTGGGCGCCGTCGTAGGCCGCTATCACCCTCGTCCCGTTCTGGTGCTCGGGGATCTCAACGCCAAGTCATCGGCGTGGGGATCTCCGGTCACTGACCCTCAGGGCGAGGTGCTAGAGTGTGCGGTGACGACTGGTCTGGTCGTCCTGAATCGGGGTTTGGAATACACGTGCGTGCGGCAGCGGGGCGGGTCGATAGTGGACGTCTCGCTTGCTAGCCCCTCTGTCGCTAGCCGAGTCCGCGACTGACGTGTCACCGTGGGGGTGGAGACGCTGTCGGACCATCGGTATATCCGGTTCGACGTCTCTGCCCAGACCGCGAGCGACCGCCATCCAACAACCCCGATTAACGATGGCCCGCGTTGGGCGCTTAAGCGCATCGACAAGGAACTACTCGCGGAAGCTGCCTTAGTCCAGTCTTGAATTTGGGAGTCGACGACGGACGGCCCTGTCGACGTCGAAGCGGTGGCGCTGTGGTTTCGCGGAGCGATGACGCAGATTTGCGATGCATCCATGCCCCGTCTCCGCCAACAGTCCGCAAGGCGCCAAGTGTACTGGTGGACCGACGAGATCGCGCGGCTACGCGTTGAGTGCGTTGCGGCTCGCCGCCAGTACACGCGATACCGGAGACAACGTCGACGGTATTCCGTCGAGGAAGACGCGCTGTATGAGGTGTACCGCGCATCCAAGGAGACTCTGTGGCTGGCCATCGGCGACTCTAACTCGCGTGCCAGGGAGGAGCTGCTGGGGTCCCTAGATCGGGATCCGTGGGAGCGCCCCTACCGTTGGGTACGGGGCAAATTGCGTCCCTGGGCGCCTCCACTGGCGCAAAGTATGCAACCCCAGTTGCTAGAGGCGGTGGTATCGGCCCTCTTCCTGAGCGAGCGGGACACGTTCCCCAGGCGATGGCTTCTCCCTCAGCCACAGACTCTCCAGAAGAGGAGAGCACCGATGTCCCCGAGGTGACGGAAGCAGAGACGAGAGCGGCCGTGTCGCGACTCCGGGCTAAGAACACAGCACCCGGACCCGACGGAGTTCCTGGTCGAGCTCTCGTCCTGGCTCTGAAGGAGCTAGAGCCCCAGCTGAGGTGGCTCTTCAAGGCACCTAGAGGCGAAAGTACTCGCGTCATTATATCGATGGCACGAGGAAGAGCGGGCACGGGGCTCGAGACCGTTGCAGCGGCAGATCGCGCTGCGCCGAGAGGAGCTCCGTCAGGTCTTGGTTGCGGAATGGTGGCAAAGGCTTCTGCGCCCTACCGCCTCGCTACCGTCGAGGCGATCCGGCCAGTACTCGATGACTGGCTCGGGAAAAGGCACGGCTCCCGGTCGTTTAGGGTGACGCAGGTGCTGTCGGGGCACGGCTGCTTCGGCAAGTACCTGTGCCGCATAGACAGGGAGCCCGACGCTCGGTGCCACCACTGCATCCATTGCGGGGAGGACACGGCGCAACACACGCTCGCCGAGTGTGTAGCTTGGGAGGAGCAGCGCCGCTGTGTCCTCACAAATGAAGTAGGAGGTGATCTGTCGCTGCCGGCCGTAGTGCGGAGGATGGTCGGTAGCGCAGAGTGGTGGGACGCGTTGGTGTCCTTCTGCGAGGACGTCATGTCGCAGAAGGAAACTGCGGAACGGGAGAGGGAGATCTCGAAGGAGAAGGGCGGACCACGCCCATTTCCGGCCCCCATGAATGGATCCAGGGGCGAGGCACTTGGGGAAGTCCCCACCCCTTATTCGATGGACCCGAGGCGGAAGCGCGCGCGGGTGTCGGCGCGCACCTCTGAAGCGATGCACGGGGTAGTTGAACACCTCACTAACCCGTGCAGGAGACGAGGCCCAGACAGACCGGGCCAGCACTAGTGTGGGGCTGCGGAAGAATTTGGATTCCCGCGGCCCCGCGCGCACGTGCGAGGAGACCCCGGGGTGGTTTTAGCCGGTAAGAGTCCGGCACAACCCTCCGCCACTTCCCCAGGCGGAGGTAGACCATGAGGATTTCCCCCCGTAAAAAAAAAAGGTACATTGTATGTGTCGAGCTCGACGATGCAAGCGTGGAAACCACCGTCAAGTGTGCCACCGAACCCACCGCTCCCTTAGCGACTACCTCAAGTGCGGAGCCATCCACCAGTGCTGCAACTATTGGGAATATAGCAGAGGTTACTCCTTGTGTGGAGCCGGAATGCATTGAGGCAATTCCGGACGTGATACTTCAAATATTAGGTGAAGGAAATGGTAGGAACATTTCTAAATGAAAGACTAACTGCAAAACACAAAACCAGATAACTTGTTAATTGGTAAAAATTTATCGGAGACAATAAAAACGGCTAAAGAGTAAGCCGGTTGCCGAGTTGAATACACCGAGTACCTACTGAACCACAGCTAAGTAGTAATAAGAAGCCACCAGCGCCGTCTACCACGTTTCGGAATTTAAACTGGAAAGGCCCTGACGCTGCGACGCTCGGAGACAGCCGAACCATCCTACAGCGAAGGGGCCCTCTGCGAATAATTGACCATCGAGCTCATCGAAACAATCGCGCTATCAGCCAGCGACGCGGGGCTGTCGCTAGATCTGGTAAAATACAGAGGCAGATTGCCTTTATTTTATGAACAATGGTTACTTATCACTAATAACTTCTTAGTACTATCTTGTATCGGAGGTTACGAAATTCCATTTTCTAATCCGGTTGTTCAATTGAACCCTCCGAATGTAAAATAATATTCTGGCACAGAAAGAGTTATATTTTATGAAGCTATAGTTAATTTGTTATCTATTGGTGCTATTTCAAGAGGTCTGGCTACAGAAGGCCAGATCTTGTCAAGTATCTTTTTAGTACAAAAGTCAAATGGTAAATACCGCTTTATTTTAAAATAATAATAATAATAATAATATGGGACAACATCCACACAAGGTCTTCAGGTCCCGAACTAGGCAGAGCCTGTACTACGGTAACCTGATGACTGATATACATACTTATATACATATACACACCCAGACACAGGTCAAACAGACATGTTCATGCACACAAATGTTTGACTTGTCCGGGGATCGAACCCGGAACCAGCGGCTCAGAAGGCAGGGTCGCTACCAACTGCGCCAACCGGTCAGTCTTGTCAGTCAGTCAAAATGATTGAATTTGAACAAATTCATTAAAAGTGTTTTTTTTTAATGGAAGATTTGCGTACAGTATTAAAATGAATAACAAAAGATTACTTTATGACGAAAATAGATTTAAAAGATGCTTCGTAAAAAAATCATGTCAACTTTAAGGTTCTAGTTTGAACCAAATTTATATGAGTTTAATATATTACCATTTACAGCGCCATACATAAAACAAGCAACAACATATTTACTAAGGTGATGAAACCTATAGTCCGTTTGCTACGCTCTGCTGGACTTATATCAACTAATTACTTAGACGATTATTGGTTAATGGGCCGTTCGTATAATGAATATAACACAAAACTCAATAAAAACATTATTATCTCTCTTGGTTTTCTAATAAATGAGGAAAAAAGTTCCATGATACCAAACAAAATATGTACATTGTTAGGTTTTGTTCTAAATTCTGAAAACTTCCAGGTCAGGTTACCAATTGAGAAAATTGATCGGGTTAAAATAGAAATTCAAAAGTATTTGACTATAAATAGATGTAAATTTCGCGAATTCACTCAATTTATTGGACTATTGGTTTCAGTTTGCCCAGCCGTAGAATAAGACTGGCTATATACTAAGATTTTAGAACGTATAAAATACTTGACTAAAATCAGATGATGACTATGACAAAATTATGAATTTGGCAATGACGTTACAATCTGATTTAAAGTGGTGCTATACGAAAATACAAAATCTTTTCTGTAGGATCAAAGGAGATTTTCATGACCTGGAGATTTTCATAGACGCCTCAACTACGAGGTGGGGGGCTGCATGCGGGCAAGAGAAGGCCGGCGGGTTGTGGAGTGTTCAAAATCGAACACAGCACATAAACTACCTAGAAATACAAGCTGCCTTTTTTGGATTAAAGGTATATGCGAAAAAATTTCGAAATTGTCAGATCCTACTTCGTGTTGACAACACAACGGGCATATTTTATATTAACTGAATGGGAGGCATTCAGTTCCCTCACCTCACTAGTATAAACAAGCAGTTGTGGCAATAGTGTGAGTGTCGTGGACTATATGTTGTTGCGTCCTGTATCAGATCATCAGGTAACAAAATGGCAGACGCAGAATCCTGGCGCGTACACCCGGATATAGAATGGGAACTAGCAGATTGGGCTTTTCAGGAAATTATGTCCTCATTTGACGTGCCTCAAATAGACTTATTCGCTAGTCGAATAAATAAGGAATGTAATAATTATATTTCCTGGCACAAAGATCCAGATGCCATGACTATTAATGCATTCACAGTTTCCTGGAAAACATATTATTTTTATGCGTTCCCACCATTCTCTGTCATTTTAAAAATATTGCTAAATATCATCACCAATAAAGCTAAAGGTAGGTATCGTTGTTGTACCTTTGTGACCTACGCAACCGTGGTACCCTTTGTTTAAACGCATTTTATTATCTGAAGTGATCACGCTTGAAGCAGATAGAAACCCGATTGTTTCTTACCATTCCAGCAATCGCAACATGCACACCAAGATTACCCTGGTGGCAGGGATTTTGTGCGGATAGCTTGGTTAAGGAGAAGTGTACCCCCATCCGCAATTACTGTTATGACAGCTTATCTGTCTGACAATTCATATAATGCTGGTTCCACTTTAGCAAAAATCATGATTGTGATTTGCATAATGTATCGGTCTCACAAATTATTTATTTTCTTAACAAACTTTAAGAGGGATTCCAATATGGAAGTTTAAATTCTTGCAGATCTGCGATAGCCATTCTTATATTGATGGGCAATAATATAGGAGAAGACGACAGAATCAAAATATTTTTAAGGGGGTATTCCGTCTGCGGCCCCTTTTGCCGAAGTATTCCATTACAGGGGATACCTCAATAGTACTTAACCACATATAAGCAAGTTATACCCCAATGAGTCACTTAACCTAAATCAAATTTTCAAAAAACTTATTACTCTCGTAGCATTATTAACTGCACACATAGTACAAACTCTATCTAAAATAAATAAAAATACTGAAAACTATCCTTTTAAAGTCATCATAAAAATTCCGGATTTTCTGAAACTACTCTTAGATGTTGAACCAACCCATCTTAGTTTTACCCTTTTTTCAACAAAGGCCTTAAATATGTCCACTTTCCTGGATATATTTAAGGCCTTTGTTGCTTTGCTGACATACTAGCTTGCTTGCTTAGAGATGACTATAATTTAGCCCTTTAAGAAAATATATTGTTCCCTCTTTATAAGTCATAGAAAACCATATAAGTCCGTAGGTTCCCAGGCCTTAAGTCGGTGGATTTAAGAAACATTAAGTGACAGTGGGGTCGATGTCCACATATTTACTGCACACAGTACAATACACGCAGCTACATCTGCGGCGCATAATTTAGGTATCAGTTTGGAACAAATCAGAAGAACGGCTGGATGAAGCGATTCATCCAATACATTATATCGGTTGTGTAATACAACTATAAGTAATGATGATTTTTTTGCACGGGCAGTTGTCGATGGCAGTTATAATAATAAGTAATTAAAATCGTTTAATTCCTCAATTTTGTAAGAATTGTTCACTGATTAAACATTCTTAATAAAGCTTAATATTTCACTTAATTCACTACATTTATTATTTCATAATCCTTTCGGACGAAGCCTGAAGATAAATAATTAATAATTAAACGAACTTACCCGTATGTGAAGTTCTATCATAATTATACGAAAGCGGACTTCGGACGAACCGAAGGGATTAGCAACCCTCCCTCCCGGAACTTGGCACAAGTTCACCCAAGTTGCGTGAAATATTTACGACACTCTAAACTAAATGACGAAAACAAGTGAGCGAGACTCCCGCGCGCCTTGTATCAACCGAGATAGCTACTTTTAATATCTAAATATATTATAAGTAGGTATGTATTCTTTTAAAAATAATATTTACTCTCAAATATAGTGCGTGACTGGCGAACAATAGGCAGTACTACAAGTATTACTTGCTAATCCCTTCGGACGAACCCTGAACATACCTAATTATGATAGAACTTCAGTTCAGTCGTAAGTTCGTTTAATCATTAATTAACTCACGGGGCCGCCGCCGTGCTAGCATTTAAGACAAAACGGTTTTATCGCCCAAACTGTGATAATAAGTGTGACTCAAGCCATTTCACAGTAGGCCATGCTCGCCCTGCAGTCCAGCTTAATGAGGTTCGCGCATCATTGGGCAGGGCGCGCCGTAACGCAACGCATTGCAAATATCCTCCTACAATCATTTTCGTACTTTTTATATAAACCCTCGCAACCTACAGGCAGGCCGCATCGCAACGCATTGCAACGGCCGCAAAAATACGCCTGACGAGGGATCCTTTAGTAGGTTGCGCTACGGCCCGGTGCGGCCCGCTCTAATTTGCGCTAGACTTTAGTAGGACTGTAGTAGTAGTAGCCAGCGGCGAACGGGTGTGGGCGCAGTCTGCGAGCAGTCGGCCTTCTTCGGCACGACTTGTTCGACTTGCTTCTAGTTCGTGGTGAGCGAGCAATAACTTGCGTGTTTACAGTTGTAGGTACAGACTACGAGGCCTTCTAACTAGAGCCTCGGACTGTCTGCTGCTTGTCTGATGACCGACGACCTGAAGAGCACCGTCGATCTTTCAAGCAAGCGCCTGAAGTAGGAACGATGACGTCCCACGTTTTTTTTTAAACATCGCCCCACACTAGGAATTTCTCCTGTATTATGGGTGCGTTTACAAACATTTAATAAACTCACATACACAAACAGCCAGACCCGGAACAACTACATGTAGGTCATACAAATATTTGTTCCGTGCGGGAATCAAGCGCGCGACACGCAACGCAGCAGTCAATCGCTTAAGCACTGCGCCAACCGTGCCGTTTACAACATCAGTAGGTGGCAGAAGAGAGCTAGCTAGCATAGTGAGTAAATGTTCATTACCCACTCCTTGCGAAATTGACTTTTAGGCGATGATCGATATCGACTATCGACCACCACAAATACATCCATTAGCAGACGCGCGAGCTGGCCCCGCCTAACCTCTACTCCTACTTCATTTAAATTTTTAACTCATCAGCATCACCTACATATATAAATTCGATAAAACAATACAATTGTTTAAACATAGGTACCTACTGTAACGCGTCATTGTATACAATAAAATATAGTGGCGTTACTACTCATGTAAGTACCTACACGTCACGTCAGTAGTGCACGTGAGAGGAGCGGCTCACCTTGAGCGCAGAGGCATCGACCACAATACAACACACCATACACACACACCTAATTATTATCTTGAAACATTCTGATGCAATCCACTGCGTGTCATAATATGCATGTACGTGTTAATGTGTCAATTATTGTGCTTTATGTGTTTAATCATTAACTGCATATTTGACTAAGAAAGAACTGCATATTTAACTAAATAAATAATCAATTTTAACGCATAACTAGAATTCAAGAAATAACACCGCGAGCGTACTAATATTATAAAACACAACCTTTATTCCATTAAACTATTGACATATCAATCTTTTTTTTTTCTATTTATATACGGAATTTTTATACATAAATATCATAAATAACAGTGATGTTCTCTGATTGCTGCCACATGCACTATTAAACAAAGAGTTAGCACCGCTCACGTTAACTTTGTTATATGTCACAAGCACAACACACCACCCGCATCGAGTGGCCGCAGGACGCGCCACGCACTTCCATCTAGCACACGTGGGCTGTGGCCGAAGTGATCAATTGACCATACTCAACTTTCATTTGTTTTATTAACCGGAAAAACACTTATTTGGTCCCAAATAAACCACAAACCCCACCTTAACCCATGTCTCCACTGATAGGGTGGATCTGTAAGAGTAAGCCACTGTGCTCCACTCGCGCGTGCTACGGGAACAGATATATGTAGAGCAGCGCGGCGAGGCCCGCGAGCGCCAGCGGCGGGCCCCACACACTCAGCAGCGTGCCCAGCGTAAGCGGCTCCGCCTCGTGCGCCGACCCCGTGTCGCGCGCGACCACCTCCCAGCGGTCCTCGTCAACCACCTCGCCCGCCACGAACTTCTCGCGCCACTCCAACGCGATCTCGCTGTGCCCCACGTCGTGGAAGCACTGCGACGCGTCCTTACCGGCGTTGTCCAGCAACACCTCCACGCCGCCCGGGTGGTCGTCCAGGAAGTGCGTCACGTCGTACACCACGTTGTCGATGATGATGGCGGCATCGTTGCGGTGGTTGCGCGCCTCGACCTCTTTGCGCGTGAACTTGGCGGCGGACATGTCGCACGCGGGTAGCTCTGGCGGCGGCTGGCTTGGGACTGTAGAGCCCGGGGGGGTGCGCGTGCGGCGCGCTGGCTCGGGAGGCGACCTTCACTCGCTAACAGCTGACCGAGTGACACGGCAGCTAAGCTCGGCCGCTTATGCTGTTAGAAAGATAAGACAGTTAAAAGATGTAGAAACCGTGAGTTTGTTCTATTTTAGCTACTTCTACAGCATTATGTCATAATAATTATGCCCTACTACCTTGGGGTCGGTCTGCAGACATTGAATCCATTTTTATTTTGCAAAAGGGAGCTGTTCAGAGCCATTTTCAATCTACGTCACGCGTTGCCGCGAATCTCTTATGGAACTGTTTAAAAAGAGTAATACACTGGCCTTTAAAACTTAGTATCACACTTTTAAAATTGCAATAATTTAGTACGTACTTACACAAATATTTTCGAATTAAAAAGGATTACAAAAATATATATTTTTTTATATAAAACTAAAAATCTAACTGTCCTATAGTCGATAACCTGCTTATAAGAAACGGCTGAAAAAAGGTTTATAAACAAAAACACTCCTTTTCAAATTGCTGTCTTACTTTTGACTTTTTTGTTTAATTAACACGTCTCTTTCACCTGAAGAATATGCAAAAATCATGGCTTTTCTGGAACTAGGCCCGGCAACACACCGCTCGGGTCGTACAAGAGTACATTCAGGAGGTTTGTATCAACTTGATGGCTTGGCCATCAAAAAGTCCTGATCTCAACCCGATCGAGCACTCGGGAGGCTTGTCAGAATCTGCAGACCACCTCATATCACCTTCAGGGTCCTAAAACAGGCCCTGATGGAAGAATGGGAGAATCTTGCCCAAAATGGCCTCCGAAACCTCGTCTTCAGTATGCCAAACCGGCTTGAAACTGTAATCCAAGCCCGAGGAGGCCATACCAGTTATTAAAATGTAAATAAGGCGTAATACATACTTATAATTAATATTCTTCGAGTTTTTTGCCAGTAAGTTAAAAATTGCAATTATAATGTTTTTATCTTTTTTCAAGTAAATAACGTTACCTACTAATTTACAATAAGTAAACTATAATTTCGAAGAAACTTGATGAAATTTGATATAAAACGTTATTTATTTCAAAACTATTTCTTTAATTTAGGAAACATTTCAATTTTTAAAAGTGTGGTAGGTACTAAGTTTTGTAAGAAAAAATCTACATATTTTTTATAAAATTGGTGATAGACATAGTTTTAATACTAGACATAAAGATAAAATAGATCAACCATTTTTCAGATTATCTAAAGTACATACATCTGGGGTACTATGTTAAATGTTAAAACAAATACCTTATATTGCAATTAAATTAAAGAAAATTTAAAACTCATATTATGTACAAGTACACTTTGTAAACAAGCATAATACAAAAGTAGAGAATTATATACTAGACAAAAATGCTTGGAAACATGGTAGTCCTGCTCCGTAGGACAATGTACAGTCTAGACAAAATCAATCTGGTTGCTAATTTATAATTTTTAAGACATTGATTTTACATTCTGTAATTACTTTAACTCACACACTTTTTTGAACAAGTACAATAGAATGGAATACTCATTATTGTGTACTTACACCAATAAATTACAGATATAAATGTAGAAATTTTACATAGGGTGACTTATTGGGCGGTCTTATCGCTAAAAGCGATATTTTACAGACAAGTAGTATTTTATACTATTTTTTTACAATATTTGGAAATATGCAACCACCATGTGACTATCTGATTTATTCTTTGTTCGTCCTAAAGTTTTGTCCCACATTCCAAAAAAATCTTAGTTTGTCTCATATCACTATTGAAGTTGTGCTTCGTCCCAAATTACGAGTACTTTAAAGGTGCTAACAAAAAAAAAGTACATACTTATTTGAAATTTTTTAAACAATAATTTAATAATAAATCAAGGTCGCTAGCTAACCATATCATTAAAAAACATTGAAATGAGTAGATTATGTCAATAATAAATAAAAATTAAGTTTTGTCTTAAATGCAAGCACGGCGGCGTGAGATAATTTCTTGACATGTGGCATAACTTCTTGAAGTTTAGTTAGGACTCATTACGTCTTATTTGCTAATAGGGGCGCATCCATTTTCTAACAAAGGACAATGCCCATTTTGTTAGGAGTTTTGGGCCCCTAAAAAACTTCGTGTGAATATTTTGACTTTTGAATATGAAAATTTTATCACGATAGGTCGGAGATGGTGATAAGATTTGAAATTTGATAAAAATAATATTTGCTTAATAATTAGTGAACGAAATGGCAATATAAATATCGCAGGTATGCTCGAAGAGATTTCATTCAAAATAAGCATCACCTTTGTACCTATTTTTCTGTTCATTTCTTCTTGTCTGTTTATATATTTGTGTACACAAATGGTTAAATAAATAAATAAAATGTATGTCAATGATTTTATAAGTAAATTGACAAGACTAAGAAGTTGTCAATGGCGTCGTACATACCGCAAAGATTTCTCGAAGGGTATACAAAGTTGTCATTAAAATGTTTTTTTCCTAGTTTTCTTTGTACATATTCCTTGTTTGTATTTTTCTCAGCAACCCCTTTTAATTGATACCCATATCATGGGGTGCATAAAAAATAACTATTCCAACATCTTCGCGAGTCCACCACATTTTCATCCAAACGTGACGTGACGTTTTGACGTGTAAAAGTGTTTGTACAAACCTACTTGCAGAAATAAAACCATTTATCATTAAACTAAACGTGTAGGTATGCAACATTTGAGCTCATACGGTTGGGGATAACTGTTTAAAATTTCAGTTTCAAGATTTGACCTAAACAAACTAACATACATACAAACATTGCTAGTTAAATATAAGCATGAAAAAATAAAAATAAATACAAACTTTGCACAAAATTATCAAACCAAACAAACAAAACGAAAGTCATGCATACGTGCGACGCGGGGCTAGCATGGCCGTACCCAAGACGTTTGTGACAAGACATGATAAATTATGTCATGTCTTACAATTTATTGTAAATGCTAGCACGGGTCAACCTTGTGACACGATATAGAGGTGCGACATGCCTTTCTTGTGGCGTGGCTGACTTCACCGTGGGAAGCCGTAAATTAAAATGTCTACTATGACCATCTGAATATGCGACCAAATAAAACAATACGTTTAAAAGAATGCAGTTCATTCAGTTGGACTACTTTTTAATTTTGTTGGGTACTAATTCATTTTGACACACGCACGACTTTTATTTTGTTTGATAATTTTGTGCAAAATTTTGATTACAAGCTTTTATTTAACTTGCAATGTTTGTATGTATGTAGTCTGTAGTCTGTAGCACAGTAATATTATCTATACAGTATTGTAACTCGGCCGTAACCTTGATGATGATATGAGTCTAGCTATTGTTGTTGTTATTAATACCGAGAAAAACAAAACGGTTTTTAGTGGTATATGTTGTTATAGCAGCAGCAGAAATACGTAATCTGAGAAAATTTCAACTAGGTATCTAGTGACAGACAGACGGTCAAATTTATTTTTTCTAGTAGTATTCATACACACAGCACAATAAACAACTATTATTAATAATAAAAACCACGTCTTTACTTTGAATTATACTAATTAACAAAACAAAACACACATGCCCCGGGGTTTTAACACAAGCGTATACCGTATAATGATTCATGAACCGCCTATAACTACCTATTTCACTCGTGTCTATCACTTTCCTCTAATCTATTCACTTTATTTATTAATCCAAACATCTTTTTTTTCGGGAGATAAAAGGAAATACTTATCCATTTAAAAGACACACATTATGTACCTACCTACTAGTAAGTAAAATTATTTTATAGTCTTACCTTTCAGAGTTTCCAGGTAATCTAAAAAAAGTTATCTCTGGATGCGTTATTGACGAATTCATGCAACCAAAAACAGCACAATATAGCCTACTCGTCATATTAAATAATATGTACTTGAACTTATTTTTAGTGAAAAAATCACGCGGTTATTGTTAAAAAAAACAACACACCGTCCGTTCGTCACTGCGGTACAGTCGCGACTGTCTGCATGCCGAGCGCATTCCGAGGTCGAGGCGCGTAGGTATAGCTCGCGTTTCGTCCGTTTGTATGAAGTCGAAATACTGTATGATATTATTACCGTGCCTGTCAAATTCAAATGTCAAAGTCAAATTTATAAACAGTTATCTCAGATTTTGATTACACGTTTAATTTGGATGACAATGGTGCCGATTCTCCTGTCACAAATGCCTCTAAACTAGACAAAAAATCATGAAAATTTAGTTTATTCCTGTCAAACGACGATTTCCCACTCTGAAATTTAGTAAAGTGACACAACTTAACAGTATTTTAGTTTGACAGCACTAAGATGGCACTGAGTTATTAATCAATAGAAAACGGCAATTTTGCTATTCTGAATTTGACGTTTCCCTACCAAATTTTTGATTGTCTAACTAAATCAGACTATTTTCAATCACGGTTAAAAAGGTGTGGAATAAAATTAGTCGTCATGAACTAAAATTCACACAAACACTTCGACCTCCAACCAGTACTGTATCTTTTTTCTTTTCTTTTGCATATATCTCGAAAACGGTGCGTCCTATCGCAAAAATATTGCAAATTACGACCCCCTTGAAATCCGTAAGACCCTAAAACTCAACATATAGGTAATAATTTTTCACATTTTACATACAAAAAGTGAAACATTCCATATAAAACACGCCGAGGATGGCCACATTGCGCGCCTCCGGCTGTAAAAAAAAATCACAGGGTAGGGCAAACAAGTACCACGTAGAGTCGCAGCAAAAACCAAAGAAAAAAAGTACCTTAAAAAACATTTTAAACAAACTGTTATTTGAAGGAAGTAAAAAAAAAAGAAAATAAACTTTAAATTAAATCAAACTGTACGGAACCGCTCATTACTTTTCATACTCACGCGCCGTGCATTCTGTGCACTCAGCATTTTATACCTATTACTTAGCTAATTTGTGTAAGTACATTAAAATCAATAAATCAGTGTTCAACGGACATTCGCTGTGGTCGGTTTTATTTCATCATCCCTATAGAATCGCCCCGGTATCATCACTAAGTGCAGGGATCCCCTACATTTATTTTGGTCCTTCGAGATTAGCATCAGGACCTCGTCGCGGCACTTTGAGCTATCGCGCGCACAGCTCGGTGGCAATCTCACGCGAACGTCGTTCTGAGATCAAACCAGTGAGAAACTCTTTTCACGCAATCATCCTAGACTTGAGTCACGTTTGGCTTAAGCATAGGTCAACAGCACAGTCGTGGTAAGCAAATCACGACGTGATATCATCATCATCAGGCTCCGTGGAGCTCATCATCGGGCGGCGCGAGGGTCAGCGTCCGCAATCAGCATCGTCAGCACGTGGATCATCAGATTTACAAGTAAGACTGTTCCTTTTACCTACGAACATCATGGAAGATATTATTGCCCGTCAATCTGAAATCATCGCCAATTTCACTACCATCAAGGTTAACTTCAGCAAGGACTCGGATTCTCGTAAAACATCCGAGTACCTTAAGAAACGTTTAGACGCGATAGACAACCTCTGGGGAGAGTTCGAACAAAATCATAGGAAAATATCAGAGCATAAAGATGCGGCGGTCGACTATTTTCTTGACAACACGTATCAAAACGGCAGAGATCATTATCAAACTTTACGGAATCTCTTTTCGTCTTACGGCAAATCAAACAAATCAACTCAACCTGATGGCAAATTAGACGAACTAATATCACTGCAACGCACAAACTTTAGGGCATTTACTCGTCTGGTCAAAGGTATCAAGATTGATCAGATATCGGACAAATGGGAACTTGAGGATGAGCTCAGAAACATCCAAGCAAAGTGGGCAATGATCGATACGCAACATTTGCAAATCGATCATATCTTAGTAGGAGGTGACATATCATACGACGAGGAGTTCAACAGTCATGAATTGGCCTACAAAAACATCAAAAGAGAGCTTCATAAGAAAATCTCATCAACATCTCATTTGGAAAGATCAACCCCGCACATTGACATACCGTCATTTAGTGGAAACTACACTCAATGGCCAACATTTTATGACTTGTTCACTGAGACAATTCATAACAACAACTCAATCACGAAAGCTCAGAAGATGCAGCACCTTAAGGGAAAACTAAAGGGTGAGGCAGAGCGTCTCATTCATCATCTCCACATATCATCGGATAACTACGACACAGCGTGGGATATCTTAATACATCGGTACAATAACACTCAACTTCTTTTCACCAATCACATCGAAATCTTCCTAAACCAACCAAACATCCAAAAGCAAACATCATCAGACATCAAAAGTTTCTATGATACCTCAACCGAATGTATTCACGCGATACACAATCTTGGTGTTGATACGAATACATGGGACCCGTTGTTGGTTCACCTGCTCTGCAAAAAACTGGACCCAGAAACATATGCTGGGTACAAAGAAGCATGCAAGAATCCTCGTGACCTACCAAAGTTGGAGGAGTTAATGTCATATCTTGAGAGTAAATTTACTGCTCTTGAGCCCATTAAAACCAACAAGGAATCCTTAGCATCAAGCAAACGGAACCCTAATCAATCGCATAATAAGCAAAACTATATTAAAGGTTTCGCAAATAAAACTTATCAGGCCATCATTACGCAAACTTCGAAATGCACCGTATGCAATTCAAATCATGCTCGCAATTTGCTGTCGTGCCAAAAATTTATGAAAATGTCATCGGAAGCACAATTGAAAACATTGTCGAAATCAAATATATGTCGAAATTGTTTATTTAGTCACGATGGCAATAAGTGCACATCTACGAAACGTTGCAAAACCTGCCAAGGTGATCATCATACGGTACTCCATGAAGCGTGTGTTTCATCATCAAAATCAACTTCTCAAGCAACTTCATCATCATCGTCGTCAATGACCGCTTCGTCATCAAACGGCCACCCTAACGTTAATCATGTCGCAGGGGATGACGAAGAGTTATTGTTAACCACGCTGTCAATCTGTGTCAGGTGTACTGACGGCAGCTACGTGACCCTTAGAGCACTTCTAGACCAGGGCTCACAAATATCATTAATATCGGAAAACGCTGTTCAGCGACTAGGGTTGCAGCGTCAACGTTACAACGCATCAGTATCAGGGATAGGTGCCGGTACTAACCAAAGCAAAGGACGGGTATCAATCGACTGTCAATCAATCTATGGTGACTATCATTTTACTACAGAAGCACTGGTTCTGTCTAAAGTCGCTAACTGCTTGCCAGGTGCACCATTCAAAAAACAAACATGGCCTCATATTCAGCATCTTCAATTGGCAGATCCGGAATACAACGTGTCCAAACCAATAGATATTCTCTTAGATGTCAGTATCTATTCTCAAATCATCATGGAAGGTCTCATCAAAGGACCAGCGCAGGCTCCGATTGCACAACAGACCGCACTCGGATGGATCCTGTCTGGCAATGTTCGCACATTTAACTGTCATATCGCAACAAATGATATCTCAGATTTTTCAAAATATTGGGAGATAGAGGACGTTGAAACATCATCATCATCAACCCTAACCAGTGAGGAGCAGTACTGTGAAGAGTTTTATCAGCAGGCTAGTCGTCGTTTGGCTTCTGGTAGATACGAGGTTGGCATACCTATGAAACCCGAATATGAAAATCAGCTGGGGACATCTAAATCAAAGGCTATTGCACAATTCAAACAGTTAGAAAGAAAAATGTGTAATAACGAATCATTTGCAGAAAATTATAAAACATTTATGTGTGAATATCAACAACTAGGTCACATGTGTCCAGCAAATAATGTCGACGAATCAAACCGTGCCTTCTTTTTACCACATCATGGCGTAATGAAATTAGACTCGACAACAACAAAACTTAGAGTCGTTTTCAATGCGTCGGCGAAATCATCATCAGGAAAAAGCCTAAATGACCTCATGTGCTGCGGACCAAATCTTCAAAAAGACCTCATGACACTCATTTTATCCTGGAGAACATATACATACGTTATCACGGCAGACATAGAGAAAATGTTTCGCCAAATATTTATCAGGCAATCGGACCGCCATCTTCAATCAATCATTTGGCGGCAATCATCTCAAGAAGTACTCAACGAATATCATCTTACAACTATAACGTACGGTACTAAGGCCGCTCCTTACTTAGAGATGCGAACGCTAAAACAGTTGGCAATAGACGATGCCAACAAGTATCCCTTAGCAGCGTCAGCCTTAAGTCAATCATTTTATATGGATGATCTGTTTACTGGAGCAAATACCATTCATCAAGCGAAAGAGCTTCAGCATCAACTCATTGAGATGCTGAAGGGAGCTGGTATGAACCTAAGGAAATGGTCTAGTAACGTACCGGACCTACTGGTAGATTTATCACCAGATCAACTCAACAACCCCTTAGACTTCAAGTGCTCGGAAACAAGAAAAACACTTGGACTAAGATGGACCTCATCAACAGATAGCTTTAGCTTTCAAAATCAATTACATTCTCACGACAAACGCGTCACAAAGAGACAGTTACTTTCGGAAATCTCGAAGATATTCGACCCCTTAGGCTGGCTGTCACCATTATCAATCAGAGCAAAACTGCTTTTTCAAAATGCATGGTCATTACATTTATCATGGGACGAAGAAGTTCCACAACCGATTCAAGATGACTGGGCTCAAATCAAGAATGATTTCAATATCATAGATCAATTTATTATACCACGTTATCTCGGCAACACAAACCAAACATATCAACTTCATGGATTTTGTGACGCATCCGACAAAGCATACGCATGTGTTGTGTATGTAGTAGCAAACGACAATAAGGGCGAGCGCAAATCAACGCTCGCTGTAGCAAAAACAAAGTTGGCACCTCTGGCAAAAAAGGTATCTTTACCACGACTAGAGCTATGCGGTGCGCTACTACTATCTGAACTTATCAAGAAAGTCAGGGAATCATTATCAAATCAAGACGTGGAGATTTACGCCTGGACAGACTCGATGATAGTTTTAGGGTGGATTCAAGGTGACGTGAAAAGGTGGAAACCATTTGTGGCAAACAGAATCAACAAAATCACTAATATCATTCCATCATCAAGTTGGCATCATGTGAGATCCGAAGAGAATGCAGCTGATTGCGCTACTCGGGGTCTGACTTCACGGAAGTTATCAAGCCATCCGTTGTGGTGGCAGGGTCCGAAATGGATAACCAATTTCGAACAAAGCACCCTTCCTATCACCTTATATCAATCACCAGATTTGGAGACCAAGAAACCTTGTGTAAACACAGTTATACATCAAAATCATATTTCACTAATTGACGAGTTATTACAGAACTACAGCCCCTTAACTCGCATTGTAAGAATCGTCGCTTGGATATCACGTTTCATTACGCACTCACGAGGTAAACACACGTCCAAATCATATGTTTTAACGTCATCAGAAATGGACAATGCATTGAATAATATTATAAAAGATGACCAATTAAAACAATTTCATGAAGATATTTTGTTTATCAATCAAAAGGGACATGTGCATCCTAGAAGCAAAATATCATGTCTTAACCCGTTCATAGATGAGCACGGTATCCTTAGAGTGGGTGGACGACTGAAAAACGCACGCATCAACGACTCATCAAAGCATCCTATCATATTATCAAGCCATAGTCGTCTCACAGATTTAATCATTGATCAAGCTCACATTACCACGTTACATGGAGGCCCGCGACTGACACTTTCATACATCAGAGACAAGTATTGGATCGTCAGTGGAATCCGTACCGTCAAAAGGAAGCTGAGATCATGCGTTAAGTGTCAGCGTTTTACTCAAACACAGTATCAACAAATCATGGCGGATCTTCCACAACCACGAGTCACCCCATCACGACCCTTCTCTCACACGGGTGTCGATTTCACCGGACACGTCGAGTTGAAGGCTAATAAGGGACGTGGAATCAAAACTGTTAAGGGCTATATTGCTGTGTTTGTTTGTTTATCTACCAAGGCTGTTCATCTGGAGCTAGTGTCTGATCTCAGTACGCCAGCATTTCTAGCAGCCTTTCGTAGGTTCTCGGCCCGACGTGGAACACCAAGTCACGTTTACAGTGACAATGGCACGAATTTCGTAGGTGCCAACCGTATCATAAAGAAGGAGTATCAAGATATAATAGCCACAATCAACACCGATTTCTTCAATAACATCAATGAGATGAACATAAAGTGGCACTTCAACGCTCCTGCATGGCCAAGTGCAGGTGGTCTTTGGGAGGCTGCGGTGAAAAGCCTCAAGTATCATCTGAAGCGCATCATCGGAGATCAGAAACTCACTTATGAGGAGTTTACTACCCTCCTATATCAAATCGAGGCATGTTTGAACTCAAGACCTCTCTGTCAGTTGACGGAGAGCCCTGAAGACGACGTTCTTACGCCAGGTCACTTCTTGATTGGCGGCCCGCTTCTATCTAGACCACAGACTGATCCAGATCACATAAGCCACACAACACGGTGGCAACTCATTCAATCAATGAACAAACAACTTTGGAAAAGGTGGTCAAGCGAGTATCTACAGCAACTGCAGGCCAGATCAAAATGGCGTAAGCCAAGTAGGAATTTCGAAGTCGATGATGTCGTTCTTATCAAGGAAGAAAACTTGCCACCCGGCAAGTGGGCGCTAGGACGTATTCAAGCAGTTCATCCTGGAAGGGATGGCTATGTAAGGGTAGTCAGCTTAAAAACCAAGAATCACATCATTCAACGTCCTGTCACCAGACTTGTGTTGTTACCAGTAAACGAGGATACAACACAAGATCAAAATGTTTATCATCAAAACAAATCTGACGAGCAAAGCAAGAGAAAGAGACTTCCTCGCAACAACGTTTCATTGAAGAATCTATTCACCAGCTTCCTATTACTATTTTTCATGTTACTATCATCTACTTCAGCGGAAAATATACCCAATCCAGAATCATATAATCTGACATCATTAGATCAGAATCAAGCCATTTACTTCGACAGAATATCCAATCTTCAGTACATCCAGGACGAATGGCGTCTAGTTGTCTACTACAATATGACGACCTACTGGAAAGGCTTAGCTGACATCAAGAGTTACGTCAATCATATCAAGTCATTGTGCATAACACAGTCAAGTAAACAATATCAGAGCATCATTCATCAATTAGAGCACGAAATAAGCGACATTGAACATTATGATATGTTACTTAAATATCAAAGCCCGAAGAGGCTGAAAAGAGGCCTAGTAAACGGTGTGGGTTATATTGCCAGCTCGTTATTCGGTGTACTAGACGAAAGGTTCGCAGAGCAATATAAGGGTGACATCGAAAAAATCAGTCATAATGAAGCACATTTACAAAAACTTATAAAAAATCAAACAAGCATCTTAGAATCAGAGTTTAACATCGTACGCCGTAACGAGGATATCATGAATAAACAATTTTCATTTATCAAACAACATCTACAAAATATAACATCTGAGGTGAACAAGGTACGTTTCGCAAATGAAGATGGCCTTTACATCACCTCATCATCACTAGCAGCATCAATCATTCTTTCAAATATTCGTTGGATTCAGCAAACGCTGATCGGTACTGTAACAGATATCTCACACGGACGCATTGACAGCCATTTGCTGTCACCGGAGCAACTATCGTATCAGCTGAGCACTATCGCCAGTCGACTGAATGGTAAACTTACGATAGGTACCTGTGGACTTGAGGAATGTCAAGGATTTGTACCGTTTGCTAAAGGTGTCGGCTAGAGTCTTCTCTAATTACTTAATCATTGAGATCAAGGTTCCACTCCTAAGCAACGAATTATTTGAGTTGAATAAAATCATATCTATTTCGCAAAAGAGAGGAGCACAATATTATCAACTCATTCCATCAGTACCGCTCATAGCCTACAATTTGCGCAAGGATACAGCATTTCTACTATCAGAAGAAGACCTACAAACATGTACCCACGTCCCTAACGATATCTTGTTATGCTCACTAAACTTGCCCATCTACAATCTAAACATGCAGCAATCAATCTGCGAGATGAAAATATTAAATAAAAAACAATTATGCCACTCCGTAAAATCGTCATGTAACGAGCAATGGATCAAATTGCACAGGCCGAACAGCTGGTTGTATACATGTTGTTCGGAATGCCAAACTCGCATTGTTTGCGCCAACGGAATCACAATGGTGAACCTTGTCGGCAACGGGATTATTACCCTAGGTCAAGGTTGCACATTGAAAGGAGAGACCTTTAGTATTTATGCTCATAACAATTTCATCAATCATGTAAATATTCATCATCACATCGAAGTCCCAGAGGTGTCCGTACTAAACAAAATCATGAAAACGTCTGCGCCAGAGAACTTCAGTGAGGCTGAAGATCATCATCTCATTTGGAATAAATTAAGGGCTCAGATTGACGAGGTAAAGGAACAGTCATCTACAGATCTGAGTATTCACGATATTCATCACTACACTGTGTCGTACATCAGTGTAGCATCGGTAATCATCTTGTTTGGCGTCGTCGTGTACCTCATCAGAAGACAACGCAGTACGGGCAGGGCGCCACCGTCGCCGGCCCCCCAGGGCCAGGAGGCTCTCGGGGTGGGGCCGGCGACGGTCACACCGGCGTCGAGTGCAGCGGCGTCAGTGCAAAAGTGTAGTGAAGTGTTCACGATCAGTGGTGTAGACAGGGCTACCTCGCCCATGTGTATCGTAGAATAATCGTGTTAGTTAGTTTATACACATTTGTATCATTAGCAATTTATATAACTTATCAGTTTACTATTCTATATCATTGTAAACTTTAGCTTGTTTCTTACCTTAATTATCTGTTAATCTATCATGTCAGTTGTCTCATTTGGGCGGGCAGGATGTACGGAACCGCTCATTACTTTTCATACTCACGCGCCGTGCATTCTGTGCACTCAGCATTTTATACCTATTACTTAGCTAATTTGTGTAAGTACATTAAAATCAATAAATCAGTGTTCAACGGACATTCGCTGTGGTCGGTTTTATTTCATCATCCCTATAGAATCGCCCCGGTATCATCACTAAGTGCAGGGATCCCCTACACAAACCTCTAAAATTACATTATTCAATTTATATGATAGATATAAAAGATTGTCGCGTGATTTAACTGCGTAAATAAACAAGAATACACTATGTAACTTGATCTTGACACAATGTATTTCTAAGATTTTTTTTTCTTTATGGACGTAATTTATTACCAAAAACTTCTTATACCTAAACTATTAAAATTAAAATATAATAACAACTAACTAAAACTATTAACAAATTAAAATATGGCATCGAAAAATTCCTCCGCATCGCTTTCGTCTGGTAAAGTACCCAAGAGATTGGCAGCATTGCCACGTTGTATGGCAATGCCAAGGGTCACGGGAAGTGTCAACAAGCCGTTTGGAGATTTCGTTGAACAAACCATGAGCACTCGGCCCCCACGGCCCAAGGGTTTCAACCCCAAACGGCTCGAAAATATAATTACCGATAAGGTTATTATACTTTCGCCGCTTGAGGTTTTCCGCAGCCGCAGCAGCAGCGCCAGCACAGCACGCCGAGTCAGGAAGATGGCATGGCGCAAGAGTATCGACACACGTTGCGTCCCACACTAAAGGCCTACCCACCTTCCAAGGAAATCAAGACATGTCGTTCAGTCGCTTGCCATCGTCGCGTGCCAAGCCATTAGGTTCTAATACAGCTGGAACGCCGACGGTGACAAGAGCTCGTCGGATGATGTCATTTATGTTCGCGTGCCGAGCTAAGCAGCCCGCACTTTGGCTGCAAGACAGGTCATGGTGTCCAAGGCTGTTGACAACTTCGCCACAATGACAGCGATAGGGAGAACAAGAAGGAGCTCCTAGTCGTAGGGAAGCAGCGAGGCGGAAAGTAGTGTCGTCTAACAAAGTGCCTATGTTCGACGATGGTAGTGCATGAAGCCAAAAACCCGACTCCCACTTACCCACAACAAGCAGGCGCACACGCTCCGCAGTAGTAGCAGACGTGTTAAGTAAATTGTTCTGTACTACTCTGCAAAGCGGCTCATCCCACTTTCTCTGAGAAGATGGATTATCAGGTTGATCTAAATTCGGACAAGCGAGTCTCCAGGCATGCATAGCCACGGTGAAGCATGGCACATCAAAATTAATCAGTGTGGGGGCTAGGACTTTCCTGATTTATTTTTCAGTGCCGTAGACCGAGGATATGAAAGCCGGTAAACTAACACTAGAAATTTTGCGGACGCCGAGGCCTCCCATACGAATGGGAAGAGTAGCTTGTGTCCAAGCTCGGTCGTCCATAGCCATTTAAAATCGAAGCTATTATAATGTGTCGAATAATTTGGTTCATTTTGTCTAAAAGGTGCTTCCATAAATGGGAAGCTGGAAGAAAAAGATTAATTTAGGGCCGAAACAGCAATAACGGATTAGGGTCAAGGCCAAATGCATGATAGTTTGGAACAATCTTTCCGAAACGTCTTTGAAATTTTATATTTTTTCCTCAATAAAAACGGGAAAGGAATTCTTGAAGACAGGAGACCCAAGAAGACGAAGAGAGCTTTTTCCAATAATTTTGATTTCTGGAGTTATTGCGTTAAACTTGGGGAGTGTCAGATGTCTGTCAGTACTGTCCGCCATATAAAGTTCACATTTCGAGTGGTTGAGATCAAGGCCAATGGAATGAAGTTCATTTTCTAAGAATTGTAGGTCTTTTAAAACGGTTTCTACATCGCCTCCCAAAGTTCCATCGTCAAGATACCAAACGTTAAATTTGGAATTTAGCTGTCGAAAAAAATCACCGGTCCGAGGGGGTCAACTTGTTGACAGCCAACAGCAGATTCCAAAAGGTGGTCCCGATACAGTAATTTAGAAGGGTGTCTGTAGCATTTCCAAAGGAAAATAGAGATTTGGGGTATTTCTTTTTTAGTTTCTGCCAGCAAGGTGTCCCTATAAACAGAATTGAAGGCATTCTTTATGTCAACCTTCAGGATGACCTCTCCTTTACCAGAATTTAGGTATGTCGACAAGGCTTGTACGGCAGCCTCACGACCCCCTTTAGAGCCGTATCCTAGCTGCACGGGCTGTTTTTTTTTTTCGAAACAATCTTACCATAACATTTACAGCATATCTTGGCTGCCATACGACGGTAAGTAGTTCCCACAGCAATCGAACGAATGCCGCCATCCCTCTTACGCAGAACGCATAGATTTGCCTCGTACAGAACGTCGAAGACGGCTTCGTTCACCTTGCCGGAGAGCATAAGGTTAATCAGAGACGTAAGCTCCTTCAAGAGCAACTCACCAGCAGCCCCGGCGCCTGAACAGATAAGGTTCTCAAGGTGCTGCGGACTCAGGCCGTCGAGGCCGCCAGCGGAGCCGGTCCGGAAGGAGGAAACGGCTGTGACCAACTCTCGACCTGTAATGGTGAGGTAGTGATTATCCAGATTAGGGGGGTCGGGGAAAGAAAGGCCATCCGCTGGGGTGAGGTGTTTGCTCTCCAGAGCTGCGATTGTTTCTGGAGAACACGGTGCCACCACATCATTACTAAAAAGAATCCCGGCTGCTCCGCTAATGTCACCTTCCCCTAACTTAGATTCGACCAGATGGGACATACCTCTTGAAGAGATATATTTCTGTGTCGGTAATTTTAAATCTAAATTATGAGCCGAAATAGTACAGTTTTCTTTAATAAATGTGCAGTAAATGTCTTTTTGGTTGCCAAATTCTTTTGTACATGTAGAATTCTGTAAGGGAAGGTGAGCAGTTGTACCCAAGCACTTAGCGAGTTCTCCCGGGCGGCAAGACGAAAGCAACCTGCTAGGTGTTGTGCCACTAAAGCTCTAGCACCGTTGGGAACTCGTTTCAAAACAGGAACAGAGTTTTTGAAATTTGAAAGTGTTTATAAAAAAATATTTATAATATTTTTTTTATAAATTTATTCTAAGAAATTATGTATCTATTTCATAAAGTAATTTACACAGACAAATCTCACAAAATTGTACACAATATGTAACAAAAACCCTGTTGTTCCTTTTACCTACGTTTTAAGAATCGGTATACATACGTAATAAAGCAAGTCATTTATAAAAAACAGCTCGGAAAAATAATTAAAATAAATATTTAATTATTAATATTTGTAATTTTTAACTGATTTCTTAACTCTGCAATTCTGCAGGAAGCGATGACGCGATACCAGAAAAAAATACAATGTTCCCGCCCACTCTCTTTGATCGGTGCCGCGCCGCCGCCGGCCGGTTCACCGCGCCGCCACTTACCTACATAATTATTTTGCTACAAAAGTTCGTGACCTTGTCAGCTGTTGTTTTTCACTTTAACGAATGAATGTTTGAAAATGTTGGTTTACACGGTATTTTGCACAATTGATAATTGTTAAAACTACATTTAACACTTCACTACATTAAAAAAAAACAAAGTCGCCGCGTCTGTCACTTAAAACCTTATGTTTGAATGCATTAATTTATTATGATGTCTTTGACGCCTACGTACGCTCCGCAGATCGGAGGTATCGGACTTGATGTGGTCAAATGCTGCTACTATCTGTGAACGCATTTCGAACTCCGTATCGCACGTTTTTTTGAACAGCTGTTGCTTTACACTGCCCCAAAGGAAAGATCTAAAGGCGTCAGATCAGGTGATCATGCAAGTCCAACACTTGCTCCTCGGTGTCAATGTCTCGAGTCCTCGGTCTGCCTGCGTCAGCTCGATGGTCTCGTCCGTGCAGACTTTCAGTATTGTACGTAAGTACGTGCAAACGTTAGAATGCAATCGCCGATGGTAATGGTAGACTCGCTAAACGTTTTTGGCAGAGTCTGCGTGCACATCAGCATATTAAAATATTCTACGTTAGAATAGGACATTTTTAAATAAACTACGTAAACAAATCGCAAGTCACTCACTACGTAGGTCAACAATAACATCCGTTCAAAACTGAGGTGCGCGGGAGACTAAGGAAGTGATTCGCAGGGCGGCGGGCGGCGGGGCAAAGGGGGTGGGGGGGGTGGGGGAGGGGGTAGGCACGTGATACCGACACGGGGCCGCCCGGCTGGTAGCGGCATCTTCTATCGCTTCAAAGAAAGTCGCCGAACTCGTAGGCTATTTAGCGAAACAAAGATGTAAGTACTTGTAAAATCAGATACTCTAAACGTTTTTTTTTTATGTGCCGATTTAAATAGTTATTTGTTATTGACCTCGACTGGCCAATGCTCATTTTTTTTTAAATATAATTTCATCAATGTTGTTCTTGTAAACGGAACAACAGGGTTTTTGTTACATATTGTATTGTAATAAATTGATGGATTTGATTTGATTTAAAGTTTTTAGGTGAATAATGGAAGGAAAAAGCAGTAAGTAGTAGTAACTTTTCGAGAAATATTTGGGGTAAGTAAATACGACGTTATTGACAATTTCGTAGTCTTGTCAATATATCTATAAAACCAATTAGGTAGATACATTTTATTGCCACTTGGTGCAGTAATTATTAAGAAAATATTATTTTTATCCATTTTTAAATCTTATCACGGCCTCCGAACAAACATGATAAATTCATATTCATCTGTCGAAATGTGAAATTTGTAAGAAAACGGGTGCGCCCGTATAGCAAATAAGACATAAGGAGTTCCAACTAAACTTCAAGAAGTTATGCCACATGTCAAGAAAATATCTCACGCCCGCCGTGCTAGCATTTAAGACAAAACGGTTTTAACGCCCAAACTGTGATAGTATGTGTGACTCAAGCCATGTGTGTCAAAAATCAATTGAGTTTTGAAAAATTCAATCTAATCAATAAAAAAGGTGCTTATCTTATGAACTGCCCTCTTTTAGACGTATTAATTTATTTGGTCGCATATTCAGATGGTCATAAACATTTTAATTTACTGTTTCACACAGTGAAGTCAGCTACAAGTCAAGTTGACCCGTGCTAGCATTTAAGACAAATTGTAATACTTGACATAATTTATCATGTCTTGTCACAAACGTCTTGGGTACGGGCATGCTAGCCCTGCCAGATCTGTAATAAACAATATTTAAGACATTATAATTTTAATAACTGAAAAATTTACCGATCTTCAATTAAATGAGAGTATCAAAACAAAGGTTTAAATAAACAATATTTTTTTTATTTAAAAAACACCATGCACCATTTACCAACCACCATTGCACCAACAATCTAACGAAAAGTCGAAACATTCTTGATTATTACACAATCAAGGCTAGAACAAGCATTTAAAAAATCAACATTCATAAATAAAAATGGGATCAACAGTAAACCAAGAGATATAGAAAACGTCTAACACAAATAGTTGATTGATGTTAAATATTTAATAATACGTAACCCTTTTTTGCCGATTGTACAAAAAGTAATTTTGGCTTATAAAAAAAAAGGAAGCATATTGCTTGGGACGACCCAGGAGTTTTTTATGTAGGACAAAACTCAGTGGGACAAACGAAGAATAAATCCATTATGATTTATTTATCTATGGGGCCATTCAAGTATTATGTAAGGGGGGCGGGGGGGTCTTTGCTTTGCTTATTTTTGATGACTTGGGGGATGGGGGAGTCTGGATGGTGATTACGTCAGCAGTATTTATTTTTACGGATTTTCAACAAAATTTTGTCGATTTTGGTTTGAACACATATGGCAACCTTACTTGTCTATGCTTGAAAACGGAACGCATTTTCAGGGATTCCCGAAAATAATGGATACGTTAACTCGCTTAAAACCGTGTAGGGGAATTACCGCGCTATTCACTTGTCTAAATTTCTTCCGCCAATCTATTGTTTCGTATGTTTCGGTACGATTGACGATTTGACGTGATGTAAGTTAGTATTTGCTTTACCATTGATCCATTTTCGCCAAAGTTGAATGATTAAAAATGCCGTTTCAAATAGAAAAATTCAAGTTTTACCATTTTTTTTCGAAAGTTTCAAAATATCTCATACAAATACAAAAAAACTAATGCACAGAAGTTAGTTAGCGAAGTGTGGCGTAATTATTTGAATTAAGCCTATTCCTTATTTCTAGACATATAACTGCTGCTCAGAATCAATAAAGAAATTAGAACACATTGAAAAATGCACCGGGCGCAATAACTTGACACCTGGCCAAATGACGTTTGTTATTTTAAATGTTGATCTTATATAAGTCTAGTTTTAAGTTCTGTTGTAAATATGTGTATATAAATTATATTTAATTTTATGTAAGAAATATATAATTTATATTTAATTTTGTTTTACTTTTACTTTAACCCGTACAAAGAAAAAAAGCGCGGGAACATTAATAATCCAATTAGAATTAGATTTTATTTTACTTAAGTGTGTAAGTCACTACATCACCCCCTTCCAAAGACCGTCAAGGGCGATAATAGTCGGGAAATCTCACGCGACGTCCAGACCGCGTCGTTCTGACAACGTCATCGTCAGCCGAAGGTAAGTTTCGGTTATCCGCGTTGGGTGAGTAGTGATGAGCGTTAGTGTTGAGTGGTGGCTGTGGTGTGTTATGATGCATGTCAGTGGTATGTGGTGGGAATGGTGTGTTTCCAGGGTCACGTAGTATGAAGGCCGGCTTAATGCGGTCTATCGATACGGTAACCTGTTTACCATTTACATCTACTCTGAACACCTTGTCACCTCTTTCAATGACCTTATGTGGACCAGAATATGCCGGTTTCAGACCACCACCAGCGGTGCAGTCCCTAAGGAAAACGTGGGTGAGGAAGCTAATTCCTTGTAAATGAATGTTTTTAAATTGCTTTTGTGCCTGGTTGCTGGTGATGGTTGCAGATTCCGGATAATATTCCGAAGCCTTGACAGGTAGACGGTCATGTCAACGGTCTCGTCAGCCTGAGGGTCGAAAAATTCACCAGGTAGCCGCATTGGCTGGCCGTAAACTAATTCGGCGGCCGAAGCCTGAGCGTCTTCTTTGAAGGCGCTGCGCACACCTAACAGGACTAGTGGAAGAGATTCCACCCAACTGTTATTTGCGTGGCAGGTGATCGCAGCCTTGAGTTGACGGTGGAATCTTTCCACCAGTCCGTTACAGGCAGGATGGTAGGCAGTTGTTCTGCGATGTTTGAATCCAGCGATGGCAGACAGGCATTTGAACAGTGCTGATTCGAACTGCCCGCCTCTATCGGTTACGATATCCGATGGGCAGCCGAAACGAGCAATCTGACGAATCTGATTGTAGGCTTTTACCAGGTCTATTTTGGAGAACACGGTACAGCCCGACAGGCTATGAGCGAAGTCCTGGATGTGCCGGATGGGGTATTGGTCAGGGATGGTTCGTGCGTTCAACATCCTGTAATCGCCGCAGGGGCGCCAACCAACGTCTTTCTTTGGCGCCAGGTGGAGAGGCGAAGACCACGCTGACTCGGACTGGTGACAGGTTCCACATTGCAACATGGCCTCGAATTCGGGCTTAGCAATTTGCAGTTTGTCCGGGGCCAATCTGCGAGGTGCACTGGATACTGGTGGTCCTGGTGTAGTACGGATGTGATGTACTGTATTGTGTTTCGGAGTGCGGTGTATACCATGTGGGCGGGTGATGTCAGGGAATTCCCGTAGTATGTGAATGTATGCGGAATCACCAAGACTTACTTTCACCGAAGAGACGACATCAGAACGACGGACACCCGACGCCGGGGCGTGGAGCGTTGTATGATTGTCGATGAGGCGTTGGTTCCTGCAATCAACAATCAGATCATAAAAAGATAAAAAATCCACGCCTATTATCGCCTTTGTAACATCGGCGACGATAAATCGCCAAGCGAAGTCGCGGCGCAACCCTAGGTTCAGAGTTACGCTAATGAACCCATACGTGGTAATCGATGTCCCGTTTGCCGCACATAGCTGGTAATTTGTTTTTTCTAGCCGTCTTGTAATTGCCGATCGGGGATGGACGCAGAGGTCGCTACCGGTGTCGACCAAAAACTGCACCTTCGACCTTTGATCGGTAACGAATAAGCGACCAACACTCGGACAATCATCGGTCGCCATTACTGATTGCCCCGCACATTTCCCGATGCAGGGTAGTCGCACGGCTTCACGCACTTTTTAGCCCGTTCCCCGAAATTCTGATGGTACCAGCACTGTGGGAACTTTCTGTAGCTGGACTGTGACCTGTTGGAACTAGACCGACGGCGCGTACGACTATGGGAACGTCCTCTAGGACGAGACAGCCGCTCCACCTTCTCCGCCAGGTTCTCCATCTGCTTGGTCAGGGCGGCGATCTCGGAGTATACACTGGTACCAGCAGTACTCACCGACGCAGCAGTTGATATGGCAGTAGTTGATGCCAACTGGGTACCGACGACGTCGTGGATACGGTCCGCCAGCTCTGCCAGTTCAGCCAGGTCCATCCTCAACTGTGACGCTACAATGGCCTGAGTATTTGCGGGTAGACGGCTCGTCCATATACTTCGCAAAAAACTCCTCCGGTACACCTGGGCCGGCGAGGTTGAGAAGGTGGCGATAAAACTGTGACGGCTTCCGGTCGCCCAGTTCCTCATGCATGAGAAGCTGCTTCACCTTTTTCTCACGCGATGCCGATAGCCGTTTAATGAGCTCACCTTTTAGCTTCTCGTATTTTCCGGCGGGTGGAGGGTTGCCGATAATATCCTCGACTTCGGCGGCGTACTGCGGATCTAGGTTGCCGGTAATATAATAAAATTTAGTGTCGTCTGACTTGATGTTCGCCAGGATGAACTGCGCCTCCATCTGGTTAAACTAGAGACTTGGCTTCTCTGGATAGAACGGCGGTATGCGCACTCCCACGCGAAATGTTTTCGCTGCCACATCTTGGTCCGTGCACGCTTTGTTCTCAAGCATCTTCGTGCTCTTGATCGGGGTCACCAATGTAGATACCGTAGGTGGTGTGATAGGTAGAAATAGGTAGCAATTAATAAGTCCCAAGTACACAAGAAGAAGAATGAAAGTTTATTAGATCACCGTCACAGGTTTCAGTTCACACACACAAGAGTTCCACTTAATTAAGAAGGAGTGGTTGAAATACAGATAGCAGAGAACAGCACGGATAAACAATTAAACATAAACAAGAAGGTTTTAAAGGAGTATTAGTTAGCGCGGCGAAGCTAGGATCGCGAGATTAGGATAAACCACATTGCACGCAGTGATCGTTCTAATTCGGAAGTCATTGTAGCGCGGGCGCATGAGTGCACCGCACGATGATGCCGTCCCGCTCATGCGCATGGCTCGCTTGACGTAGCGCGAGCGGTCGTCGCTAGAACAATAGACGAGTCATAGCCGCGCCGGCCAACTGATAAGTAATTATCTACTAATACAAATAAATTATATTTAATTTTATGTAAGAAATATATAATTTATATTTTATTTTGTTTTACTTTTACTTTAATAATTTAATTAGAATTAGATTTTAATTTTACTTAAGTGTGTAGGTCACTACAAGATTGGACAGACGTCTCTCCTTCTCAGAACACATAAAGGTGGTTCGTTCACGAGCCGCCTTTACTCAGGGTAGACTACATTCCGTTTTAAATGCACGCAGTAAATTGTCACTCAGGTGCAAACTGCGCATTTACACGTCATGCATCCGACCTATCATGATGTCATGATAGGTCGAAAACAGCACAGGCGTATGTACGCCTGTGCTGTTTTCGCACAGGCACACCCCCGGCACTTCCATAGGATGCAGACCCTACAGAACCGTTTTCTACGTAAAATGACGGGTTCCCCCTGGTTCGTTCCATTACCTTCCTCCAGAAAAGCAGTAGGGCCACCAGTACAGTATACAGCAGACACAGACACAAATCGAAATTTCGACCTCACCGCCCAGGTCCTTCACGTCCGCGTTCCTCCCCGATAAATTGCCCTCCCTGTCCCTTGATCGGATCCGCAGAGCCAGCTGGTGGCGTAGCTGAGCCAGTAGTTTTAAACTCCCCTATTAATAATAATGAATCCATTTTGATCCAGCCTGTCCCCAACTTGCTGTCTTCCCCCAGCGATGCCCTAAGCCGAGGTTCGTACCCCGCAGGGGGTGCCCTTAGGTGATGGTCGCTTAGTTTGTAGTTAATTAATATTATGCCCCTGGCTGGAGACGTTGACTTAGCTCAAAGGCACCACAGGATTGACCGGTTAAGCAGTCACGGCCTCTCAAAACCAAATGCGAGATGCCATACCAAAACAAAAAAAACCTGAGCTCAGTAGTAGACGATCTTCGTCAGAGGAGGAAGACTGGTCTGTGCGTATTTACTGAGCGTGGGATCCTAGGTTCTTAACTTAAGTAGGTACCTAATCTTGACCACACAAGCACGAACGACGAAACTGGCGAATTCGGACGTACCTATATGAAGTATTTATAAAAAAAAAATACTTTGTCCAAAGAATTGGCATTGCCATTCAACATGGCACCTCCTGGACACGTTTCCGGATGACAGCAATGCGGACGAGTACGTCAACGCCTGAGTGTCCTTTTGTTTTTGTATTTATTTGTATAGTTAATCATTTAATTTAGTACCAAATGTAAATAGTTGCCTATCTGTAATTGTAAAATAAAAGATTAACTTATATTTTTACGACTTTTTAGTTTTCGTTTATGTGATTCCAGACAGACCGCGCCGTGGCGCGCCTACAGAAAAATACATAGCAACCACTCAACGGCTTATTGACCGCGGTCAATAAGCCGTTGCAGCAGACTTAATGAGGGCCCGTATTTACGGGCCACCGTGTCGCATCCGCGGCCGGGGGGCGATGCCCCGGTACCGCTCGCCGCGCCCTCTTACTGGGACGCAGCGACTTCTAACGATTAAAGGCACTTCCGCGTCCGGTCGCGGAGATGTGTCTAGGAACACGAACCCGCGATCCAGACGACGGTCCATCGTAGGAGGAGCTGGCGCCATGGACACTATGGCGTCACCGGCGTCACTGACGCCGTCGCTGGGGTTCGACTTCGAGTTCCAGCTCGACCCCAGACCCTAGCGCCGTAGGAAGAGCTCCGGTGAGGCCATAATGGAGCCGAAGCGGCCCCACCCCGACCCGAACGACACGGCCACCGCGCGAAAGCGCGCCGCGGAGTCGGGACTCACCGGCGTCGGCCACCTTCGCCGACGCGGCACGCCGCTCGCCTCCGGCATCGGCACCGTCATCGCCGACACCAATCGCAGGGGTAAGTCGTGACTATTTACCCCCTGCCCCTCTACCTCTGCAACGCCTGATGCCCTCCCCGGCGCCGCGACGTCAGCGAAGCAACAGCCGGGGAAGAAGAAAGACTGGAAGCTCCGGTACCCGCCGCTGGTGGTGGAGAAGCTGCCGAACTGGGCCGCCCACTTCCGAGCCATCAGCGGCAAGCTGGGCCGGCCTCCCAACGCTCTTCCATACGGGGGTGGAGTCCGCTTCACCCCAGACAGCGAGGAGGAGTACCAGCTAGTCCAGCGCTAGCTGACCGGCCTGGAAAAGGAAAGCGGCGTATCTCGGTTCTCCTACTCACTGCCGGCGGACAAGAGTCTGAAGATTACCATCAGGGGGCTGCCAGCTGACACGGACCCCAAGGAGATCGAGGAGGAAATCCAGGCGTTGGGGTACCAGCCGGAGTACGAGCGCCACATTAAGGGCGCACAAGGAAGACCCGGCTGCGGGTTCCACGCAATATTAAAGAAGACCCCCGACGTCCGGGCCATCTGCGACACCACCGTGTTCATGTACATGCGTGGTGTCAAGATAGAGGCTTGGCGAGGAAAACGTCGGCCCGCCCAGTGCCACCGGTGCCAGCGGTTCAGGCACAGCTCGCACCAGTGTCACCGCCCGCTCGCTTGTGTGCGATGCGGGGGCGAGCACGCGGCACGTGACTGCCCACGCCCGCGGGAGGAGCCGGCCACCTGCGCCAATTGCGGTGGCGCACCCCGCATGCAACATCAAGTGCCTCGTATTCCAGACGGAAACCCGGAACAAGCGGGCGGGGACTGCCGCCATTACGGTCGCTTCACGCCGGCCCCAAGTGGCCACCGAGAGGCCAAAAGCGGTGCCGGAAGAGGCCCAGAGTGCGACGCTGATGGCAGCGGCAAATGGGCCCATACAGCGGAACCAAGCCGCCTCCTCGGGGCGGAAAAAGAAAGGACGCGGGGGTCAACGTAAGGGAAGGATGCCCAAACCCCCGGCGACCCAGGAAGAGATCCCAAAGTCCGACCCTGCCTTAAACAGGGCGCAGGCTGAACGGACCCGACACAATTAGCTCATGCTACAGCTAGCGCCGGCATAGCGCCGCGGCAAAAAGTGGCACCCGAAAAGGACAAGAGATGCCCGAGTGGCGGCGCTACCGGCGCTAAAACAGCCGCTCCGTCGCAAAAACAGGAATTTACAACCTGCGACATCAAGCTGTTGATGGACCTTATCAAGGCCATCAGGCAGGGCCAGGACATAGAGACGGTCATCCTTGATGGCCTGGCCACCCTTCTAACCCTTTACCATGGCTAGGCCATTAAGAGTGATCCACTGGAACGCCCTCGGCCTACGGGACAAGGTCGCCCCCTCCGCCATCTCCTTCGGGAACAAGATATCAACGTGGTGCTCATAAGCGAGACACTCCTGGGACCTGGGGACAGGATTATATTCCCGGGATACCTCGCTTACAGGAAAGATGAAAGGTCGGCTCACACGCAACTGTATCGTGATCTGGTGGTACTTGTGAGGCGGAGAGTCGTCCATCAAGAGCTCCCCTTGCCGTCACTTAGAACGTTTTACGCGCTGGATGTGCAGCTCCATGTAGCCGGTGAGGACATCAACATCTACGCGTGCTACAAGCCGCCCGTGGCCCAACTAGACATGGCCGAGCTGCGGGCGCTTGTAGACGGTAGGACGCGCGCCACCATTCTCGCCGGCGACTTTAATAGTAAACACCCGGCGTGGAATTCGTTCAAAACGAATACCGAGGGGAGACGGCTCTTCGCTGACGCAGAAGCCTTCGACTATACGGTGTCCGGCCCAGAGACGCCGACCCACTATCCCTACATCGCGAGGTACATGCCAGACGTGCTGGACATCGTAGTCCACAGAGGGCTACACTGCCAGATCACGCAACAAGTGATTGACGACGAGTTACACTCCGACCACCAACCTGTACTCGTCGTCCTTTCGGGTGTGCCGGCCTGACTGAAGCCACTAGCGCCACGTCGATCAACGGACTGGACGAAGTTCGTAGAGAAAATAGAAACCACCACGCCGACTCGGCCTGTTACCACCTCCGCGGACGTGGAACAGACGGCGGACGACATCACTGCTTGCATACAAAGCGCCTTACAAGCGGCGACTAGCACGTAGCCGCAGGGGAGAGTGCTATTGCCGCCCCTTCCGGCGCGCATCAATGCAATGATCGCCGACAAGAGGCGCCTTCGCAAGCAGTGGCAACAATTAAGATGCCCCACGCTCAAGACGCAACTCAACCGTCTCGCGGAAGAGGTAAAGGCCGAGCTTCAGGCTCACACCGCCGCGGGCTGGGAGGAACGCATAGACGCCGCAGCGGACAGCTGGCCGTCTGTGCATACTCTGTGCCGCCAGCTGACGAATACCCCAGCCCCGGTGCTCAAGCGACGGGGCGCTCAAGTATGTAGCGGAGGACTTGGCGGAGGTCTTCGCCGAGCACCTGGAGCGTCAGTTCCGCCCGAACCCGACCAGCGACACCGACCATGTTGCAGCAGTCGAGAAATCTACGTTCTTCACACAATCGTCTTCTTCAATGTCCCACTCACCGCACAGACTTCATTCACTCTTCCTTCTTTGTTCAATCTATCTCTCTGTGGAATGCACTCCCCCAGGAAATCAGGATGGCAACCAACCGATTATCCTTTAAAACTAAAGTTCGCGAGCACATTCGTAAGAAGCTAGCGGTATCATCACAGCGGTAATGTTTTCTCATTGTTTGTCCAATTTGTTTTTAACATACTCGTGTATTTATGTACATTTATTTGTGCTTATATTTATATATAATTAGTTATATGTATTTATAGACTAAATAAGTTTATACGTGTCTATATATTATTTTAAGTTTACGCTGCCTCACGTTAGACAGGTGTTAACTAATGTATTGATAAAGGGCAGAGAATTGAATCCTGAAGATAGCACAGTATTCTTGGGCTTAACTTTGGATGCTAAGCTTCAGTGGGGCCCACACATAGATAAATTATCAAAAAAGCTTAGCTCCGCAGCATACGCTGTTAGAAAAATTCGTAATTTAACTGACATAGAGACAGCCCGTTTAGTGTACTTTAGCTATTTTCATAGTGTAATGTCGTATGGTATTCTGTTGTGGGGAAATGCCGCCGACATTCAGACTATCTTTGTTTTGCAGAAAAGAGCTGTTCGATCAATTTATAAGTTAAGCCCGAGACACACTCTCAGAGAGAAATTTAAGGAGATTAATGTAATGACTGTGCCTTCACAGTATATTTTTGAAAATCTTTTATATGCCCATAAAAATATAAACTTGTTTAAAAGATACAGTGATATCCATAATATAAATACTAGGAACAAACACAGCTTCGTTGTACCTACAACAAGGCTCAAGAAAATAGGTGGCTCGTTCAGATGTCAATGTATACGCTTTTATAATAAACTTCCAAGCCACGTTCAAGATCTAAGCCTTAATAAATTCAAATCATTCATTAAACGTAAGTTGTGCCAGAAAGGCTTTTATACAGTTAAGGATTATATTGAGGACAAAAAGGCTTGGGATTGAGTTGTTCCAATTTTCTGCATACTCAATGTTTTCTTTTATTTCTGTTACATACACTGATAAATTGATAATTATTATAACAGAACGACTTGAATACTTACCTTGAGAAGTACAATTTATTGTTTTAATAATATTGTGAATTTGAGGACTATGTGGGTCATTGTTTCAGTTTTAATCATGATCTGGCAGTTTAAGTAGTTCATGCGGCCTACCCAAATGTCCTTTCTTTGGTATTGTTCGTCGAATCGTTGAGCTCCTAAAGTTCTGAGTTGAGCTGCACGGTTCCTGACAAATGCGTGCACTGACTGGACAGGTCCTCTTAATCTGCGTGGTTCTTTCCTCAGAAGACCATTTCAGATACTAATCTACATGGTCCTCAAAGATTATGTTCGAATATTTATATACACATTGACATTGATGAATTTTATACATACAATGACATGAGTAATTACTTTGTAAAGTATTATATTATTTAAATTATTGTGAATGTGAAGATTATGTGGATTATTACTTTTTTTATTTTATTTCTTAGTTAGTTTCACGATCTGGCAGCTTGAGTAATTTATGCGGCCTACCCAAATGTCCTTTCTTTGGTATTGTTCGTCGAATCGTTGTGCTCCTTAAGTTCTCAGTTGAGCGGCAAGATTACTGACAAATGCGTGCACTGACTGGACAGGTCCGCTCAATCTGTATGGTTTTTCCTCAAAAGACCGTTTCAGACACCAATCTACATGGTCTTCACATGATCTGACCAAGATTATGTCTGGACTTTAAAAGAGACTGTGACCTCTGAGTTTGTTTCGGCCTTTCTTCTCAGAGTAGTCAGTTATGAAACGCCGACCTCATCTAGTTTTAAAAAATATGATTGACGTGTAAAAGTGTTTGTAACAAACCTACTTACAGAAAATAAAATCATTTATCATTTATCAATTATTTAACCTAAAATATCATTATAATTTGCACCTGCCACTGTTTGTCTCTGCATCACCCAAAGGTTGACTGGTAGAAAATGCCTATGGCATTAAGTCCGCCTCTGTACATTTGTGTGCTTAAAGTGTTAAATAAATAAATAAACACCTGGGAGACTACTTCGCAACGCCGATAGCTCCCGATGAAGATACCATCTTTTTCTCGCCTGGCGCAGTTAGACGCGCCATCCTAAACAAGAAGCCCAGGAAGGCCCCCGGTGCGGACGGTATCACCAACACAGTGCTGCGCCGCCAGCCGTACCGTATGGTGGCGGCGCTGGCGCGCCTGTTTACGGGGATACTGCGCACGGGGACCTTTCCCGCCGCGTGGAAGGAAGGGCACGTCATTATGCTGCCCAAGGCGGGGAAAAACACACTGAAGCCGGAGAGCTACCGGCCAATCATGCTGCTGCCGACAGTCTCCAAGGTGTTCGAAGCACTCCTGCTGCGACATCTTCAGAAAGATTCACGGCCGGAGCAATTCAGGTTCCGGGCGGAGCACAGCACGACGCTCCAGCTGACAAGGGTACTGCACCACCTCGCAGCCGCAGCCAACAAAAAGGAATACTCGGTGACAGTATTCCTCGACATGGAGAAGGCCTTCGACCGTGTGTGGCACGACGGCCTTATTTATAAGATGGCCACGTCTGACGCGCCCCGTCGCGTTGTAAAGGTGGTCTCTGATTTTCTCTATCACAGGACTTTTAGGGTGGTGGTCGACGGCGCGCTATCAAGCGCCCGCCCGGTGCTTGCGGGTGTGCCGCAGGGCAGCTGCGTGTCGCCAGCGTGTTACTCGAGTTACACGGACGACATCCCCACTACCTCGGATGCGATGCTCGCGCTGTATGCAGATGACGCCACGTACATTACTACCTCGCTTAACGCGAAATACGCGGCGGTCAAGATGCAGCGCGCCCTCGATCTGCTTCCCGAGTGGCTGTCGAAGTGGCGGCTGTCGGTGAACGTGGGTAAGACGCAGGCGATGGTCACTGGCTACGCGCGCCTCCCGCCACCCTTGAAACTTCATGGAGCCGACATCGAGTGTTCGCCCCGGGTCAAGTACCTGTGTTTCACCATCGACCGTCGGCTCACGATGGGGCTACACGTCCGCAAGGTCGCCGCACAGGGTAGGTTCAACCTCCTTAAACCAGTGCTCTCGTCCCGCCTCCCAGCGCGCGTCAAGTTGGGTGTGTACAAACAGTACGTGCGCCCAATCTTGACGTACGCCACCCCCGCTTGGTTCGCCCTCACGAGCGAGTTGAACCTTAAGCTGCTCCGCACGCAACAAAATCAAGCGTTGGGGACAATAGTGGACGCCCCTCGCTTCGTGAGGAATGACGTCATCCAGCGGGACCTCGGGATTGAGAGCCTGGATGAGTTTGTGCGGCGCCTCGCGAAAGGAATTTTCGCGCGTGCCGACGCATCTGCTTGGCCCCATGTCAAGCAGATAGCGCCCTGGCATGCGCGCCCCCTTGACGCGAGACCCCTACCACACGACCTGGTAGCGGACGACGACCCCATCGCACCGGACTGACTACCGAGTAACCCGCATCCAGGTTACACGCGGCTTACTCGAAACAACTGAACTCTACAACACCACATACATCCGTTGCGTAGCGTGTGCTAGGTTAATATAGGCACGTTACGTAAACGAAATACAGACACCCACCTCTATACAGGCACCTAAACACACTCGTGAATGCGCGGCGAGGGCGCCGATTCACGTAGACACTGAGCGGTGTTACACAGTACAATACCGCTCACACGCACACGACGGCTTCTTAGCCCGGACCGTGATCGGCTAGCTCTGGAAGCGGGACGGGCGGGAGCCACACACACTATTCTGTAGGAGCGTCGAGTCGGCACCCTCGTCGCTGGTCGTCCCCCGCCGGGTGTCCCCCAGGTAACTGGGGGTCTCACCTGGCGGGGACAGACCGCCGAGGTGTCGTGAAGATAGCGGCGCTGTGAAACAGCGCCGTGGCGCGCCTACAGAAAAACAAATAGCAACCACTCACATGTAGGTATGCATTCGGGCCACATGCGGGATGCAAACAAAATGAGGGGCCCGTACTTACGGGCCACCGTGCTGCATCCGCGGCCGGGGGGTGATGCCCCGGTACCACTCGCCGCACCCTCTTACGGGGACGCAGCGACTTCCAACGATTAAAGGCACTTGTTTCTCAACCCTTGAGGAAGCAACATATCTAATTATCCGTGCTGTGTGAAAGTTAAGTGAGTTTCGTTATGGCTGCATTTGTTACTGTACAATTACATCGCACATTTATTTAACACGCTAGCATAAGCATTTTTACTCAATGTAAATCGACATTCTTACTAATATTGTTAATTACACTTTCGACCGTCTTATTGTAAACACGTACAATCACTAAATATTTTATCAAGAAGTCAGCAAGACTAGTTTTCTTCCATCTCAACTTATCACATGTATTAGCAATCAAGTGCTCGTACATTTTGGTCCTTCGAGCCTATGTGTTGGTGATTTGTGTTCTCTCGTACGGTAGCGAATCGGTTCAGCTGGTCTCCCACAAGCGGGTCGCCCCAGTTGGATTGAGAAGGCGCATAAGGGCGCACGGAAGAATATCAGAGCACTTACACAGATCAAGTGACAGTGGGCTAGCAGTCCAAGATCAACAACAGCATCAAGGCAAACATCAAGTAAGCATTTTAGCATCAAGGCTTCATACAAGACAAGACAAACACATCAAGAAAAAGCTATATAGCAACCCAAAACAGATCGATCTTCAGCAAGTTTCAAGAAAGTTAACGGCGAAAGTACTTCACAATCAGCAGGGAAAATCAACCGATTTATTTGAATTTCCTATTTTACAAGTATCAAGATGGAAGAACTATTTAACAAGCAGCAAGTTGCCATTAATGGCTTGCGACAACTTTGGTCAAATTTCAAGAAAGATGGTCAAGATCGCAAAACTTCGGATTATATCAAGAAGAGAACTGAGACTCTGAACAGCTATTGGAACGAGTTTCAGAGAAATCATGAGAAATTGTGCATGTACGAAGATAAAACCCAAGAATATTTTATCGGAAACCACTATGAAGAAACTAAGGCGTTCTACATAGACGTTAGAGATTCGATTCAGAGAGCAGGTCTGATCAAGCCAACCCTGTTCGGCCGTCAGCAGCCAGGTGCCTCGACCGCAGAAGGCAGAACTACTCCGGTGAGTCCAAACCCAGCTCTGGAGTATACTACTCGGGGAACTGACAGCAAATTAGATGAACAGTTGCATAAACAGGTTAGCAACTTCAAAGCCTTTTCTCGTTTCGTGACTAACATAGATCTGTCAACCATAGAAGAAAAATGGGAGTTTGAAGATATATTGAAAACTCTAGAAACCCGTTGGAATGCGGTTGATGGTCTCCACTGGAAAATAGACAGCGAATTTGATGAGGTAGACGAAAATTACGAAACTTCATACACGCACCATGAGCAGATGTACTTTAATATCAAGAAATAAATAAATCGTAGATTATTCTCTGCATCCCATCGAGAAAAGTCTACGCCGCAACTGGATATTACCAGAATTGGGTATCATTCAAGGACCTGTTCACGGAAGCAATACACGGTAACCCATATTTATCTGCGGCACAGAAAATGTAATTCCTAAAGAGCAAGATTAAAGGCGAACCAGAACGACTAATACAACATCTTCCGATCAGCGCGGACACTTACATCACTAGCTGGGATATATTAAACCACCGTTATAACAACAAGAAACTTATTTTTACTACTCATATCAACACCTTGATGAATATCCCAGCTACGCAACAAGCGACATCGAATCACATCAAACGGATTCGAACCGAGTGCCTTAATGGTATCAAGAATTTAGGCGTCAACATTGACACCTGGGATCCAATGGTAGTACACCTGCTCACTCAGAAAATGGATTCCGAAACACTCAACGAATATTTCACTTCACTCAAACAGCCAAGAGAACTGCCATCCCTGAAAGAATTTTTAGAATTTCTGGAGAACAAGTTCACTACCATGGAGGTACAATCAATAAATATTTTATCAAGAAGTCAGCAAGAATAGTTTTCTTCCATCTCAACTTATCACATGTTGTATTAGCAATCAAGTGCTCGTACAGTTACAAAACTTGGACATTTTTATGTTCCTCCGTGTTGAAGGAGACATGAAAAATTGGGCACGACTCTATGAAGCTATTATTCTACTTATCCCAGTTGAAACATGTTCGGAAGATTTAGAAATAATCAAGACCTTTTTGAAAAACTACATCAGTAATATCAATCGCAGATGGGCAAGTGCTTCCAGAAATCAGAAGACTTTCATGAATAGACATGCTGCGTGGTTACAATCAAATATTAGTTGGCCAAATTGCACTACTGTTAATTTATCCGAGATTTTTCAAGCCCAAGATGAAGTTATCGAAAACATATCGTCAGACAATACTTCAGTTGACATCGATAGTACAGCAGCTGTGATTCCGTCGACATCAAGTACAACAACTGTGGGCACATCTACCAAAGTTCAGATTAGAAAGCCTTTTGTTGACCTCAGCAACAGACAGAAGAAAAGACGTTCAGAGTCTCTTTTGCACTATTCGCCGGAAGAACTTACTTTTGCATTAGTCGAAATACATAGGATAGACAAGAAGAATGACTTAGCTTGTGTTATTGACCATATAACGAAGAACCCTGATAGTGTTGCTATTGTTCAAGCCACATTGTTTAAGCAAAATAGGAAAAAATCTTTTGATGAAGATCGTGCTCTTGGTCTTTATACATCATTGAACCTGTCAAAATGGAAATACTTGTGTTTAAGGAAAGCGCTGTTGAGAAGTTCCAGTGTTACCATTGTATCACAAACTCCTTGAAGCTAAAAAGAGATGCTATCCACATGATTTAGAAATTAGGTACTGAGAGAGGAGCCAGAGTGAAGCTTCGAGCCCTATTGGATCTGACAGTCCAAAATATTCTTCAAATTACCGGTACCCAGATTGATTCGTCAACTGAAGGATTGAAGTTAATTAGTAAAGCCGGGCGCATACATACTGATTCCGGATCAGGTTTCCGTATCAGGGTTTCAGATTCGGAAACCTGAATGGTCCGCGTGCATACAAAATGTTCGACAAGGCGCACACCGTTCTTACTTTTTCCGGACAGAAAAAAACCTGACGTTCGGTTCGGAATTTCTCCGTGCGTCCGTTTTGGAAGAACGGAAAAAAACCTGATGACGTTATCCCGAACGCAGCATTCGCATACATTTTGGCTCGATCGCCGCACACGAACGGAAATTTTCATTCAGAATCGCGTTGGCGCTGTGCCGAGTAGACGTACGACGAGTAACGCTCTCCGTCCGCTGTCAAAAAAAATGTGCGATGCCGAGAATTTGATAATGAGTGTTGAAAAACACCAATGCATATGGGATATAAATCACGCGGATTATCATAACCGTGATATGAAAGATTTGGCCTGGGAACAGATATGTAAAGATCTTATTCAGGATTGGGAAACGTGCACAGATAAAGTAAACAAATGTAAGTATTTTAATATTCCTTTATTGTTGAGTCAATTTGGATTAATAATACTTTCATTGTATTGATAGGACAGTTCTCCTTCCGGCGAGACGAAATACTCGGCGAAATTATCTCGTATAGTTCTGCCTCGGTTTGTAGATTGACGTGCAGAACGGAATGGAAAATCCTCGAAGTAATGTGCCAATGTATCTTTAAAATTATAACCATCTCGTCTGCGTACAAAATTATGCAATACGCATGCTGTCTTCGTTATTAGAACAGCAAAATCTGGTGGAATTGTCATACTTGTATGAAAAATCCTCCACTTGTTTGAAAGAATGCCGAAAGCACATTCAATGGGGTTTACAACTCAGAACAATAACTAAAGAGTTATTGTTCTGAGGTTTACAAGCAGTCACTGTCAATTGAGTAAAGATAGGGCAGCGTTCCGAGTTGCGCTGTAATCGATTTGAGCGTGCTAACGGGCGCGTACCGAATTAGCGTGAGCGCGATAATGATGTCCCGTGAATCGTCATATATGACGTCATGACATGCGCCATCTTGCGATAACGCTGACTATGCCCTAAATTAATATCACCGTGAGCGCTGTCAAAAATGATGGTAAACTAAAGCGGCATTTTCGAAATTATGCTGTAAAATCCAAGACGTACCTAACAGAATACCTGAAATTTTAAACTCATGCGCATTATGTTTAATTATTGTTGCATTTATGTTGTTTGTAATTCTTGGTTACAAGTGTAATTGTAGTTTTATTAATTATTTTTAACATAGCCAATAATATTGACATACATATAAATATTGTAAACCCCATGGGTATGTTTTAAAGTGATACAATAATGCAAACTGTAAGAACTGTCTTTTCACCTGTGACAAATAATAAATAAATGAATTTAATACTTCGGGTATTGGTATTTTACTTCGGGGTAAATCTTTGCCGGGAGCATATAAATACACTAATATAAGTACTTCGATGTCCGTTTCATCCCTGGACGAATTGTCGTTCTCAAACTCAAAATCTGAGTTATCTGAGTCGATAGAGTGTAGAAGTGCCAATGCGTTGAACTTCCATTTGCAGAAGAATATCTAATCGGTATTTTTTGTGCAATGTTTGAGGTTGACGTTGAGCGACCACTGTGAGCGCGTTCACGACTCAGACTAAGGAAAAGAAAGGACTCGGCATAACGAACAGTATACAGCATATCTCACTGCGGCCGGTCGCCATGTTTTGTCACAGCCAACAAGTACATCAGTTGTCATAGCAACTTGTTTCTTTCAGTGTTTTGAAGAAAATTTTGATATTATAATGCGCGCAGCTCTACCGCAAGCCGCCATCTTTGTGCCAGACTCACAGTTTAGGTAGGCACGTTTTTTTCGTAGGTATGTCATGTCTATTCTTCTTTTCCTTAGTCTGAGGTTCACGAGCGTTCGGAATTGATGACAGTTCTAAACTGTCATAATTTCGGTATTGTAAAGTAAAAATTAACCTAAGCCGATTCCAAAACCATTTCGAGATTTTAGGCTTCTAAGCCTTATTTTTCTATTAATAGGTCTTAAAATTTTAAGATCGTATTTATTTTCACAAAAATACTTAAAATCACTTGACTTTCATTTGACCTCTAAATGACGTCATAAAGTAGATTGAATTCAAAACTTTCAGTGCCTCTTCTAAATAAATAATTAAGTTGTTCTGTATGTGTCAAGCGTCAATGTCAACGTCAAAGGACTTCGAAAAAGACGTTTTGCTCCCGTATTATTATTATACCTACTCTTTTGCGTTTATGCTTTTGCTTTCGTAAATAAAATCTTGGGCCTGGATGTAAAAACCCTTGCTTTCCCCTCGGACTTCGATACTTACTGCTAGGTACATTGACCATTTAGCTTGTTATACGGAACTGCTTGCCTACCATTTGGATTTGTTTTAAATAAGAACCTCACTATCTCAATATGGACCAGTTTGTGCGCGCCGACTCTACTAACTTGCCCAAGTTGGACATTGTTATGATCCTGGAGTACATGAATAACAATGATAAACATAACATTGCTGAAATCCGAGGAGCTAAGGCTCTAATGTAAGTAATAGTGTTGCTACAAAATTAAGTTCGTAATAAACTACAAAACAACAACATTGATTGATATTGTGTTGTTTCAGGTCATCTCGCGACTCTTATGTGGACACTGCTGTCGGTTATGTTGAAGTTAAAAGAAACCGAGTCGAGTGTATAATAAGAGCAAAAGTTGTTCCAGAGCACCGAGTTTCTTCTAAGCAGTATATTGTCGATGTTACAATCGACGAAAAGGATGCTGTAGTACTACAGGCAACTTGTGATGGCTGCGCTGCTTCTGCCGTGGATGCAAGCATACACTCGTGTTTTTATTTTGGCTCGATAAAAGAAGCAGTGAACCCGCATCAACTTCTGTCCAATGTTATTCGAGAAAACCAAAACTATCCGGATTACGAGCGGAACCTATAAAATGCGAAGACATTTTTCCAAAATCAAAAAAGGTGAAGTTAACTCCGAAGGATCCAAGTACTTTAAAATATTTTCTAAAAGAATGTGAAAAGCAGAATGTAGGTCATTCACTTGCTACATGCTTTACTAAGGTAAAGCAAAGTTATAATATATTTGAGGAGCTGGCGAACAAAACCGGATTAGTCCACGAAAATAAATTTTACACGGTAGCTAAAAAACTAATATCAGTATATGAAGGAGACTAATAGTATTACATTGCATTAGGATATGTCGGTGGATTAGTTCTATTATTGCATGAGGTACCTATTTTTAATTTACTTCTATATTCTGGAACTTATTCAAGAAATAAAAATGGACTAAACCGGTTTTGTTTGAAAAAGGTGGACTTTGGTGTGGTGGTGGTGGTGTTTCGTTTTTGTTAGACATTTCCTGTTTTGATTGAAAATGTGTTGATGAAATAAATACATTACAGGACAAGTTCGCTTTAGAATGAAAAAATATATTTTTTTTAAATCTTTGTGTTGGATATTGGACTAGTCCGGTTTTGTATGAAAATTTAGTTTTTTAAGCCTTTTTTAGCCTACTTCTAGCCGGTTTTGGGTGAAAATATTAACAGGGATCGACGAAACTAGGTCAAGACATCACGATTCGAAAAAAAAACATCTTTTGAATAGTAGTGGACAAGTCCGGTTCTGTTCGCCAGCTCCTCATTTGATTTAACAGTAGAGTATTTAATCAATGAAAATGAAGATGTTGACAAATACATGTCTTTCTTAGACAATAAAATAAGGGTATCATTTAAGCTATTACCAATTTAATTAGTTTTGTGTTTCTTAAATAATAGGGTTTGTCCTCCAAATAGTAGATCTGTCACCAAAATGTAGTCACCAAACAATGCAAAATCAGTTCCACAATAAATCACCTAAAATCCTGAGATATAAGGTCTAGTACCAAATAAATGTTTTTGTATGTATTATAATAGGTGTGTCCTAATAAGTATTTAAGCAAACTAATTTAAAGAGATCACCAATAGTAGTAGTTTTCTTATTCACCACGGATCGATTGATATACATAATATGTCGACGGTAGGGCTTGGTCGACGGAGCCCCGCTTCGCGGGGCTCCTACTTCTGGGTGGTTTATAAAAAAATAACCACGAAGGGGATGGCGGGGTCTCTCGACCCCGCCATCCCCTTCTAACCTAACCTGTCCGAGTCGGGGTGCCCTAAAGTCCAGATTGCATCCAGTTTCTCCTGGTAATTTGTCTCGGGTATCATTTAAGCTATTACCAATTTAATTAGTTTTGTGTTTCTTAAATAATAGGGTTTGTCCTCCAAATAGTAGATCTGTCACCAAACAATGCAAAATCAGTTCCACAATAAATCACCTAAAATCCTGAGATATCAACCTGGGAACAATTTTTGTTTATCTGAGAACGAAAATATTTCGTGGCGATAGATCTATTTATTAGGTGATACAACTTGATGACAAATATAAATTTTGGTGATAGAAAATATAGTTCCCATAAAATAACAGCAGATGTTGTTCAAGAGATCAGCAGTAAAACAAGAATGCAGGTCAGTTCCAAGCTGTGGCATAACATTCGACAGGGAAGGATAACAGCTTCTAAAATATATGAGGCCTCAAAATGCAAAACAGATGGTACATTAGTGCAACAAATTTTGGGGGGATATAAAGTACCAGAAACTGAGTTTATTAAAAGAGGTACTTAAACGTTTAGAGCAATGTGTTATTAGAGGCAGAAAAAAAATTTAACATCAAAATTGATAAATCAGGTTTCATCCTCATCAATGGAGTAGTAGGCGCTTCACCTGATGTAGTTTCAGATGATTTTATCATAGAAGTGAAATGCCCTTCTTCAAAAAAAACGTTAAAAAATTATGTCAATGATGGCATCATTCAAAATAAATATGTTGCTCAAATGCAAACCCTAATGCATGCGGCAATTAAAAAAAAGCAGTATTCTGTGTTGCTGATCCAAAATAAGAAGAAAATAAAAAGATTACGCTGTATTGGATAAATTATGACCCTGAATACACTAGCGATTTATTAAATAAAGCTATAATATTTTTTAAAACATATATTTACAGTAAGATTATTATTAGTGCAAGAACATAAAATAAAACCATTTATTTTAATCACTTTTTATTATTTCATTTTGTAAATTAATTAAACCACACGCAATCAACACTACATGGTCTAGATAACAAACATGTTTGTGGCTGACTACTGAATGAGGTTTAAGAAATCGAAACTCTCGAACCCTCCTTATAACTCTTTCTATGTGCACCCATAAGCTTGTATCTATCCCTTTATCTTTATCTTTACTGTATCTGATGTGCAGCCATAAAGTGATGGCACCGGTGTAATCTCACATGATGATGATGATGTTAAAGATGCAGGCAAAGGCAAAGACTTTATTGTTTTCATTAGGCCTTTAGTGGAAGTACTCTGGTCAAAACATTGTGTAGCGGCATCAACCTGTAAGTAAAAATATACATATATTCTTACCTAAAAGAATGAATTATTTAACCAAAAAATAACATTTAAATGATCTATGTTTAATCACATGTCCCACACAAAGGTTGTGGTTCTTCAATTCATAGAATGAAATACAAACTACAGTATTCAACTGATAAGAAGGCACTTGGGAGTTTCTGAAGGAGCCTTTCAAACCAGTGGCATAAACAATGCTCTACAAAACCAGTTTTTCTAAAATATTATCTGCCTTTTCAACGGCCGCTTATTATAATATTATAGGAACCTTTGCAATATGACAGATATAATGCCACGATTTCTGAATAGATTTAAATAAACAAATCTTACTTTCATGGGATATGTTGATGCAGATGTCATAGTAGGTCTAAGTTGGGTTAAATCATATTCAGTCTCTCCCTTTCTAGGAATATCTTGCATCTGTAAGTTCTCAATAGGCTTCAGTAGGGGTGAATTCAAAGTCGGTAATGCCTCAGCAATAGTTTTCGTTTCCTGAAACAGTAGTTTAATTTTGATGTAGGAGTATAATTATTATAGAACTAACTTAATAGAAATAACCCTTTCAAAGCGATGCTTACATCTTTACTGCATGATGGCAAATCTTGTGTCATATGTAGCTTAGCAGTAGCTTTCAATATATGTGTTCCCTTCATTATTTTACAATATTGATAGTTTTCTAAATCTTCTTCCAACTGCAAAAAAGGTTTAACATGGTAGTAAGAAAATTTGCTACTTAAAATTAGGAGTCGAAGGAGAAAGAAACGCATATTATTATATTCAGTTAAGTAAGTATGTAAATAGTGGTTTTTCACCAGCGACCGACAGTACAAATCGAATCACATGATGTACCGTCTCAGGAAAACTTAACTTACGTTCAAATGATCTTCACAGCAAAACAGACGCCGCCCAGACTTGTACTCAACATTTATTTCCTCGCACCATTTCCTTTTTATGGTTTCTTTCACCAACACAAACATTCTGTGTCGGCTATTTGTTGTGGAGTTTTTACATGACGGTATGAAGCATTTAGCAGAAGTAGTCTATGATCGATTCATAAATTACTATTAATAAGCTATAACTTACGGAAAATCGGAAATCGCTACAGTATGAAATCAAAACAAATTAACTGTCACATTAGACTGTTTGACATTTCTGAATTTTGGTTTTAAATAAGTGTTATAGGTGGCAAAGTTCCTAAGCCATTCAGCCTACTTTATGACGTCAGCACGAACAAAACTTAAAAAAATATATAAAAATAACTACGGCTTGGAAAACAAAAACTTGAAATTATGTGTTTCAAATACTTATATCTTTATAATGAAAATATAAAAAACATACCTGAAAAATACTTTACATACCGAAATTCGGTATGTAAAGTATTTTTCAGGTGCTGTATGCTCTATCTTCGCTGATGATTTAAAAATCTATAAAGAGATAAACTCATCCGCCGTCGTCCATTTACTCCAGGCTGATCTCGACGCAGTTCACGATTGGTGCCTAGAAAACCGCATGTCTCTCAATGTGAAAAAGTGCTACCACATAACATTCACAAAAAAAAGGAAACCTATTCCTACGTTTTACGCAATCAATGGGGTAACACTTCAAAAAGTGAACACGATTCGTCACCTGGGAGTCCACCATGTCTCTAAACTCACATTCGTCAGCGACATTGACATATCACTGCCAAAGCTGCAAAAATGTCTGGCTTTATAAAAAGAATATGTCGAGATTTCCAGTCGATCTCTACGCTTAAGGTGCTCTTCAATACTCTGGTGAGAAGTCTATTGGACTATGCATCGCCAGTTTGGAACCCTACTTACCGCGTTCACATAAACAGGATTGAACTTCCAAAGAAGTTACACTAGATACCTTCGTTTTAGAAGCCCTAGCTGTCCACGGGATACTTCTTATGATCAAAGACTCACTCATTTTAAAATGTGTTCACTTGAACAGCGAAGAGACGTGACGGACCAAATCCTTCTCTATAAAATCTTAAACGGTTTACTAAATGTTCCCGATCTTTTGGCTGAATTAAGTATAGCTGTACCGCGACAGAATACCATTAGATCTAGTCGCGAAACCGTTACCTTTGCCATAACTGCAAGTCGTACTAACCTTTGTAGCACCGCACCCATGAACCGTCTAATGGGAAAGTACAATAAAATCGTTACACGAACCAATAGCATCGACATCTACTCTAACCCTTTGCGAAACTTCTAACCAGCTCGGAGTCTCGAGTAACCAGCTCTGAGTCTCGAGTCGTCTATGCGACACGTGCCACCCTTTAGTAATTGTATTTAAGTACTTCCTTTCCCTCCTTTACCAGCCTTCTTTTTGTTGTTTCTTGTTATTATTATTGTATTTTCGATCGTATTTGTGAGCATCGCTCATTTGAATTAAAATTTTACCTTAGTTTATAACTTTTAAGTAATTCAACTAGCGATGTCTTGTATGTACTATTAATTTCTGTGCTAGTGCTGTGCACTTCTGTAAGTGACGAATTCACAATTCCTAAAACTGTATGAGTTTTTAGTTTATGTATGTCCTAGTGAGTAAGTCGTTGAAGTGCCATCTATATAAATAAATAAATAAAATAAATAATCATGATATCTGGGGGCTAACCACGAGCTCTTATAGCAGGGCAGAAGTTGGACTGCCCTGCTTTTTTGTACTATGACCGTATTTTAATAGAGGTCAGTGACTATGACATCTCATTACCAGGCCTGCCGCAGGCTTGTAGCGTTGACGTTTACGAAAACCGTTCACCTTTTTTTTGTATAGATTTTTCAGACCATTACGCGCTAATTGACAACCGCAAAACGACTATTGAACGGCTGTAACGTCAAAATAAACCATCTTGAAAAAGTTACCAATAAATAAGCTTTTTCAAAATTGTTTTGTAATTCGAGGTTCGTGGTAAGCTGTTATGAGGACCCACCTAAATTTTTGTCTATTTGATGAGGTTGTGAAGTCCTTGTTAATAAAAAGATAACATACGTGCCTATACAACACTTTATTATTTCTCTAACCATTCGGACCCAGACTTAACAGGTTCTTCGCCAGCAGAATTTAAAATGTCTGCAGCCCTTTTCCACATTCGCTTGTTATGTTCCCATCCTTGGGTGGATTTGTTATACCCAACTGCAATTTCTCTATGATTAGATAGGAACTCCCAAAGGTGAAGCAGTTGGTTGGGTCATACTAACACGACGACTCGTTCGTGTTTCACTAAGAATAAAACCACCACGTTAATTAAAATTAATCTGTTTAAAGGCCACGTTTTGTAAAGTAAGTACTTACACCAATAGGATATTTTCCTAAAGGTAAACCGACTTACGACATTGTGAAGAGGATATATAATAAAAAATTGCAACGAAATTTAAAGAACAACTTCGAACGACCTACTGACTGACCGGACTAACTTGCCAGTATACTATAGTAGTCTTTGGGACTAACTGAGAATTCAGAAAATGGACAGGGAAAGGGAAATCCGTAGGATTAGGTAAAAATCTTGGATAACATACAAACATTTATTTGGCGTATTTGTGTTTAACGTGTTGTCAGCGTAACAAACCACGCTGACGCCGCTAGGGAGGTCGGCGCGCAGCACCCGGTCGTATCCGATGTCCCACAGATGCGGCCCCAGGACCGATCCCTGTGGGACACCGCACGACATCTCTTGCCGGTTCCATACTCCCTGGTGACCGGGGTAGATGACGGCCCTGTCCGTCAAATAGGCCTCGACCACACGACAGAGGTAGGTCGGCATCCGGTGATACCGGAATGCCTCCCTGATGCAACTCCAGGGCAGGGTATTGAAGGCATTGGCGATGTCTAAAGACACCGCCAAGACGACCCCACCCCGGGCCACAGCATCCCCCGTCGTGAGGGCCCGCACGCGCATGATGGCGTCCACCGTAGAGCGCCCCCTGCGGAAGCCAAACTGGCTCTCCGCCAAATCCGGCCCCACCCGCACCAGCCGCCCGACGAGGCGGTCTGCAATGACTCTCTCAAAGATCTTGCCCACCTCGCCGAGCAGCACGATGGGCCGGTAAGCGAACGGAGAGTCCGCTGGGCGCCCCGGCTTCTTGATGAGGACCAGTTTCCCCATCTTCCATCGAAGTGGGAACTGGCCCCTCTCCATGCATGCGCTTAGGAACCCCCTTAGTCGAGGCCCGAGAGCCTCCGAGGCCAGGACCCAGGCTTTCCCAGGTAAGCCGTCGGGTCCTGGGGCGGTATTTTTAGCACTCAGCCTACGTACCGCCACTCGCAGCTATACCTCGGTCACCTCCGGAGCATCGTCGTCGTCGTCGGCGGTGTGGTCCGCATTCAGCACCGCAGTAGGCGGAGCCATGGGCGGGGAGATATGGTCTCCTCTAGAAGGGAACAGAGTGCTCACTACGTCCTCCACGAGCTGGGGACGGAGACTCTGCGTCAGCGGGGGAGCCCATGGGCGGAGCTTCTAGCTTCTCACGCACCAATTTGTAGGGGCGTCCCCACGGGTCCCTGTTCAGAGTCTCCGGCGACTCCTCGCGGGCCAGTCCCTTCGCCCGCAGGATCTCCGCTTGGAGGGCGGTCTTCGCCGCTCTGTACCCCTCGTACAGCTCCGCCTGAATGGCTTCCGTATCCGGAGTGCGAATACGGAGCCTGCGGTGCCTGGTGTACCGGCGTCGCGCAGCGACGCACGCACTGCGCAAAGTCGTCAACTCTGGCGACCACCAACACACCTGGCGCTGAGGGCGCCCGGGCTGGGCCCGGGGCATTGCCACATATTTCGGACATGGCCTCCCGGAACCACTCCGCCTCGACGTTGATGTCAGCAGGCCTGTCCGGTGATGACACCCAGGCCTGCACGATCGAGGCTTCCAGGAGGAGCTCCCGGTCCAGCTGCTTCAGCGCCCACCGCGGACCACTCGGGGCCTGTCGGACCAGCGCGCTCGAGGTCTGGGCGGAGACGTCAAACCGGTGGTCGGAATAGGTCTCCACCCCCTCTATGACGCGCCAGTCAAGGACACGCGGTGACAGAGCGGGGCTGGCGAACGAGATGTCCACCACCGATTCACCCCGCATCCGCACACACGTGGGGACAGAACCCCGATTTAGGACGACCAGGCCTGTCTCCAGAGCCCAGTTCTCCACCATCCTGCCCCGTGTGTCCGTATACCAGGAACCCCAAGCCACATTCTTGGCATTGAAATCCCCGAGGACGAGCACGGGGAGGGAATGGAACCCGACGACGACGAAGTATACCCCCACCATTAAAATCTCCCCGAACCGTGCTGCCACGCAACCGCGTCCCCTCGTGACTGCCTCGAGGGACGGAGTACCGGCGGCGGCTGACGAAATTAGGGTCACTGAGCCGCTCAGGTCCTCCACCCAGTCATCCCTGGGCGGGACAAAGTACGGCTCAACGACCACGGCGATGTTAATCGACTACTGCGCCATGCTCTGGAGCATGAGCGGAGCGGAGGCGCAGTGGTTGATGTTCGCCTGGAGGAGGCGTAATGAGGCCGTTATTGGCACTCCATGTCAGCCTCCTCCTGAGCCCTCTGTGAGGGCCCCGCCGCAGTGGTGACGGTGGCGACGACGGCGGTCGAGGCGGCAGCGGCAACGGCAGTGGCGGCGCATGTCAGCGCACTTGATGGGCCTGGACACTCGGGCCTTGTCCGCATTTAAGGACGCCCTAAGCCTTTCGGCCAGAGTGTCAGCGGCCGGGCCGCTGGCCGCACCGGGGATCTCGAGCATCCGGGCCCCAGTCACCGCCTTCCCCACCTTGGCTAGCACGTCGTGGTAGGAAACGCCCTTCTTTTCCGCTTCCGGCTGTAGCGTAATTACTACAGCTGCAGATTTCGGGGCGCGGAGCCTAGCCGCAACGCTTCGCGCTTTTTGCCGCTGCCGCCTCTCCTTCCTTTTGGCCGCCCTTGCCGCCTTACCGGCCTTCCTGTTCTCCCCGGCTACGTGCCATTCGGCGCCAGCCGGAGGAGATATAGGAGGTGGGGGCGACCGTCCTGCAGCCAGAGCCGGCACCCTCGTCGTCTGTATAGCCGCCCCGCCCTCCCTGAGCATGGGTGGCCCCGCGGGTTTCGGCACGTAGAGGGCCTTCCTATGCCCCGATGAGCCAGGTTTGGCCGCGCCAGCTGCGACGGCGGCAAAAGAGACCGCCTTCTGCCGGCCCGAGGCCGGCTGGCTCGCCGCTAGTGGGGGGCGCAAGACAATGGCCTCCAGGGTGGAAAACCGACTCTGGAAAGCAGCCAGCTCCTGCCGCACCAGGGTCAGAACCCGGTCTTCCGCAGGCACGGGCCGTCCCTGCCCATGTTGCTGCGCCCCCTCCTGCGGCCCCTCCCTGGGGCCGGCTGCCCGCAGCCCGGCCAGGTCTGCTCGGAGCTCCTCATTGTCCTTCCGGAGAAGCTCCAAGGCGGCTGTCAAGCGGGCGACCTCCGCCCGCATTTCGGACATTACGTCCGACGGAGGCCCAGGTTGAATGTCCTCCGCTGCCGCTATAATGGAGGCCGTGGCCGCGGATATGGCCTTGTCTTTAGAGGACTTAATCCTCTTCACGGCCACAGCCTTTATCGCAGCTGCCACGACCTCCGCAAACCTGGCCGCTCGCTCCGATTTGGAGCCGCCAGCGGCGACCGGCTTACCACCTGAGGACTCTGACATGGCCGCCCTGCGGCCGGTCACTCCTGGGTGGTTCTCCTCCATGGCGGCTCGCTGGGCCGGCTCGGCAGGGCTGGCTCGGCTTAACTCCTTGGCCTCCTCCTGGGTGGCGAGCCCTCTGCCCAAACCTTTTTCCCGGGCCCCACCCCGCCGGCTGGAGTGGATTTTTTTGGGGCCCGAGGTCCACTCTTCGGAGGACGACCCCTGGCCCTCCCCCGATATGGGGCGCTTCAGGAAGAACCTTCGGTTCCTCCCAGCAGCCCTCTCCAATTCGCGCTCCGAGCTCTGGCTTGAGACCTTTGCGCCAGATGCGGCGTCGGACTCCGACCCCGCATCACTCCTCTCTTCGTCTTTTTTTTTTATCTTTTTGGTTATTTTCCATACTTAATCCCACGAGTTGATATAGGTCACAAATGTCCACCGGGCAGAGCCTAGATGCCCGGTAAGCCTACATACTGCAGAGTGCGGCAGGTGCTCTGCAGGGGAAGCACTAACGACTGGACTCCCTCCAGCCATTCATCCTCTCACCGCGCTTCGAAGCTTAGAATTGGGTGGTTTTTTATGTTAGAGGTAGCCTTCCTCTGGGCCAGGCAATTAAGCCAGGCCCCCGGCGGCGGCATTGGACATGCTTCCGTTCGCTGTCCGGCCAACCCGACTCAGCGAACCCGCCGAAAGTTCAGTCCTCGAGGACTACTCCTCAAGGAGAGAAACACGCGCCGCTTTGGTGCGCCTGTACCGCAGCGGCGGCCCTTCTCCGTCTACGCCCACTCAACTTCCTCTGAAAGCAGAGGAGGAGTGGACGTATTGACCCTCTGTAGCCCGGTTCCCTTCACCGACCATCAAGCATGATCGCTGATAGGAACCATGACCTTTCCTCGTTTGTTGAAGATTAGCCGCCAGCCCCCATGGCCCACCAAAACCTGGTGGGCAATGGAAGCTGACCTTGCCCAGGGTGCGCCACGAGGAGGCTCTTCAACATGCACCCCGTCATAGTACGGCCTGCTTTTGAACTGACTGGAAATTGAATGTTTTCTTAGAAGCTCATTAAAATAAAGCTTGTTTGTTAGAAAACATTAATAGTATTTTATTGTAGTTCTTTACAAGAAGTAAAAGTCAGAATAAATCAAATGACAAAAGCTATGCTATGTGTCAACAAAAAGAATATAACATTTGATAGAAAGGAGTCTGTAACATTCCTCCCGGCCTTAATCCATTTGCTCTATGAGGCGATGCGGCGGGCGTACTGTCCTCTTGCTACGTCTTAACACCGGCGTCTGCTCGAGAGTACGCGGCGAGTAGGAAACGGTTTCAATCGGAGGTTGAGTGATTGGAGTTGAACTGGCACGAGGTAGTACTTCAAGTGGTGTGGAAGTCGATGAGTCAGCTGGTGACGATGGTCCCATCGCAAAGTCTCGCTTGTTGGTTGATGACTGAGCTACACTCGCCCTGGTACGTATGTGGTCGGCGTGTCTGCGCTTCAGGACTCCTTCTGGAGTTCTAACGACATAAGAATACCTGTGTTTCCTTTCCTCAATGATAGCCGGTTTCCACTTATTTTCCAGTTTGGTACGGATGAAGACTGCTTCACCATTCTGGAAATTCGGGGTCGTTTGTTCAGATTGAATATTAGCTTGTATGTTTTTATAGCGTAACGTCCTTCTCAAATTTGGCCTCACATTATCCAGTAAGCAGTTTAGCTGTCTGCCGAACATCAATTGGGCTGGTGATTTCCCTGTGGAATAGAGAAAGTTTTGAAGCCTTCGTTTTGGGTTGACTGTGTCTGCTTCACTTGCAGCTATTCTTGTTTTAAAAGTTCGCACGAGACGTTCGGCCAATCCATTAGTTCTTGGATGGTAGGGTGAAGATGTCATGTGCACTATACACTTCGACTTGCAATACGCTTGAAAATCTTTGGAAGTAAATTGAGGTCCATTGTCGGAGACAATAATTTGAGGCAATCCAAATGTAGTAAAAATACCATCTAGTTTCTCGCATAGTGTTCTTGTGGTTATCTTTGCCATAGATTTAATTTCTATCCATTTTGATAAAGCGTCTGCTAGAACTAGCCAATACTTGCCCTCGAAGGGCCCTGCAAAGTCGACATGAACTCTTTCCCATACTTTTTCTGGAATCGACCAAGAGTATACAGGAAGTTCTGGATTGTTGGGTCTATTTTCCTGGCATTTTTGACATTTTTTTACAAAATCGTCAATGTCTTCTTCGAGTGTTGGCCACCATACATAGAAGCGCGCCAAAGCTCTTATTGCAGAAGTTCCAGGATGGCCAATGTGCAAATAACGCAGTACTGTACTTCTTAATTTACTCGGCATAACAACTCTACCTTGCCACATGATGATCTTGTTCTCTATAGACAGTTCATTGCGTTTTCTGATGTACGGTTTTAGGTCAGTCTGTGAACAGTCAAACCAGTCGGTTTTGATCAATTGCAGGACTTGCTTCAGCGTGACATCGTGTTTCGTTTCTTCTCTGATATGCTCTTCACTTAAGGCCAAGTCGTTCATTTTATTATGCTGTATCAATTCAGTGATTTTGCATATCGATACCTCTGGATCATTCGGCTGTTCAGTGTTATTTGGCATTCTGGATAGGTAATCAGCAATAATGTTATGTTCCCCTTTTCTATAAATGATGTCATAATCATAATTTCCAATCACGAGTGCCCACCTCACAAGTCTATTATTGGCAATTTTTGGGAGATTTCGTTGCGGGCCCAATATGTGAATAAGTGGTTTGTGGTCAGTTACTAGTGTGAATTTTGTGCCTCTGAGATACTGGTCGAATTTTTGAATGCCATAGAATATTGCTAATGCCTCGCGGTCTATAACAGAATATTTGCTTTCAGCCGGTTTCAGTTTTCTTGAGCCAAATGCAATAGGTTGTTCCATATCTTTATCCTTGTGGTATAAGACTGCGCCTACTCCTTTCTCTGAGGCGTCACATGAAAGGAAAAGGGCCCGATGTTCGTTAAACGCTACAAGTGATTTAGATCTTGCTATTAATCTCTTAGTTTTAATAAATATTTCGTTCTCATGATCAGTCCATTGCCATTTTCGGCGGTTACCTGTTAGTTCATGTAAATCAGCGCATTCACTATGTAGGTGTGGAATGAATCGTTCGTAGAAATTGATGAGTCCTAAGAACGCCCGGAGTTCTTTGACATTTGTTGGTGGTGGTGCCTTCGAAATTGCTTCTATTTTAGATTTTGTTGGTCGTACTCCATTTTTGTCTATAATATGTCCTAAATACTCGATTTCTGGCTGTAAGAAAGTGCATTTTTTTAGATTTACTTTCAGTCCTGCTTGTTTCAATTTGTTGAAAACCATTGAGAGGGTCTGTATGTGTTCTTTGTAATTTTTCCCAGTAATGGCAATATCATCAAAAAATACAGCGACGTTTGGTATACCATCAAGCAGTTTGTCAAGGAAATGTTGGAAAATTGAAGGTGCTGTTGCAATACCAAAGGGCATTCTGTTGTAGACAAAGTAGCCTTTGTGGGTTGATATCGTTAGGTACTTTTTTGATTCAGGATTTATTTCAAACTGCAGATAAGCATCCTTAAGGTCGATTTTTGAGTATTTATCCCCTTGTGCCAGACGTTGTCTTAACTGATCAAAAAGAGGCACGGGATGGGTATGCTTGATAAGTACCGGGTTTATCGTTGTTCGATAGTCGCCACATATGCGTACTTGGCCAGTTGGTTTCAAAACATTGACTGTGGGTGTGGCCCATTCTATAGGTGTCATGTTGGGGTCCACTTCTATTATTATTCCTTCGCGCAGAAGCCGTTCTAGTTCTAATTCTATGTTTTTGCGTATGCTAAATTTGATGGGACGTGCCGGCAGATGTTTTGCTTCACTGCCAGGTTTGATGTGGATGTTCACTTGATAATTTTTTACCTTCCCTAATTTACTGTCAAATAGGTCGGTGTAGGTAGCTAGAACATGATCCAGTGATGTGTCTGTGGTAATACGTTTGATAGAGTACACAGATTTCGGAAAAGTCATGTCGTACATTTCGCTCCATTGTAATCCGAAAAGCATAGGATCTGCCTTGTTCATGACTACAACAGGTAATATTTTTTGTATGTTGTTTACTTCAACTGTTACGTCTGTAATACCTTTCGGTTTCAGTTTAATATTGCAATAGGCTTGGAGTTTCGGTCCTTTCAACAATGCTGGAGCTCCAATCTTTTCCCACATTTTAGTAGAAATTATTGAATAGATTGATCCAGGGTCCCAGTCCATCGTGCATTTTACACCATTGATGATAACGTCAATTTTCTTGCATCGAGATGTTTTCTTGTTAATGCTGTAGACAGGGTTGGGCTCGCTATCCGTTTCATCCGCGGAGGAGTCGGAGTGTGAAGATGTCGTTGATGAGGCCTCTGATGTCTCTGTCCGATTGTTAAGTTTCTGTAGTTTGTTGTGTTTGTCCGTCTTGTCTTTGCGTAGAGTGTCTGGGTTGTGGCAACAAATATGCTCTACCTGATTTAATACATACACTTTCGTAATGTCCTGTTACCCCACATGCTTTACATTGGTGGTTTTTAGCTGTGCAGTGCTCGTAATCATGTGTGTCACGCTTTCCGCATCGTTTGCATTGGTCTGGTCGCAACTTCCTGAATGTTTCGTTATTGATCGTAGTATCAGTGCGTTTGCCTTGTTTCTTTTGTTTGATTCTGTTAATGTAGTAATTGGGTTTGTTACTTTCGGCGCTATTGTCGTTCTCTGCGATTTCGCGTGACTGGGCAACTGCAAATACTTCTGCGTATGTTATCTCTCTCGTTTTGCCACCTTCTGTGACTTCTCGTAATTCAGGCCATCTTTGTTTTAAATCTACCTCCAGCTGTGTATGGTTCAAACCGGTGGCAAACCGATCACGGAGTTGTCTCTCCAGCAAGGTCCCTTCATAACCGCAGTCTTTTGAAAGTTCCTTTAGTCTATTAGAATAATGTTCCATTGTTTCGCCGGTTTCTCTCGTAGAGTTCCAAAAATCAATTAGGGCTTTATATCGCGTTTTCTTTGTTCTGTATAAATCCAATAATTTCATTTTTATATCGTCGTATGTCGCTGTGTCAAAGTCAGGAGTTAACGCTACCTTCAGTTCGTGGTATATTTCAGGTGTAATGCAGTTTATGAGTAGGTCTTTTTGAATACTAACAGTCTCTTCACCCCATATTTGACATTTCGCTTCAAACAGATCTACAAAGTTTTCTGCGGTGGTTGTGGCAGGGCAGTACTTGTCGCACTTGAAGTGTTTTACAATGTTTTGTTTCGATGTAGAAGGTGTTGCGTTACTCTTATTCTTTAGTCATTGAGTTCTTTACACTGTTCTTTACAAGAAGTAAAAGTCAGAATAAATCAAATGACAAAAGCTATGCTATGTGTCAACAAAAAGAATATAACATTTGATACAAAGGAGTCTGTAACACTCATAGTAAGCCCCTTATTACGGAACGCAAAATATCGATGTGATCCATGTGATCGCTGTGATCGATCATGGTCTAATTCGGAATGCAGCCTAATTCGTCTGTGGTAGTGTGGTTGATTCAATGTTTAGTCGAAAAGCGCGGGAACCCTCGAAACGAACAAGGCGCCAAATCTCATATAATTTAAAATTAATTTGTTATTTATTGTTGAATTACCTCAAAATTAGTTGTAATTATAAAATAGTAGTTGTATATATTTGTAAATAATGGAATAAGCAATGGGGGGAAGTGGTAAGAAGAGAAAAAAAGCGGAGCCTCCAGATGGTCGAGCACTACGGGACACCATGGAGACTTCTTCCGACTCCGATGATTCAGTAGACAATAGCAGGAAGTATCAAGTATTTAAAGTACCCGGATACTCAAGGAAGTATCCTGAAAATAGCAAAAAAACAGAATACATAGTATTTCTATCTCATCAGACTGAACGCCAATTTTCTGACAAAGACAGACTGGCTATTTCGCATGCTATACGCAAATATTGCGTCACTGGCATATTACATTTAAAATCCATTAATAAGTACAAAATAGGTATAACATTTGACCTATCCAACAATGCCAATGTATTCATTCAAAATAAAAAACTTCTAGATGAAATGGGCTTAAACGCAACAATACCAGCTGTCGACACCGAGGTGACCGGGGTTCTTACTTCAGTCCCTACGGATTTGTCTAATAAAAGAATATCTGCTTTGATTGGAAGTTCCAGAAACGTAATACAAGTGAGGCGCTTCATGCGTCGAGTACAAACTGAGGGTGGCGCGGTCACGTATGACCCCACTCCAACTGTTGCAGTTACTTTCGCCTCTGCTGAGTTACCTCAATACGTGTACCTTGACTCCTGGAGGCACGAGGTAAGCTGTTACGTTCCTCCTGTCAAACAGTGTTTGCAATGCATGAAGTTCGGACATATAGCAAAATACTGTAAGAATGAAGTTGTATGCTCCATATGTACAGACAAGCATAGTTTTAAAATTTGTAAAGAAGATCCTATAAATGCTAAATGTGTCAATTGTGGTGGTAACCATGTTTCCATCTCAAACACTTGCCCACAGAAAAAAATGAAAATAGAAGAAAATAAAGTCAAGTCCAGAGCCGCTAAGTATTCTGATTTATTTAATGAACATTCTTTTCCAAAATTAACACAGAAGAACATTGAAACACAGATTATTAATTTAACTAAATCAGATTTTTTTATGAATACTTTAACAAATGCTATAACTAAAATTATATTAAATCAAAAAGATAATCCCATTAATTCAACCTCCATAAAAGAAATTCTGCAACAAACTTTCCGTAACAGTACTTCCATATCTAATAATGGATCTTAATATAATGCAGTGGAATGCACAAAGTATTTTAAGTAACAAACTTTTATTAACCCAATTTCTTTATGAGCGTAACATACATGTTGCAATTATATCAGAAACCTGGTTAACACCCATCAAACATTTTAACATTAGAAGATACAAAATAGAAAGACATGATATTGGAAATAAACACAATGGTGTAGCTATTTTAATTCGCAATAATATAAATTACAGAAAAATAATAACATATTCTGATAATTCTCTTCAAAATATTTGTGTAAGAATTACTGTAAATAATAGGGAAATAAGTACCTATTGTAAGTTTCTACTGTCCAACAAATTGCACTCCATCTTTTGACAAACATAAATTTGAATCTCTAATAAAATCTGTGCCTGAACCAATAATATTTGCTGGTGATTTCAATGCCCATCACACATCATGGGGATGTAATTCTACAAATCCAAGAGGTAGGGACATTTTAGAGATTATTGATGATAACAATTTGGTGTTAATGAATAATGGTGAAGTGACAACAGTCGGTTCTTTAACGTGGCGTCCAAATGCCTTAGATTTGTCCATAGTTTCCCCATCATTGGCTCTTTCTTGTGATTGGTTTGTTCATTCCGATCCTCTTGGCAGCTACCACCTTCCTGTAATTATGAAAGTTTTTATCAATAATAGTAATATAGATAATACTAGTAATACCACAAATTTGCCTACCTACCCTAACTTTAAAATGGTAGATTGGAAGATGTATGAACAAAATGTAGATTTACAACTATCTACTTTTCAGGAACAACATGTTGCTCCATTGGAAAGTTATACAGAGTTTTGTCAAATTTTGCATTCTGCAATTAATAAGTCCCTCCCTTATCATAATACGCCACCTTCTTCCTCTGCTGATTCGGCTATCCGTAATTCTTATAGGAATTCGGTAAAAGCCCCTCCTCTTCCTTGGTGGAATAAAAAATGTTCAGAAGCAGTTCAAAAGTCTAAGACAGCTTATATACATTTTAAAAACAATCCATCAGATGAAACATTTATCGAGTTTAAAAGATTACAAGCCCTCAAAAAACTTACTTTGAAAACAGAAAGGTCAAATAGTTGGGTTGAACTGTGCAACTCCTTTAATCGATATACGCCTCTGTCCAGAATCTGGAAATATATGCGGAAATTTAATAAAACATATTCTTGCAACAATAATGATGTCAATTGGATTCAGGATTTTCTGCAAAAGTTTACCCCAGATTATGTAAATAATAAGTCAAATTTCCCCATTGCCAGTGAGTCAAACTCTGAAAATATCTTTTTAGTAAAACCTTTTTCATTACAAGAATTGAAGTCTGCTGTTAATTCTAGAAAGGATAGTGCTTTTGGACTGGATAGTATTCCATACATTATGATAAAAAAGCTTAGTGATAAGGGTTTGCACACTTTTCTCAAAATATTGAATAATTTGTGGTTGAACAATGATATACCTCATTCATGGAAGTCTGATTGTTTGGTACCCATTTTGAAACCAGATAAGCCTCGGTCTAATCCAGATTCCTATCGTCCTATTGCTCTAACATCCTGTGTTGGTAAAGTTTTTGAACAATTAATAAAACAAAGGTTGGAATTTTACATAGAACAAAACAATATTCTACCTGCTAATCAATTTGGTTTTCGTAGGGGAACATCAGCTCGTGAAAGTATTTGTCAGTTACAGCTTGATATCCAAAATAGTTTAAATAACAAGGATTGCTTAATGTCAGTATTCTTTGATGTTGCTGGAGCCTTTAACAGTGTAAATATTGATGTCCTTTGTTCTGAATTACTTCTTATTGGAATTCCAAACAAAATTGTCCACTGGGTCCATGAATTCTTAACTGAAAGGAAAGTTTATGTTAGATATGATGATAAATTACATGGCCCAAGATTTGCTTCGGTAGGAGTTTGTCAAGGAGGAATTTTGTCCCCATTAGTATTCATTTTGTACATACGTCGTTTAAATTTGATTCTTGGTTCCAAAGTCAAAAATCTTCAATTTGCTGATGATTTAGTTGTGTATTTGTCTGGGAAGAATTTCAAAAATATGACACAGTGCCTTAATAAGGCATTGGAAGGATTGTGCACATACTTTTCTTATTTAAATCTAGATATAAATGCACTTAAATCTAAACTAGTAGTATTTGGTAGAACTAGCAATTTCAGTCCTTCTGTTTATTACAATCAAGTTTCTATACCAATTTTTCATGAAGCTAAGTTTTTAGGTGTGACCTTCACTCATAATTTGGTTTGGAAAAAATATGTTGAATTGATAAGTTCTAGAGCTAACAGAGTTTTTAATATTTTGAAGACATTGTGTAGAACCTCCTGGGGAGCTGACCCAAAAATATTGTTGTTATTATATAAATCTTTGATCCGTAGTCATTTTGAATATGGCTTTCTCTGTTTTGGTAGTGATAGAAGGTTAGTAGATATTCTTGATAAAATACAAAATAAAAGTTTGAGACTCATTACCGGGGCATTTAAAAGTACTCCAATTAATGCAATGCAAGTTGAATGTAACCTTCCTCCATTAAGTATAAGATTTTCTTACTTGAAGGAAAGGTTCCTATTAAAACTTTATAGTAAAAATAATAATCACTTGTTTTCCAATTTGAAAGAATCATGCACATCACCCATTTGTAACGTAACATATATACTCCAGGGCTTTCCTCAATATATAAATTTTCTTGAAACTCTCCAAATTCATAAGTCATCTATTCTTCCATGTTATCAGGGGGATTTTGACAGCAAATTTCCTGCAATTGACATCATTATTGATCACAATCTATCCATTAAAGAAGATGTATATAGTAAATTTCATGAGTTTACTGATCATAGATTTGTGTATACTGATGGGTCTAAAACTGAGTCAGCAGTGTCATTTGCTATTTTTGATGAGGTATTGAATTCTGGTACTGGTTATAAAATAAACTCAAACACAAGTATTTTCACAGCTGAGGCTGTGGCTATACTTGCTGCCCTAAAGCACATTAGGCATACAAATGATGGATGTTGCCAATGGGTTATAGTTAGTGACAGCATGAGTGTTCATGAAAATCTCAAAAATAATAGGTTGAATGCTAACACAAACTATTTTATATCATTAATAAAAGAATCTTGGTTTTATTTGTCTTTTCAAAACATTAAGGTTTCGTTCATGTGGGTCCCTTCGCATGTTGGTGTGATGGGCAACGAAAGAGTTGATTTTTTAGCTAGAGTTATAACAAATTCTGATGATGTCCCAGATTCAAGTAGTTTTCTCAACATATCTGTTCCTTGTACAGACATAGTTCCTCTATTGAAAAAAAGGTCAACTGATATATGGAAAAGGCATTGGAATCATACAGTCCAAATTGAAAATAAAGGTATGTGGTATGCAGTATACAATATTCCCATAGGAACCATGCCTTGGTTCTGTAAAACCAATACTTACATGAACAGGAAGTTTTACTCCTCCATACTCAGGCTTCGTTTTGGTCATTGTCGACTAAATTATCATTTGTCTCGTCTGAAAATTGTACAAAGTCCTCTCTGTGATCATTGTAACTCTCAAGCAGAGCAATCTATTGCTCACATTTTCTTTGAGTGCTCATCTTTTGGCATTCAGCGCCTTGTGCTGATGGATGAGCTAATTGAAATTTATGGTAGCCCTGATTTGGTACCGCGCTCCATTCAGGCTCTTCTTGTAAATAACTCGACGTATTTACCTTTGTTTAATTTTATTATTAATACAGTTGGACAAATTTAATTTATGGTGTCAGATGTGATGGTGTATATACTGTCATGTGTATTTAATATGTATATTATTTAAATATCTTTTCATTGTCTTTCTTAATTAGAATTTGTATTTTAGTTAGAATGATACCTAGGAATTTATATATTATTATAGGCTAAGTACTGTTATCGTTATCAGTTGCTGTTGGCTCACAGAACATATAGGTATACCATAAAGGGTATTGCCGTATTGGCTTCCCGTCAGTTGGGAATAAAAAAAAATAAGGACTTGACACTAGGCTCTTACAAAATAACACAAACATTGAATGAAAATTACTCGGACTTGACCCAAGATTTTGTGGAATAACAAATAAACATGGATTTTTTTAAAAATAAACTGAAGACTTAATACGGATTAACATTACATGGAATATAAGAAACTGATGAAGTTACCTGGATTGATTACCTATGGATAAATACTAATGACTTAAACTGGAATTACTTACTCAAGGATAAATATAAAACGAATGAATTTTTTTGGATATCCTTATATCATGGATTTACACACTGATGAATTGAACTGGATCTACCCAACCCAAGAAAAATGCTAACTGATGACTAGGCAGCATGGTCTCAGACCTTAGCCTGTTCCGTTAGGAACTAATTTAAAAAAAAAAAAAAAAACAATGTTTAGTCATTGGGTTGATTAGAATTTATTAGAATGTTCAATGCATGGTATAATAATATCTTATTATACCATGGTTCAATGTTCTGTGACTGTCAGTCACAAAAGTACTCTGTGGTCAGTCACACACAGTATTTATTTTGTTTATATGAACTTTCGGCGAGTTGTTGTAGATAGTTGCATTTAATTAGTTTTTATGTGAAACAGTGGTAATCAAAACCTTAAATATGGTCTTAATTCCTATAGTTCAAATCTAAGCTTTAGTTCCAATCTAGACTCAGTGCACAGTAGAGATCTTTAGACATTAGACAAAGATGAAGCTCGTAAGTATTTGCTGGCAATCAAGTTTGAAAACTTATGATGTGTTTTTAATTGTAAAGTGCCCTTAGAGCAATTTTTTTCCGCCGTCGACAGTACTGCTTGAGCAGCGATGCGGCCAAGCCGTGCTTCGTGCTGTCGTTCAAGGAGCTGCTGATCATGCTAGACTGCGGGCTATCTGCGCACTCCGTGCTCAACTTCCTGCCGCTGCCGCCCGTGCCCAGCACGCGCCTCGCCTCTCTGCCCAACTACACGCCGCCGCATCTCAACGATCCACTACTTGAGGGGGTTTGTTTATCACCATTGAACATAAAACAACACTAAAATATTCAACGGCATAGTAAATTGCTCCTTTAGCCATAGTAAATACACTTACAAAGTTTCAATATTGAAAATGTAAATATCTTGCATTGCGTTACTTGCCTTGTGTTGTATTTTATTTTACTTCTAAGTAACAATTAATCAGCATACTATTGATTGAAAACAAATGAATACTGATTGAATTAAATTTTCATTAAACTTTGGTAGTAAATGCTCAAAGTATGTATTAAATACTTATTTATCTGTAGGTTGTATGGGACACCTTTACAGTACAAGTTGTATGGTTACACCGAACAGGTACTGACATGAAAAATATTGTGATGAAGAGATGCATTGAATACCTACTCAAAATAAGCACATCTTCCATCCAATCCACTGAAACCTAAATACTTTTTTAGAATACTCATATCATTCAGTCTCTGTCTAATTTGATGGTTGTTGTAATTTGAGGGGATGCATTCATTCTATTAACGGAGTAAGTTTATGGTAAATTATAAGTAAACTTAACAACAATGCTCCTCATCAAGTTATTCAAATTCTAATAACAAAAAAGATTGACCTCCCCACATACTTCAACTGAATGTAAAAAAAAAAAATCTTGTAAAAAACGCACACTATGCAGCCAAGCATATTCTTTCTTCTTGCTTTCTTTTTTTTTTTTAAACGTTGCCCCGCACTAGGAATTTCTCCTGTATCGTGGTATATGTTTACAAACATATAAACTCACATACACAAACCAAACAGCCAGACCTGGAACAACTACTTGCAGGTCATACAAATATTTGTTCCGTGCGGGGATCGATCCCGCGACACGGATAATTCGGGATTACATTGCTGATACAAAATGCGTGGCTCAACGCTCCACAAGGGCGGGCACATAAAGTAATTTAGCAGTTAAAAATATTGTTGGAGTTGCTGAAGATTGTAGAAACAATCTTTGTAAATTCAATCTCTTAGTATTGTACATATAATTGCATAGCACATGTGTGTGTGATGTAGGTACCTACAATAAAGCTACCATTAACTGGGTACATCTTTCATTGACTTCAATGTGATCTGATGGGTAAAAGTAAACTATGCTCACTCAAATATCTCGCTGGCGTGTCAGTAGGACCTAGTCATACCTTAGCTGCATAGGCTTATAAAAAAAAAATATCTTTTTTATCTCATGATTATTATGGACGCTTTTCGTTCGAGTCTTTCAACATCATTCTCTCATGTACAATTTCATCATAAATTATGTAACCTATATTTAAAAGAATGTCTGTGGAGTTTCTGGCCCATTCTTCTCCATAGGCACCAACTACTTTTTAGAATGAGCAACTAGCTAGCTTCATCTTTCTGACTGACAATTCAAAAGAGCCCGTAATTGGTTTAATTGAAATAAGGGCCTTGAGTTTGAGTGGCTCTTATAAGGCCTTACGCTAAAACTCGCGCGGATGCCCGGAGCGGGTGTTCGCTTCGGACGTCCGACGCGGGCCTAGGCGGGATAGGACCTAAAAAAAACTCTTTGTAACTCGTTTTTTTTAAGTTGGTTAAAATGCTTGTGTTTGTGACATTATTTAGCAATAAATGAAAAACACTAATGGGTACCTACCTATTAGTATTGTTCATATCTGGTTTCTAATGATGTCTTATTGTTTTTAGGAATTAAAAGAATGCTGTGGGCGTGTTTTCGTAGACAGCATGCCAGAATTCTGTCCACCATTAGACAAGGTCGTGGACTTCTCGCAACTGGACGTGATCCTCATCTCCAACTACACATGCATGATGGCTCTCCCGTTCATCACCGAGGACACGGGGTTCAAAGGCCAGGTGTACGCCACCGAGCCCACGCTGCAGATCGGGCGCTTCTACCTGGAGGAGCTGGCCGAGTGGGTGTCGGGCGCGGGCGGCTACGGGCCGGGCGGCGCGGCGCGGCGCTGGAAGGAGCTGCTGCACGTGCTGCCCGCCCCGCTCGCGCTCGCCGCGCGCCCGCGGGCCTGGCGCCGCCTGTTCGCGCCCGCCAGCCTGGCGCGGGCGCTGGCGCGCGTGCGCGTGGTGGGCTACGACGAGCGCGTGGACATCTACGGCGCGCTCGACGCCACGGCCGTCAGCTCCGGCTTCTGTCTGGGCTCCGCCAACTGGGTGCTGCGCTCCGCGCACGAGAAGGTAACGTACGGCTCGCGCCCGGCCGCGCGCTCGCCCGCGAGCCGCCCGCGAGCCGCCCGCTCACCGCCCGCTGCGCAGGTGGCGTACGTGAGCGGCTCGTCCACGCTGACGACGCACCCGCGGCCCATCAACCAGGCGGCCCTGCGCGGTGCGGACCTGCTGGTGCTGGCCGCGCTGACGCAGACGCCGGCCCACAACCCGGACCACATGCTGGGCGACCTGTGCGTGCACGCCACGCTGACGCTGCGCGGCGGCGGGTCGGTGCTGTGCCCGGTGTACCCGTCGGGCGTGCTGTACGACCTGCTGGAGTGCCTGTCGGCTCACCTGGACACGGCCGGCCTGGCCGCGGTGCCCATGTACGTGGTGTCGCCGGTCGCCGACTCGTCGCTGGCCTACAGCAACATCCTCGCCGAGTGGGTCTCCGTCGGCAAGCAGGTACGTGACGTGCTGGGGGCGCGGGGCCGGGACTCAAAACTCCGTATATACCTAAATAAGCTAGTTCACAATAATGTTCCTTACGGTCTATTTGACTCAAAATATGAAATCAGCAAAATACTAACACAAACAAATTTTTCATTTTCATAACACGATTAATTTTTATTCTCAAAATTGGGCAGCCATGATGTTTTGAGTGACGTCATTACTTCAATTTTTCGATTCTCGCCCGTGCGTTAGTCTAAGACTGACGTGTTTTACTTTATTACGAAAATCGCAAAGTGCAACTTGAGACCTTGTTTCTTAAGTACTTAATAAGTTTTAATTTCCATTGGAGACATTGTTTCACATACGCATAATTATTTAACCTTGAATTGACCGACCAACTTGTAGTACCTACAAGCAAATGTATCAGACAAAAATGCAACGCACTCCAAAATCTGGACAGTCAATAAAGTTCTCGTCGCATCCGGATTAGTCTAAAGATTCACCAGATCAGGATATTATCCAAAATGTCAACATAAGGAAGCGAAAATACCCTGAACAAGAAATCCTGGAGGATCTAAGGGAACAACTTATGGAGTCTTTCAAGCTTGTGATGAATACTGAAATTAATGAAATCAAGCAACAAAATAGCCAGATACTTGAGTCTAACTCGCAGATTATTAAACTACTTGAACAGAATGCTGAAAATTACAAGGAAATAGCTGTTAGGGTGCAAAACCTTGAAACTAAATACGAAGCAGAAGATGCAAGAGTAACTGAATTGGAATTTCAATTGAATGAATTGCAAAAACAACGCATCAAGAATACTGTTGAAATAAGGAATATTCCACGCGACGATAATGAAAATGTCCATGAAATAGTCAATAAAATATACAAAACTCTAAATATACCTCCTATTGATGCAACAACAAATATATATAGAAGAGGTAAATTTGAGGGTCCAATCGTTGTGGAGTAGTATCAGGACGCCAAAAAGAGAGAAACAATTGTAAAGGCTTCTAAAAAATATAACTCTGAGAACAAGGAAAAAACCATTGAATACAGAAATCTTAGGACTCAGTGGAGTGTTTTCGCGAGTTGACGTATCTGAAGCACTAACGCCAATGTCAAAAAAGATGCTGGCAGCTGCTCGAGAACTAGTAAAGAATGGAATGTACAAATACTGCTGGGTATCCCGAGGAAATATCTTACTTCGCAAGGAAGAGGGCCAGTCTGCCATAGTCATTAAAACCCTGAATCAGATTAAAGATTTAGCAGCAAAATGACTATTTAAAGGCATCTTTTCCATCAAATTACGGTATCGTTCAATTTCGCTTTTGTCATTTATTTTTATTCCATATTTTTGTTTCTTTTGTACTTTTTTTTATTTTAAACCTAATTTATTATGTCACACATCAGATTATTACAAGTATTGTTATTTTCTGTTACATATCTATATTACTACCATAATATTTATTTTCAGTCACATTTTTTAGTCACCGTCCAAATGATGATATATTATTCTTTGGCGAAAATCATTGAATAAATGTTTTTTCTTTTAGTATCACTCAATACAAAAATATTAAGATATCACATCACAAAGTTATCTATAAAAAGTTTATGTTTCTGGACACTGCCGCGCCGCCCGTGCGTACGCGCTAGTTGAAGTTACGTGGGCCGGTCCGCCCCGCGCGCCGCGCCGCCGCAATTCATTGATAACACAATAATAAACAAAGTTGCAAATTTTCCCTTCATACTTTCACGGGCTTAGGACCGTCAATAAGCAAAAGGTTTGTGCTATGTTCACTATGATTAGAATGTAATCCATTAATCAATTACAAATAAAGTAAAAATAAATTAGTTAAATTAGAACTTTATACCTTATTAAAACCGTGCCAAAACATTTTGCTATTAGACGTATTTAAAAAAATTGAATCAACGTACAAATAATTAATCATTTTATCAAAATCATCTTAGAACAATCACATTAGCAGTACTTTAATAAATGTTCAAAATGCATACCGTTTCTCTCTAAACAGAGTCTTGCACGTTTTTGCACATTATTTTTAATTTTGTTGAGCACTACAGTGTCACTTTTCAAATCAAATTCAAAAGGTTTCGAAATGACCACCAATGTTCATTATGCTGATTATACAGCCCCACTCGAGTAAACAAGGCCTCGTTAGTCCACAAAATGTTAGCATCGGGGTGTATGATCAGCCACTCGCAGAAGGCTCGACGAGGAACGGCGCGCGGCGTCTGCGTCGTTCAAGGCCTGTGCCTTTTGAAAATGGTACGGGTGCAACCCAGCAGTATGGAGAAGTTTCCACACGGCATATTGGCTTACGCCGAAGCGCCGCGCTGCATCTCGCGTACTCGATCTAGGGCTCCGTTCAAAGATATCGAAGATATCTCCTTCGATCTCTACTGCGAGTCTGGGCCTGCCACGTCCTTGAGCGTGTATAGGAGCTATAAATTGGCCATGGTCTAATAGCCTCTGATATGCGGCCAAAATCGTTTGGCGATTAGGTACTGAAGGATTTATTATCCCTTGAATTGCGAAGGCGAGGAATACTTTCTGCTTCGTACAGTCTCTGGGCACCGTTCAAGCTTTCTCCACTAAGTATGTAAGATCGCACCATTTCGTAACACTCGCGGTAGGAATACATTGTAAACAAAGTCACGATAGCGCGGCGGCGGCGGGATGCGCGGGAACACGGAAGTAAGCGCTTGCGTCGCGGAAAGGTGCGCGGGGCCGACTAACGGACTAACGATAGATGTTCCGCGCAGGTGTAGCGGAGCGGGGGTAAGCGTAAGCGGGGTCCGCGCTGCCGTTTTCATTGAATGTTTGCGCGGCAAGTGTAGTATTATTAACGTTTAACTTGTGACCACGCAGAACGGATAAATCTTTTGAGAAAATTATTTAATATGAAAATTTTACGTATCGATTTTTTTTCAAAAATGGAGTTAGTGAATGATAATTAATGCCTAGAAAAAATTTGGACGGTGACTAAAAAATCTTCCTGTATACAGCAAATGATACCTAAAGAGCAATCAAAATGCAGGTGGCAGGGACATCGACGCACAAACTGTAACCATTGATTCAGCACATGATTCTAGGCGGTCAATTTATGAAACGGCAATTTTCTTTTAAATTACCGTTGAATAACTTTAACGTAGGGGGTTCAGAATCATGTACTGAATCAACGGTATCAGGTTGCGTGGTGATGTCCCGCCACCTGTATACATACATATGATGGAGTGACATGCGGAGTGCATGTGTGTGTGTGCGCAGGCGCGCGTGTACCTGCCGGAGGAGCCCTTCCCGCACGCCGCACTCGTGCGCGCCGGCCGCCTCAAGCACGCGCGCTCGCTGCACGACGACGCCTTCAGCGCAGACTTCCGACAGGTGAGCCCAAGTCCGACCCTGTGCCGCAAGTGCGATAAGTCACGCAGTGTTTTGGTGGGTGGTGACTTCAAATGTGTAGGCGTCGTCGGTTCTTAGTTACCGTCAAACGCAATGTCGAACTATACTATAGTTTTCTAGAGTCTAGAGACCTACACAGTGAGTCAGACAGTACAGTCATAGTCTATCGTCAGAAGACTGAGACCGTTCTGTCAGACCGCGCTAACGCGTGTGCTCCGTACAGCCCTGCGTCGTGTTCTGCGGACACCCCAGTCTCCGCTTCGGCGCCGCCGTGCACCTCGTGGAGCTGTGGGCCGCCAACCCGGCGCATGCTATTATATTCACGGGTGAGTTCATTTGCGCAATTTTTGAATGCGATTAAAAATGAAAGTAACGAAGTATAACTCGGTATCTAACCGACGCCGACGACTCTGCAGAGCCCGACTTCCCGTACCTGGACGCGTTGGCGCCGTTCCAGCCGCTCGCCATGAAAGCGTTCCACTGCCCCATCGACACGTCGCTCAACTACTCGCAGGCCAACAAGCTGGTGCGCGAGCTGCGGCCGCGCGAGCTGGCGCTGCCCGAGCAGTACGCGGCCGCGCCCGGCGGCGCCGCGCCGCGCCCGCACATCGCGGCCGACGTGCCCACCGTGCTGCTGCGGCGCGGGGCGGCGCGCGCGCCCGGCGTGCGGCGGGCCCGCGCGCGCGGCTCGCTGTCGGGCGCGCTGGCCGCGCTCGTGGCGCCGCGCGACGTGCGCGCCGGCCTGCGCGCCGCGCCGCTGGCGGCCGCGCTGCGCGTGCGCGACTCGCGCGTGTGGCTGGACGTGGCGCCGCCGGGCGCGCCGGGCGCCGCCCGCCCCGTGGCGCCGCGCCTGGACTGGGCGGCGCCCGACGTGGAGGCGCTGGTGCGCGCGCTGGCGCGGGAGGGCGTGGCGGACGCGCGCGTGGAGCGCGGCGCGGACGGCTGCATCGTGCACCTGCCGCGCCACGACACGCTGGTGCACGTGGAGCGCCACGCCACGCACGTGTTCTGCGAGGGCGACGCCGACGTGCGCCAGGCGCTGCGCCGCGCCATCGCCGCCTGTCTGCCGCACGTGTGACGTCACACTCGTGGTGTAGTGTCAGATCGCACACGTGCGTGCGCGCCGCCTTTTTTAATTGTAATATATACTTTTTATATTATAGCATATTTATATTATTATGACTATGTGCTGGTTTTATTATTTGTTTTCCCTTTTTTTGACGGACTTTTAGGTGAGGGCGAGACTACCATATTTTTTTTTTATATTTTTATTGAAAAAGGAGGATTGGATCATGCATGATCATGTCATCCCCATAGTTACATACATCTTACATATTCACATCTTATCTACGTTTTAGGGCACAATCAACCATTTTATATACGAATCTTGCTTCCTCTGATAAGGGGAAAGCAAGAATAATGTTACATACACCGGTGTCGTGCAAGCTAATGCCGTAAGCAAGCCTAAAAAATAACCTCTCGGCTTCGTTCCGAACACATTCCACTAAAATATGAAAAACGTCTTCAATAAAATCGCAGTCAGTACAATTCTTAGAAGCAACTTTGCCCATTAAGTACGCAAAACTATTCAATGGGATATGTCCGGAACGACTACCATATTTCCCCCTGCTCTTATTTTTTAATAAGGTAGGTACCTACTTCTTTTAAGAAAGAAAAGAGGAAAACACCATGCCTTAAAGAAACGTAGAATGGACACTAGTGTATTAAAGTGATGTCGGCGAAATAAAAGAGAACTATTCAATTCAACGATTCGTGTAATAATGCCAATAATTAATGTATGCAATTACAAATATAAGGTTAGGCGAGCTGTACACTACACTAGCAACCTACTCTCAAAAATATTAAACACTCATTGTTCATACGCCACTCAGCACTGAACTACTTCACTGCACTATGACAGTTGAGGAACTAAATGAAACAACTTGTTCCTTTGAGATTAATTATTTTTAACTTTTATTTCCTAACTATGGCATATCGTAGTGTGACTGCCCGTCACCTATTCCTATTTAATAAAAAAATATTTTACTTGTTCTAAAATTGTCACACGGTATCGGGCCTCTTAAGAACACATTAATTCTCTATTTAATGATCTCTCAGCTTGACACGTTATGCTATTTAATAACAAAATATCCTATTTCCTTGAAACTGCGAAATAATATTGAACCCATTCCATATGGTTGGTACCACGGAGCGTTTCTGCTCCGTGGTTGGTACTTATGCCAACCATTAGTCGCAAGTCAATATTTTACGTCAGTTAAGATACAATGTTTTTTCTACGAATTCTAAGAAACGAGTAAAATATCCAATTTCTAATTTTGACTCACAATGCAAGTGCCTCATCTGGCAACGATTAAATGCTCGGCCGGGCCCTTAAAACAATTGAGAAATGGTACAAAAACGGGCATAAAGATAATCTGCGAAAGCGCGGTAATTTGGGTGGAAGTGAGACAAAGACATAGAGGCTGGAAGCGGAGTTAAGTGATCCTTGGGAGATGGAACTGGGGATGAGAACGAATAAGTTGGGCTTGGGCGGCAGTTGATCTGGTACTGTGAGAAGCGACAGACGGGGTCCGGGCTAGTTACGTATCTGACTTAGGGAATTCGAAGAAGTGATGTCCATTACGACAGTAAGGGTCTAAGTATTATATGTATACTAAGTTGATTTGATGTTTACTAAGTTAACATTAAGTTAACATGCATTCGGCCTTAATCCTGATCCGCTGTTATGTGCTTATTGCTGTTTCGGCCCTAAATTAACATATTTCCTTCGCGCTTCCCATTTATGGAAGCACACTGACCTTTTAGAAAAAATGGACCAAATTATACGACATACATTAACTTCGATTTTATATGACGTGGCCATGGACGACCGAGCTTGGACACAAGCTACTCTTCCCATTCGTATGGGAGGCCTCGGCGTCCGCAAAATTTCTAGTGTTAGTTTACCGGCTTTCATATCCTCGGTCTACGGCACTGAAAAATTAATCAGGAAAATCCTAGCCCCCACACTGATTAATTTTGATGTGCCATGCTTCACCGAGGCTATGCATGCCTGGAGACTCGCTTGTCCGAATTCAGATCAACCTGATAATCCATCTTCCCAGATAAAGTGGGATGAGCCGCTTTGCAGAGTAGTACAGAACAATTTACTTAACACGTCTGCTACTACTGCGGAGCGTGCGCGCCTGCTTGCTGTGGGTAAGTGGGAGTCGGGTCTTTGGCTTCATTCACTACCGTCGTCGAACATAGGCACTTTGTTAGACGACACTACTTTCCGCCTCGCTGCTTGCCTACGACTAGGAGCTCCTTCTTGTTCTCCCCATCGCTGTCACTGTGGCGAAGTTGTCAACAGCCTTGGACACCATGGCCTGTCTTGCAGCCGAAGTGCGGGCCGCTTAGCTCGGCACGCGAACATAAATGACATCATCCGACGAGCTCTTGTCACCGTCGGCGTTCCAGCTGTATTAGAACCTCATTAGGTTCTTGGCACGCGACGATGGCAAGAGACCGGACGGCATGTGTTTATTTGCTTGGAAGGTGGGTAGGCCTTTAGTGTGGGACGCAACGTGTGTCGATACTCTTGCGCCATCCCATCTTCCTGACTCGGTGTGTTGTGCTGGCGCTGCTGCTGCGGCTGCGGAAAACCTCAAGCGGCGAAAGTATAATAACCTTATCGGCAAATATATTTTCGAGCCGTTTGGGGTTGAAACCCTCGGGCCGTGGGGTCCGAGTACGTTTTGTTCAACGAAATCTCCAAATGGCTTGTTGACACTTCCCGTGATCCAAGGGCTGGCCTTTACCTTGGCCAGAGGCTTAGCATTGCCATACAACGTGGCAATGCCGCCAGTCTCTTGGGTACTTTACCAGTCGACAGCGATGCAGAGGAATTTTTCGACGCCATATTTTAATTTGTTAATAGTTTTAGTTAGTTTAGGTTATTATATTTTAATGATTATGATTATGTAATTTTTTTTCTAATAAATACAAATTTTCCTTATAACAAAAATAAAAAAAAGTTGATTTGGTACCGTGAGAAGCGACAGACGGGGTCCAGGCTAGTTACGTACCTATCTGACTTAGGAAATGCCAAGAAGTGATCTACATTACGACAGTAAGGGTCCAAGCATTATAATTTATACTAAGTTGATAGTGGGTTAAAGACCACGTTAGTTAGCGTAGCGGACGACGTAGTCTAATAAGCTAGATAGTTTAGTTTTGTGAGCTGTGCCCGAGGTGAAACCGCGTGCGTATTTCGTAAGTTAGTTATGATCTAATCACCACCGAGGAGACATTTGGTAAGTGTCAACTTTAATCTTTAGTAGTAGTGTGTAAATCGTAATTACGGACTTCTCCATTATAATGTTCTGACAGATTGATTTGTATTGTAATTTATAGGCAACGGTCTGGTGATAGGTATAGCTGACGAGCTATTAATGATCATTTATTCCAGCATGGCGAGACTACTCTTATTTAGTGTTGTAGTTTATAATTAACACTACTTTCTCTTGTACTACGTGACCACCTCCTAATCCATGCCATGACAGATATTTGTCACCAGCGTTTGATCATAGGGATACGGCGAAGGCCTTCCGCTATACTTGACACAGCACCAGCGATCCGGACTCTTGATGACTCTTGTTGACCCTTAACTGACGCACCACATATGGAAGGCAGAACCGTAAATACTCAATTCATCTAAACCAAACTAGGCTATAAAGCCGACCTATAATTAAATTTTAAATAATCAAACGTTCGTGATGATTACCTACTGTTTCCAAAAAGGCCTGGCCACAGAACCTGCTGCGTGAGGCTTCATGCATGCACATTTCCGGGAGAGGGGATAGGCTTCACACACAATCACAAACTGGATTGGTAGTCGTTCGAAAGAACTGCTAGGGACCGTATCTCGATAAAACCCACATCCGGCCGCTGGTAGGCCAATTACTGAATCGACACAGTTTATCGAGACACGACAATTTGGATGCTTTGCGGCTGATAGCTGCACTGCATCGTCTAAATGGGGAAGATTAAGGAAATGTGAAGTGACGAAATACCACTTCGGTGTGCACCTAGTACGATCGCAATTAGTTTTGCTACAGACTGAGTCTACGGTACGCTTGTGCTAGTTTTGTGTTGTCTTAGTAAAATAGGGCTAACCCACCGTAAGTGTTTAATTAACATTAGTAGGGTGGGGTGGTAGCCATTGAACCACCAAAAGTTTGAAGAGCTCTAGCACGGTCGTTATAACAGTCTAAGAAAATATTTTTATCTCAGAAGATAGGTAATTTAATAAGATACCAAACTGCGTTAAAAAAAAAGGAAAATATTTGCTATAGCCTAATTAATACAGGTTTTTTTAAAACAAGTGAAATGGTTCATAGTGTACACCTAAGGGTACACGATGAACCGGGGGGGTGGTACTAAATGATCCAGGTGGTACACAATGAATCACAGTAATATAAAAACCGAAGATTGTTTGTTTTAAGTGGAAAATAAATAAAACATTTGTAAGTTTCATTATTTAATAGGTTTCGGCTTATACAATGTGGCGCTACAACGGTGACTTTAATTTAATACACGGGTAGGGCTAGTGCCCATTAACCATATAAATATTGATAGGTTAAAATAATACGTAAACTGAAAAAAAAAATTTTTCAAACAAACTAAATAATAAAAAAGTCATTAAAATTGGGATCACCCTTGCAAAAATTCATTCATGAAATTACTTACCTAGCTCGCTTACGTTAACTCGGAGCGGCAGCGACGCGGCGCATCGCGTCTTGTACCTACTCGTGATCGGTCCGATTCTTTGACGGCATATTATCAAAGAAACCGAGCGGCGCAAGTGGTACAAACACTTATCACATCACCCTCTCTTGTTACTATTAGTAATAACTGTCATCACTAATCACTGCCATCACGATCATAAGTTTACACAAGCACTAATAGCACAAATAAATGCGTCCGTATCGCAAGAGGTGTAAACGTACCTACTAGATAAGAAAACGAAAACCAATCAAAGTGTCTTTATCGCAGTACCATGATCTAATTACTATCCTAATTACACAAAAAGAAATAAATAAAACAATAGCTAAGAGTCTTTTTCGCGACGTAATTATGCGCACTAGAGTAAATAAGTGCGTCAAGGACACGGGTTCGACTAGCACTAGAAAAGCAAAAAAAGAATTCGTGTTCGGTGCGGCGGGTGGGTGGAAGGGAGAGCGCGCGTCGCCTGCGCTGCTCGCCAACAAAGGAAATTTCCTTAAATTCGCCTACTCTATGCATTTGTTTCATCCTAATAGTATTGCTTATTCGTTTTAATTTCATTGATGCGAAGTTATGATCCGTGACCGAGGGAAATGACCGCTGCGCGACAGTTCTTTAAGTACAGGTTGCTCTAAGATGCTATTTCCTAAATTCTTTAATAAATCTGTAAATAATAACGTTTAATGGAAATAAAAAATTGTCATGAAACGAAAATGTGAAAACGTATATGTGTGTTAAATTAAGGTCACCATAGCAGCGCCACGCTGTATAAAAACTAAGTTTTTTCTTGGAAATACCATAGCTGGAGGTAAGGCCTGGCCAATCGCATTTACAATACAGCAAGTTGTAACTAAGATTCCACGTTCGCCACTTGTGACTTTACAGACACTGCATCCTTTAGCTGTCAGCACTTTATGTGGACGTTGTTGCACTGTTGTCGTGGAGGTTTCATCGAGATTATATATTCGGCTTCCATTAGCAAAAGATGGAGTGCGACTTAAAACTTCCTTAAGGTTGTCGAAAAATTTTTGGACGTTTATTTTATTAAATGCTGTAGCTCTTGCTATACTACAAGGCTCGGGTTTTTTCACAGACAATTCAGGATGTCTTGCCCTAAACCCCCTCATGCAATCTCGGCCTGCCATTTCATGGAGTTTCCACGATGTCGGCATTTCGATTTTGTTAATCAATGCCGTTTGGTAGGCAATTCTACGGCAGTCTTTAGAAGTTAGGCCATAGAATTTATTAGCACAATCCAATAAATATTCCTTTATGCTGTCTTCTTGCTGGTCAGTAAAAATTTTACTTGCATCATAATGGGGCTCTAGTCTACAAGATGGAGTGTTCCTGTATTTTGCTATGTACCTTCGCAGTGTTGGATAGGGAAGATTGCAATCTTTGGCTGCTTTTCTGATACTCAGTCCCGACAAGTGCTTATCTATTCCTCTTTGGATATCTTCTCCGGTGTGATACCCTTTTTACGGGCTTCCCTTCCTACCGTGTTTCGTCCCATGCTGAAATAACAAATAGTAATTATACTCACATTTAACATGTATAGATAGCATACAACAAAGCAATTAGATGTGGTACACAATGAACCATGGTTCATTGCTTACCCAGAATAAACGGCTCACTGCGTACCCATCTCCCCTTAGGAAATGTTAGGTTATGTTTTACACAATAACCGTTGAAAAGTAATTACAAAAAATAGTCTTAAACAAGCGCAAGGACCTACATTACACATACAATTCACACATAGTTAAGTAAGAGTTAAATTATTAAAGTAATTACAAAAAGAAACTCACGTTTTTTTCGTCGTTTTTGCTTGAGTAAACACAAGGACGCGGCGCACGCGTTCGTTTGTGGCGGCAAGCGCCCGGCGACTAGACCAAACTGCACGACGTGGCAAGCGAGTCTTGACACGTTTTTTGCGCGAGCTGGCAACGTCGCGTATGGACGGTAGGTACTATGGTTCATACGGTACACGCGGTTCATTGGCTACCACTCTACCCTACGCGTTTAGAACTACTCAAAACTTGTCTCCCTCAATGACAGTTGGACTTCGCAGTACTCTGCCTCTAGGATTGAGTAAGACATTTATTTAGTGCATAGGGAACGTATTCTGTTAGAATCGTATTAGTGTCTTTAACGGTTCTATGATAAGTCTAGCAGGACACGTATACTGAGACAAACGTTCGCGTTGGTACCTAAACGGTTCCAAGTCTCACTGTTTGGGTACATTGTAATCGGATAAATTAACGTAGCTATAAATTATTTATTAAAGCGCAAGCATAACGATTCCTTTAACCCCTTCACACTATTGAGATCTATTGCAGATGTTAGCTCTCACCCGCGTAGTGAAGTTAGGAGAACTGGTGAATGCCGAGGGCCATGTCCAAGTGGGCTATTGTAGGCAATCGATTAATAAAGAAGTTAATTAAAGTTGGGTTGAAGCCCAGATTAGACTAATCTAGTATTTAACGTAGTATGTGTGTGAGCGTTTGTTGCTGCGACTGGGAGAGTCCTTCATTATAATAATAATCACCCTAGGCCCTAGGCTGATTGAGTTATTAGGTTTTATAACTAATTAGACAGAGACGTGTAATTGCTGGGGAGTTTGTTGATCCACTTCTTCTCTCCAGCTTAAACACTAGGAAGTGGTGAAGGGTATGCTCTTTGGAGCTGTCTATAGACCTTCAAGAGAGTTGATCCACAACTCTATTAATTAATGACGCATGAGTTATGATTCTCTACTCTAATAGCTAGTGATTCTTGAATTTTGTATTCTTTGCCTCCAACCAATACTAGAGACTTTAAGCTCTATTAAATAATGATTGTTGAGTTTCCATATCTAAACTCTATTATCTAGTAATACTTGAATGTTGTATTCTTTATCTCAGACCAATAATTCGGTCAGACTGACATGAACACGTGTCTTGCAGATACCTATACTTGTTGCGCGAAGAGTGAACTTCCAGGGGTTTGGGTGACCATACATATGTATATCATATATCCAGTCTAAGGACTGATAGGGACCATGACTCCCTAAGAGCATGATGCCGACGCAATGCCGCTGGAACTAGCCGCTCCGTTGCTAGACAAGGCCGGTCGCACGGTTGCCGCAGGGAAAGCCGCTTCGTCACGTTATCAGTTCGAAAGAACTGCTAGGGACCATGTCTCCAAAACAGCATGATGCCGCCGCAATGCTGCTGAAAAGCCGCTTGCGTCACTTTATGGAAGAGTTGCTCTAAGTACTCCGAGTGTAGATGTGAGATATCGTGTGAGTAACGACTGACCAAATACCTGTTACGTTAGCGTATAGGTTGCTCACAAGTTTATACTTTGCATCCCAGTATTATTTATAGCTTTCTAAAAATCACATGAAATGTATTTTCATAACTATGAATATTGAATCCCTAATTCTTATTTGTCATTTCTTTCAATAATTACCTTGCCTTAATAATATAACAAATATAAAAGGACAAGGCATTACACTTCTTCATATTTGGGAATTCATTTAATTACTATCGGTGGGAGAGTGTCCAGTCTGGAGACGAGCTCTACAGGGCCGTACGCGGTGGAGTGCGGCCTTTTCCCCTAAGCGGGAAACCGACCATAACACTACTTTTAACGTAATTAGGAAAAACTAAAATTTTATCAGCCAAGGGTCATTTTTGCGAACAGTCACATGTGGTGCCGTGACCAGGATCATTTTTGCGGACCGTCACATGTGGTGCCGTGACCAGGATCATTTTTGCGGACCGTCACATGTGGTGCCGTGACCAGGATCATTTTTGCGGACCGTCACATGTGGTGCCGTGACCAGGATCATTTTTGCGGACCGTCACATGTGGTGCCGTGACCAGGATCATTTTTGCGGACCGTCACATGTGTTGCCGTGACCAGGATCATTTTTGCGGACCGTCACATTTGGTGCCGTGACCAGGATCATTTTTGCGGACCGTCACATGTGGTGCCGTGACCAGGATCATTTTTGCGGACCGTCACATGTGGTGCCGTGACCAGGATCATTTTTGCGGACCGTCACATGTGGTGCCGTGACCAGGATCATTTTTGCGGACCGTCACATGTGGTGCCGTGACCAGGATCATTTTTGCGGACCGTCACATGTGGTGCCGTGACCAGGATCATTTTTGCGGACCGTCACATGTGGTGCCGTGACCAGGATCATTTTTGCGGACCGTCACATGTGGCCCCGTGACCAGGATCATTTTTGCGAACAGTAACATGTAGTGTCGTGACCAGGATCATTTTTGCGAACAGTCACATGTGGTGCCGTGACTAGGATCATTTTTGCGGACCGTCACATGTGGTGCCGTGACCAGGATCATTTTCGTGAACCGTCACAGTAGGTGACATTGAGAGATCGTCACTACATAACCGGACTATCCTGTGGTTGCCTTAAGTAAACTCAAAGCCTCCAGCCAAGGGCATATTCTTACAAAAGATTACAGAAGATTTTTATTATTTAAGCTTGATGAGGTCGGCGTTTCCTATCTGACTCCTCTGAGAAGAAAGGCCGAAACAAACTCAGAGGTCACAATCGGGACTTTTAAAGTTACAGGCTCAGCTATGGCGCGGGCTGGCGCTTCGTCGGGCAAGGGTCGGGGGGGTTCGCGAGGTACCTCGGCGGCGAGGACGGAATGACGGTTTGTGTACTTTGTGCACTGTACTGGTGGCCCTATTGCTTTCCTGGAGGAGCGTTATGGGGTCATCGGGGTCGGTGAGGACATGCCTTTGGCGGCGGATTTGAATGATTTTTTAGGGGACATAGCTTGCGGCCCTGACAACCAGAGGGTTGCGATGCTTGGCGGCGGTGTTTAAGAAACGCTTGGAATTACGTTTCGTGAATTGATGGATGGTGAGGATTTTGAGGTCAAGGTGGAGTATTTCATTACGAACGTACCAAGGGGAGGCTGGTTGCCCTACGGAGGACACGGTTTTGTAGGGCTTGCATCCTATGGATGTGATGGGGTTTGGCGTGTTTGGCTCCCTTTGAATAGGACCGCTTGGCTTTTATTGGGATTTACTTCTATTCTCCATTTTTTAGACCACGCGACGAGTTTGTCGACTGCGGTTTTGAGGGTACGAGCTATCGGAACTTTGCCGTGACCAGTGTAGTAAATGGCCGTGTCGTCTGCGAACAGAGCCAGCTGAGCCTTTGATGAGGCGTGTAAATAGCCTACACCTTTGTATTAGATTGTGACAAAATTTGAATTAAGAACCTATGTTTTAAGGCGTAATGGCGGACCTCAAATAAATTAATTTCCCTATTGATGAATCCTCGAGAAACCAATACCAAAAGACTTATTAGCAGCAAAACATGCCCACGTACCTTGGCAATCCAGAGATCCCACTCAGACCCAGGGTGATGGGAAGATACCTCGTTCATGCACGCGGCTTGTAGGCAGGCTTGTAGGTATAGGCTGCCGGCCGGCGAGCAAAATCTTCTTAAATCCACCGGTGGAATGGTTACAACTCCAAAAATCAACACTGCACTATAAGTTCTCAATGAAGCACAGATGCAGGTCCAATTATTTTACGAATATCATCAAGGTTTCACCAAAAAGGGATTTTTTTTCAAGCGGAGCGTTTTACGCACACAATGTTGCGCGCGGCCACCAAAAGAACGCAGCTCGCTGAAGCCATCTATCGGCCACATTGCGAGAAAACTCAAGAAAGTTTAGATATCATGGGCGCTGCGACAACAAAGATTGGTGCGAGGATTCATCAATTGAGAAGTTAAAATATTTAATTTGAGATACTAACTTAAACGTATTCTATTATATGACAAATCCTAAAATATTATTATTATTTTATTTATTTTTTATATTGAAAAAGGCATTGACGCTTCACCAGCTTTTTTACTCTTTGGGATGTCGCTGGTGAAAAGCGTGAACATGAGGAGAGCAAGCACGGAGCCCTGGGGGACTCCTGCACGAATGGGATGTGGGGAGGATAACGCACCTTCAATGCGATAACGGAATGTGCGGTTTGACAGGTACTTAGTCTCGCAAGATGAGCACGAGTCGGTCTGGCACACCAAGTTTACAGTTTGTAAAATAAAAATAAATAAAATTAAAAAAGCTTATTAAGCCAATAAGCTAAGTAAAATTTAATAAGCCGTTGTGCCAGACTTTGTCGAACGCTTTCGCTATGTCGAAGAATACGGCGCCCGTCATCGAACCACGTTGGAAGCCAACGCATAAGTGTTCGACGATACGGTGGACTTGTTCTACGCAGGAGTATTGGGTTCGAAAACCAAATTGCTTGTTTGGGATGAGGCCCTTTGTTTTGGCGTAATTTCCGAGTCGCTTATAAATAAGCTTCTCATTGATTTTACCGAGAACGTTGAATAGGCTGATGGGACGGTAACTAGTGGGCTCGGACTTGGGCTTGCCGGGCTTAGAGATACCGATGACGGTAGCCTTTTTCCACTCTTGTGGGAAGATGTTGTTGCTCAAGGCACCATTGTAGATGGTAATCATTAGCATTTTTAGGTGGGCAGGGAAAGGTTGGAACACACGATTGGTGATTCCGTCTGAGCCGGGAGCTTTTCGGGGTTTAAGTGCCTTGATAATATCCTGCACTTCGTCTGGACTGACTTGAGGCAGAGGATCCTCAGGGTCTTCGACAGGGGCTGCATGTTGAAGAGCCTCCTCGTGGCGCACCCTGGGCAACGTCGGCTCCAATTGCCTACCAGGTTTTGGTGGACAATTGGGGCTGGCGACTAATCTTCAACAAACGAGGAAAGGTCATGGTTCCAATCACCGATCATGCTTGATGGTCGGTGAAGGGAACCGGGCTACGGACGGTCAATACCTACGTCCACTCCTCCTCTGCTTACAGAGGCCGCCGGAGTGGGCGTAGACTGGGAAGGGGCGCCGCTGCGGTGCAGGCGCACCAAAGTGGCGCGTGTTTCTCTCCTCGAGGAGCGAACTTTTGGCGGGTTCGCTGAGTCGGGTAGGCCGGACAGCGAACGAAGGCATGTCTAATGCTAATAGCTTCATATTTCTGACTGACCGACCACTTGACAATTCAAAAGTGCCTGTAAATGGTTTAATTGAAATAAATGCTTTGAGTTTGAGTTTGAGAGAATGCCGCCGCCGGGGGCTTGGCTTAATTGCCTGGTCCAGAGGAAGGCTACCTCTAAGATAAAAAAACCACCCAATCCTAAGCTTTGAAGCGCGGTGAGAGGATGAATGGCTGGAGGGAGTCCAGTCGTTAGCGCTTCCCCTGCAGCACCTGCCGCACTCTGCAGTATGTAGGCTTACCGGGCATCTAGGCTCTGCACGGTGGACATCATAACCTATATCTACTCGTGAAAATAACTATGAAAAAAAAAAGAATTTAATATAAACAAAAAGGACGTTTAAGAGGGGAGTGATGCGGGGCCCGAGTCGGACGCCGCATCTGGCGCAAAGGGCTCAAGCCAGAGCTCGGAGTGCGAAGTGGAGGGGGCTGCTGGGAGGAACCGAAGGTTCTTCCTGAAGCGCCCCAAATAGAGGGAGGTCCAGGGGTCGTCCTCCGAAAAGTGGACCTCGGGCCCCAAAAAAAAAATCCACTCCAGCCGGCGGGGTGGGACCCGAGAAAAAGGTTTGGGCAGAGGGCTCGCCGCCCAGGAGGAGACCAAGGAGTTGAGTCGAGCCAGGCCTGTCGTGCCGGCTCAGCGAGCTGAGAGGCTTGCCATGGAGGAGAACCACCCAGGAGTGACCGGCCGCAGGGCGGCCATGTCAGAGTCCTCAGCTGAGTCGGTTGCCGCTGGCGTCTCCAATTCGGAGCGAGCAGCCAGGTTTGCGGAGGTCGTGGCAGCCGCGATAAAGGATGTGGCCGTGAAGAGGACTAAGTCCTCTAAAGACAAGGCCATATCCGCGGCCACGGCCTCCATTATGGCGGCAGCGGAGGCCATTCAACCTGGGCCTCCGTCGGACGAAAGGTCTGAAATGCAGGCGGAGGTCGCCCGCTTGACAGCCGCCATGGAGCTTCTCCGGAAGGAGAATGTGTAACTCCGAGCAGACCTGGCTGGGCTGCGAGCGCCGCCCCAGGAAGGTGCCACAGGAGGGGGCGCAGCAGCTTGGGCAGGGACGGCCGGTGCCTGCGGAAGACCGGGTTCTGAACCTGGTGCGGCAGGAGCTGGCTGCCTTCCAAAATAAAATTACTTAGCATCAATCTGAGTCATTCTTCTCAAAACTATTGCATGCCTCAGACTTCCTATAAAAAAATTATGTCTTCAATAACTAGGAACGAATTTGATCCAAATGCCATTATTACTGTATTTATAGGTAATAGTAGTGTTACAAAAGAAGATATCACTAATAGTGTCACCAAACTTTTGAAGTTAAATTGTAAGAAAGTAATTTTGTGTGCTTTTCCATACTTTGAGCACTTGTCAAATAGGCAAAACAACGACATTCACATGTTAAATAATTACATGCATTTCCTAGTTAGTCACCATAGTGACAAGTTTATATTTTTTGACACCAACATTTTTGTTGATAAGCTAAGATCGACTAGGGATACTGTGTATCTGCCCATTAGTTTTAGACATCAAATAGCTAGGCTATTAGCTTTTAATATTAACCCAGACATAATTAGTATGTCGAAGTCGTCTTTATTTAGCACCACAATTAGTAATAGTACTAATGTTAAGGTGATTAGCTCAAATATTTTAAACTAGTTTGTAAGACAACAGAAGGTACCACTAACAGTGTAGTTATACAAAATAACAAAAAGGTATTTTCTAGCACTAAACCAGCTATCTGTAAAAAAGGGGCTAAGCAGAAATCCTTGAAATTATTTCATCAAAATATTCAAGGTTTTTCTTCGAAACAATTGGAAATTGAATTGTTTTTGGAAAAAACAATGTTTGACATTGTTTGTATATCTGAGCATTGGTTAAAAGATTCTGAAATGTTAATTAATTATGAGAATTATAGTGTGGCCAGTTGTTTTACCCGAAAATCAATGCTGCGTGGTGGTTCACTAATCCTAATTAAAAGATGTATTAAATCTAAAACTCGTAAAGACATAGTTGAACTATCGGTTGAACATAGCATTGAACTGTCTTGTGTTGAGCTAGATAAGCATATTATAGTGTGCGTTTACAGACCCCCAAATTATCAAAACTACTCTATATTTGAGTCAGTAATGGAAGATGTTTTGGCAAAACTTGCAACTGGCAATAAATCAGTAATTATCTGTGGTGACTTTAACATTAATATTTTAGAAAATAATTCAAATACCAGTAGATTATTAAATTTGTTTAAATCATTTAATTTGTCAAATGTGTTTGTAGAACCAACCCGAATAACTACAACTACAGCTACATGCATTGATAATGTATTTTGTTGCTGCGACTATTTAGATAAAGCCATCGTTAATTATCTCCCTTCCGATCACAGCGGTCAAACCGTAACTTTTGAGTCCAACATCATAATACAAAAACTGCAGATACAATCCAGACCAATAACATCTGTTAATTTAAATAATTTTAATAACAGTTTAATTTGTCTCATTCATTTTAACACAAATAAAATCTTACACAATCAACAGTATGGTTTCACCAAGGGACGTTGTACGACTGACGCTGGGGTCACCTTATTAAAACACATATTTACGGCGTGGGAAGAGGCCCAAGACGCCATAGGAATCTTTTGTGACCTCTCCAAGGCATTTGATTGCGTCGATCACGAAACCTTGCTCTTGAAACTTGAGCATTATGGACTTGGAATACTTGCGCTCAGTCTAGTAAAATCTTATTTAAAGGATAGGCAGCAGCAAGTTCAAATAAATGGTGTCAATTCACTTAGTTTAAAAGTAGAAATGGGAGTTCCACAAGGCTCGATATTGGGTCCTTTCCTCTTTTTAGTGTATATTAATGATCTACTCCATTTATTAAAAAATCAACCACAAATGGTGTTATTTGCTGACGATACTTCTTTAATTTTTAAGGTAGAAAGAAGTGCTACAAATTTTGACGACGTTAATAACGCCCTAATGCAGGTCCATAATTGGTTCACTGCTAATAATTTAGTATTAAATGGGAAAAAAACTAAGTGTATACGATTTTCTTTACCTAATGTCAAAAGTACTGATTGTAAGATAGTATTGAATCAAGAGAAACTAGAATTCGTCGATAAAACTGTTTTCCTGGGGATCACGCTCGACTCGAGGCTTCAATGGGGTTCTCATTTAACATCTCTGGCGGGACGGCTAAGTTCAGCAGCATATGCTGTCAGAAAAATCCGTCAATTTACCGATGTAGATACCGCGAGGTTAGTCTATTTTAGTTACTTTCATAGTATCATGTCTTACGGTATTTTACTTTGGGGACGGGCTGCAGACGTCGATTCTATTTTTATTCTGCAGAAAAGAGCCATCAGAGCCATATATAATCTCCGCAGGCGCGATTCTCTAAGGGAACTGTTTAAGGTTATTAAGATCTTGACGGTACCTTGTCAATATATCTATGAAAACATCATGTACGTAAGAAAAAATGTACATCTTTTTACTAAAAGAGGTGATAGACATAATTATAGTACCAGAAATAGGGACCTATTAGTTCAACCAGGTTTCAGACTGGCTAAAGTGGACTCATCTTTCATGGGGTACTGTTTAAAATGTTACAATAAAATACCTCCCCACATACTTCAACTGAATGAGACGAAATTCAAAGTTTGTATAAAACGCACACTATGCAGCCAGGCATATTATAAGTTGGGGGATTATATCGCTGATAAAAATGCCTGGCTCAATGCTGGTCCTGCTCCACAACCACAACTAATTGATTAACATTTGAAAATACTGTTGGAGCTGCTGAAGATTGTAAGACTACCTTTGCTTTGTATAAACTCAATCTCCTTTGTATTATATAATTGCATAGGACAAGTGTGAGTACTATGTACTATCGAGCTACCATTTACCGGGTAATGTCTTTCATTGACTTGAATGTGTCCTGGCGGCTGATAGATGTCATGCTCACTCAAATGTCTCGCTGACGGTGGCGCGTGTGTTGGATCATTTAGCTCCCTTCAAAATGGTTGAGCTGAATGGTGCTGATCCATGCGTCATGTTCGTGAACGGGCGCTGTCAGTTGGGACTGGTCATCTCTTAGCCACCACGGCTTATTTTTAATTATTTTATTATGGATTGTTTTGTTTGAATTTATATTTGCTGTACACTGGACACTCAATGTGTACGTCTTATTTACATCGTTCTCACATATAATTATACCTATATACAAGATTAATGATGTAACTAATATTTATGTAACAATATAATTTAAAAGAGTGTCCATGGAGTTTCTTGCCCGTTCTTCTCCATAGGTACCTACTACGCTTTGGAATGGGCAACTAGCTTCATATTTCTGACTGACCGACCACTTGACAATTCAAAAGTGCCTGTAAATGGTTTAATTGAAATAAATGCTTTGAGTTTGAGTTTCCAGAGCCGGTTTTCCGCCCTGGAGGCCATTGTCTTGCGCCCCCCACTAGCGGCGAGCCAGCTGGCCGCGGGCCGGCATAAGGTGGTCTCTTTTGCCGCCGTCGCAGCTGCCACGGCCAAACGTGGCTCATCGGTGCAGAGGAAGGCCCTCTCCGTGCCGAAACCCGTGGGCCCGCCCAAGCTCAGGGAGGGCGGGGCGGCTACACAGACGGTGAGGGCGCCGGCCCTGGCTGCAAGACGGCTGCCCCCACCTCCTATATCTCCTCCGGCTGGCGCGGAATGGCAAGTAGCCGGGGAGAAGAGGACGGCCGGTGAGGCTGCAAGGGCGGCCAAAAGGAAGAAGAGGCGGCAGCGGCAAAAAGCGCGAAGCGTCGCGGCTAGGCTCCGCGCCCCGAAGTCCGCAGCTGTAGTGATTACGCTACGGCCAGCGGCCCAGCCGCTGAAGCTCTGGCCGAAAGGCTTCCTTAAATGCGGACGAGGCCCGAGTGTCCAGGCCCACCAAGTGCGCTGACATGCGCATCCTCGGCCTGGACGACTCTGTGACGGAAGGAGAGGTGATGGCCGCCGTCGTTAGGACTGGGGGGTGCTCTGCCGAGCAGGTGAGGGCAGGCACCATCCGTCCTGACTTCAAGGGGATGCGAGCCGTTACGGTGAGCTGCCCCGTGTCAGCGGCCAAAAAAATAGCCGAGGGCCGAAGGCTACTGGTGGGCTGGGTTTCCGCGCAGGTGAAACTGCTGGAACCCAGACCTCTGAGGTGCTTCCGCTGCCAGGTGGGCAACCACGTGGGAGCTAAATGCACCTCGGAGGTGGACCGCAGCCACCATTGCTTCCGCTGTGGTCAGCCCGGTCACAAGGCCGGCTCTTGTAATGCCGCGCCGCACTGCGCCGTATGTGCGGCAGCTGGCAAGCCGGCCGATCACCGGGTGGGGAGCAAGGCCTGCGCTCCATCCGCCACAGCCGGCTTGCCCGCTTGCTCCGCCCGGCTTGGGCGGAGCACCGCCGTGTCCTCGTGGAGGCGATTGGCGATGGCGATCTCTCGCGTCCGGCCTTGGTCCAGGCCATGGTACGGATCGAGAGGGCTTGGGAAGCCGTCACCTCCTTCTGCGAAGCAGTAATGTTCGCGAAGGAGGAGGTGGAACGCGTGAGGGAGAAGCAAAATTCGCGCCCTTACGCCCCTAGCCACCGCAGGAGACGCCCTGGGCGTCGGGAATCGCAGGCCGATTCCCGGCCACCGTAGGCGTGGGCTTGCGAACGGCGAGCAATGGGCAGCTCGCCGTTCGATAAGGACCAGGCCCGTGTCGACGGCGCGTTGTGTTCCACGCGCGCCTCAAAGAGAAGTCAGCACCAATGACGGGGTCCGCTAGGGCCGATGCTTGCTAGGGTTGCGGGAAAGTCCGAGAGGGATATCGTGGCCCCTGGCACAGGCAACTGAAGGAACACGGGTGGGTTTTAGTCAGTAATAGTCTGACACGCCCTCCCACTCTGCCCAGAGCGGGAGAAGTGATTCGATGGTAGCCCACCCTCAAAAAAAAAAAAATGCAAGCCTGCTGTAGGCCTGCTAATAAGATGTCATAGTACAAAAAAGCAGGGCAGTTCAATTTCTGCCCTGCTCTAAGAGCTCGAGGTTAGCCCCCAGGGCGTAAACACAAGCCGAAATAGGAGTTACTTTGTCGACTTACGCAGATAAGTCTGAGAAAAAAGAGAATCTGGGTTGTAAGAGCCAGCGAAGCGAGCTCGAAAATTTTACCACCGTATGCTTGAATTTAGCATGCGTAGGGGCCCCCCACCTACAAACTGCCTTTTACTTACTAAATATTATTTTGGTCATGTTTAGGATTTGATTAAAAAGTATTTATCGAGCTTTGGTGCCGTCCCAAGTGGGTATGAGTTGACTGGTAGAAATCGTCACATAAGGAAAAGGCGTTATGCCCCCTCCATTCGACTTTCTCTCTCTCCCTCGTGTCTTTTTCTTTAAATATACTAATGTATTGTGCGTGCGAGTAGGTATCGCGTAAGGAACTTCGTTCCAGATGGGGGCCCCCGACCGCATACGTTTTTGTTTTATTTTTACCCAGAACCTATCCAACGTGGATACCAAGAAAACTTGACCCTCCCGATGCCTTTGAATACACTCTGGGATTAACGGTTTCTCTCCCCGACGACAATGTGCTAGAAGATGCAATGGAGTCCGAATCAGCAAGTAGAAAAAGACTAGCTACTTCTCCCCTAAGTACTCTAACAAGACCTCTAGTTACTCAAATACTCAAATAAGCTCAAAAAAGTATTTGAAGATACCATTGACTTATAATAGTAATGTTTTTCCTAGCTCAATGGAAGATGAAGATACATAGACAAAAAATAAATACCGATCAGTATTAGCTAATATGAATATATTAGTTTAGTCATATTATAATACCTTAACTAATATTTAAGTATCAGTGATATTTAAATAAGACCTAATATTACGTATCACTACCGTATTAAATTAGTGTTCAATAGACTTTATGTCGGTATTTATTATTGCTAGGTAGTTATTTTTTTTTCTCTCCCACACTTACACAACAGTCAGTGTGGGATCGAAATAAAAAAATTGTGTTTTTATTTGTGTTTAAAAACCGATAGAATAAGTTAGTTAGTTGCCATACGGCATTTATTCGTTCACTTCACGAATGATTGCTACTAATAGGTAATTAAAGTAATCTCAAATTTGTGGAGTGAATCCAATCCGTGCTGAGTGCAATGAATCGCAGATCATGTGAATATAAATTATATTAACTCTGCATGCCGAATCAGACCATGATCGCTCACAGCGATCACATCGATATTTTGCGTTCCGTATATTATGAAAGTTTAGAACTGTCATCAATTTGGAACGCTCGTGAACGCGCTCACAGTGGTCGCTCAATGTCAACCTCAAACCTTGCACAAAAAAGACCGATTGAATATTCTTCTGCAAATGGAAGTTCAATGCATTGGCACTTCTATTTTGTTAGATTACTCTATCGACTCTGATAACTCAGATTTTGAGTTTGAGAACGACAATTCGTCCAGGGATGGAACGGATATCAAAGTGCTTATATTAGCGTATTTACATGCTCCCGGCAAAGATTTATCCTGAAGTAAAATACCATGTTAATATTCATTTATTAATTTTTTGTCACAGGTGAAAAGACAGTTCTTACAGTTCGCATTATTGTATCACTTTAAAACATACCCATGGGGTTTATAATATTTTTAAGTGTGTCAATATTATTGGCTATGTTAAAAATAATGAATAAAACTACAATTACACTCATGTTACCAAGAATTACAAATAACTGTTAGGCAACAATAATTAAACATGAGCTTATAACTCATTTCAGGGATTCTGTTACGTCTTGGACTTTACAGCATAATTTCGAAAATGCCTCTTTAGTTTACCACCATTTATGACAGCGCTCACGGTGATATTAATTTGGGGCATGGTCGGCGTTATCGCAAGATGGCGCATGTCATGACGTCATATATGACGATTCACGGGACATCATTATCGCGCTCACGCTAATTCGGTACGCCCGTTAGCACGCTCAAATCGATTACAGCGCAACTCGGAACGCTCCATAAATATTAATATGAGAGTTCGTCGGATTCCTAATACGTGAATCCATAGAATATTACTAATCCCCTAACTAATACCAATATATTAGTTACACCACTAAATTCTGTCTGTCAATGTCATTGAATTTCGTTTTTGGGAATGAATGTCAAACAGAAAAAAGGCGGGAAACTGTAAAAGTGTAAAGGCGCTCTTTCTCAAACAACATTTCAAAAAAATTCATTTATTGTATTATTAACATTTTTCTTTGTAAATATTCATATTAAATAGATAGTTGATAGTGTACATAATGCATTAGCACCCCGAAATGGGGAAAAAAAGGCGGAGGAAGGACGAAATGTCCTATCCTGACTCGCAGCAGCAGCAGTCCCTTGAGTCTTCGGATTCTGATTCAGCGGAGTCTGAACAGACAGTAGTAAGCTCCAAACACAATGACAAGGACGCAAAGGATAAGTACGCCATTTACAAGGTAAAAGGGTACACACGTAAATATCCCGAGGAAACGAAACAAACGGACCTCATTGTATTTTTAACTCGTGTCGAAGACAATGTGTCATTTAGCGATAGGGATCGTATGGCCCTATCGAAAGGTTTACGGGAGCATGGCGTTTCAGGCGTCAAGCATCTACGTACCATTAATAAATATAAAGTCGGCATAACATTTGACCTTCCAAACAATGCAAATATGTTTTTACAGAACAAAAAGTTGCTAGATCAGTTGTCTCTTAAGGCAACTATACCGGCTGGAGATACTGAAGTAACGGGAGTCCTTACTTCGGTTCCCGTAGAAATGTCCAATAAGCAAATTTTTTCATTGATTGGTAGTTCAAAAAATGTAATACAAGTAAGGCGCTTCATGCGCAGGGTCAGAAGTGACGATGGCGTAGCTTTCGTTCCTACACAGGCTGTTGCGGTAACCTTCGCCTCCACTATTCTTCCTCAATACATTTATTTGGACTCATGGCGTCACGAAGTGAGTAAATACATACCACCAGTAAAACAATGCCTTAAGTGTCTGCGGTATGGACATATTGCTAAGTTCTGTCGCAATATTGAAGTATGTTCAATTTGTACATTAAATCATCATTTTAAGAATTGTCAGGTTGACCCAAAGGATGCTAAATGCGCAAACTGCAAAGGTAACCACGTAGCTATCTCCTCATCTTGCCCAATAAAAAAACAAAAAGTGGAAGAAAATAAAATTAAGTCACGAAGCGCCACATACTCTGATCTTTTCGACGTTAATGCATTCCCAGCCCTAACTGCTCGAACTTTAGATATACAGATTAATAATTTAATGAAATCCGATACATTTATAAGTACATTAGTAGAAACAATTACAAAAATAGTTAGTAATAAAGATGTTCCTATTAACTCATCATCAATTAAAGAGGTTTTAAAAACAACTTTAGTTAAAAAATTTCCTTTATCCTCATAGTGGATTTGTCAAACTTAAATATAGTTCAATGGAATGCACAAAGTCTTAATAGCAATAAACATATACTTATAAATTTCCTCTATACACAAAATATACATATATAGCAATAATTTCTGAAACATGGCTCAGACCTGATCAATCTTTTAGAATAAAAAATTACAATATTGAAAGGAATGATTGTGGTAACAAACACAATGGAGTTGCAATTATAATTCATGAAAGCATTACATATACTAAAATTAACACCTATTTTGATAATTCTTTACAAAACATTTGTGTAAAAATTACAGTTAATAATAAAGAAATAAGTATAGTCAGTTTTTATAGCCCTCTAAACTCTAATCCCGCTTTTAATAAAGGTGATTTTGATTCATTGGTGAAGTCTATTCCTGGTCCTTTTATATTCGCTGGCGACTTTAATGCCCATCACACTTCCTGGGGATGTGTTTCTGACTCTTCAAGAGGTAGAGAAATCTTAGAAGTCATTGACGAAAATAATTTGGTTCTGCTTAATGATGGTCAAGCAACAACAGTTGGTTCTCTAACATGGCGTCCCAATGCACTAGATTTATCTCTGGTTTCATCATCGTTGGCACTTAATTGTGAATGGTCTGTACTTGATAGTCCTCTTGGTAGTAGTTATCACATCCCTGTAATAATAAAAGTAATGGTTAGCAGAAATAAAAATAATGATGTTTATGGGATTTGTTTGAATGCTAAACATTTGCCCATCTACCCAAATTATAAACTTGTGGATTGGCAAATGTATAGCAATTGTGTCGAAGAATTGTTGGTTGATTTTCAAATAGATAATTATAGTATTCTTAATTCATATTTCCAATTTTGTACTATTTTGCGCACAGCAGCTGCTAATTCCAAAATAAATTCCAATAATTTGAATTGTTATGTCAACACAAATACCACCAATCACACATGCCATAGTAATAACATTAAAGGACCTTCCCTTCCTTGGTGGAATCAAAAGTGTACAGAGGCTGTACACAATTCCAAAACAGCATATATTAATTTTAAATATAATCCAACAGAAGAAACCTATCTTCAATTTAAAAGGCTTCGGGCAGTGAAGAAACTCATTTTAAAAACAGAAAGACAAAAAAGTTGGTTTTCTCTTTGTGAAACTTTTAATAGATGCACACCATTATCTGTTATATGGAAATTTATGCGTAAATACAATAAGACATATAATAATAATATTCATGAAAATGACGCATGGGTTTTAGATTTTTTAAAGAAATACACTCCAGACTTTGTGCCACATACTTCAAAAACTTTTACTGATAGTATTAATTCCAAAAATAGTTTTCTACTTAATCCTTTTACAATTAATGAATTAATATCTGCCATCTCCTCTCGAAGAGATACTGCTTATGGTCTTGATGGAATACCATACATCTTATTTAAAAAATTAAGCATTGCCGGTTTAGTAACATTTCTAGAAATAATTAATTTACTTTGGGAAAATAATATTATACCTCAAGATTGGAAAGTGGATTGTCTCATACCAATTTTAAAACCAGATAAGCCAAAGTTGTGTCCTGATTCATATCGTCCCATAGCACTTACTTCTTGTATTGGAAAATTATTTGAACAATTGTTGAAGCAACGTTTAGAGTTTTATGTAGAACAAAACAATATCTTACCTTCTAATCAATTTGGTTTTCGTAGGAATCGGTCTGCTAGGGAAAGTGTTTGTCAATTACAGCTTGATATTCATAACTCTTTCTTGGCAAAAGAAAATTTGGTTGGAGTTTTCTTTGATGTTGCAGGAGCTTTTAATAGTGTAAATATAGATATTCTTTGTTATGAATTGTCGCAAATAGGGATTCCTGTAAAAATTATAAATTGGATTAACAGTTTTCTGACCAATAGAGAAGTATTTACTAAATTTAATAGACATCTTTATGGTCCTAGACTCTCGTCAAAAGGAGTCTGTCAAGGAGGTATACTATCACCTTTAATATTTATATTATATATACGAAGATTAAATCTTATTTTAGGGTCTCAGGTCAAAAATCTACAGTTTGCAGATGATTTGGTTGTTTATACATCTGGGAACCATTTATCACAAACAGTTCAAATAGTCAATGATGCATTGGTAAATCTTCATGAATATTTTTCTTACCTTGATCTAAATGTCAATCAGTCCAAGTCCAAAGTTGTTATGTTTGGTAAACAGCGTCATAATATTCCCAATGTGCAATATAATAATTGTGCATTACCTATCTCACTTGAGGTTAAATTTCTGGGGGTTCTTTTTTCATACAATCTAACCTGGAATAATTACACAAAACATATAATTAGTAAAGCAAATAAAGCTTATAATGTACTGAAATCTCTGACTGGTTCATATTGGGGTGCAGATCCAAAAATTTTGTTACTATTGTACAAATCATTAGTTCGTAGTCATTTTGAATATGGTTTCTATTGCTTCGCTGCTGATGTTAAAATTGTAAATAGTTTAGATGTTCTTCAAAATAAATGTCTGCGTGTAATAACTGGGGCATTCAGAAGTACCCCAATAAATGCAATGCAGATTGATTGCAATGTTCCACCATTAAGCATTCGATTTAATTACCTAAAAGAAAGATTTATACTAAAACTTTATAGTATATCTAGAAACAGTCTTCTGGTCAATTTGTTACATTCAGTAACTCCTTCAGTCTCTAAAGCAATTTTTATGTTACAAGGTCTTCAAAGTTTCGTAAATTTTATTCAAAATTTAAATATTTATCAATCCAAACATATTTTGCCTTGCTATGAAGGAACTTTTACTGGTAAATTTCCAGCTATTAATATAATTTTAAAGAAAAGAAGGGACTTGTCCACTAAAGAGAAAGTAAATGCAATGTTATTAGAGTGGTCAGATCATAAATTTGTTTATACAGATGGTTCCAAGAACGATAGGGCTGTGTCTTTTGCCATATATGAGCCCTTTTCAAACATAGGCATTGGTCGAAAGATTGACAAAAATTCAAGTATTTTTACAGCTGAAGCTGTCGCTATTTTGAGTGCTTTGAAACATATTAATAATTATAATTCAGGACATAATAAATGGGTTGTGGTAAGTGATAGCATGAGTGTTCTGGAAAACTTGGCAAACAACAAATTGAATGCTAACACAAATTATATAATTTATTTAATAAAACAGTTATGGGTGGAATTATATCAATCAAATATTGTAGTTTGTTTTGTGTGGGTGCCTTCACACATTGGTGTTGTAGGGAATGAAAAGGCAGACTATTTGGCCAAAAAAATTGTCGATTTAGAAGAATTAATTCCCAATTCTGACCCTGATATGGATGTTTCCATACCACCTACAGATGCAGTTAGTCTTCTAAGACAGCGCATGTGTCAAGAGTGGGGAAGACATTCATACCAGTGCACTCAGGTTGAAAGTAAAGGTACTTGGTTTGCTACCTTAGATGTTCAAATAAACTCCATACCTTGGTTCTGCAAGTATAACAAATTCATAAATAGAAAATTTTATTCAATCATCAGTCGTATGCGTTTTGGTCATTGTCGTTTAAATTATCATCTTCATCGCCTTAGAATGGTCAATTCTCCTAATTGTGAGTATTGTCAATCACAAAAAGTTCAGTCACTGCATCACATCTTCTTCGAATGCTCGTCTTTCAACATTCAGCGCCTTGTGTTGTCGGATGAGTTGCTTAAAATTTATAATAAGCCTGACAAGGTCCCGCAATGCATTCAGGAGCTACTTAAGAATGCCTCAGCTTATTTATACTTGTACAAATTTATAGTAGAGACTGTAAATGATATTTAGTTACTTACGTATTGGGTTTTCGTGTTATTAGTAATACTAAGTTTAGGTATAATTCATGTAAAAATGTAAATAAAATAAATAAATAATAATATGTACGTCTACACGAGGAGATAGCTCGGAAAATAACAATACTAGAAATTGAAGAAGAAATAAAATGTAAACAATCTAGCTCGATTGACATTGACACTGACAGTAAGTAAAATGGCACAGATAAAGAATCTGGATTTGTCAAAAATAAAATAAAATGACTAAGTTTAAAATGGATTGACTACGAAAGACTTAATAAATAAAATAAATAATACAATGATTTTAAAAACGAAAGACGTTATCTTCGCAAAACTTACCACGCAAGAAATTCTGTACGAAAGACGAGGCGGTATGGTCAAAAGACTATAGCCTGCCCTTTTGGGCGAATAAAAAAAAAAAAAAAAAAAAAAAAAAAGAATGTCAAACAAAACAGATAGGTAGGTATAAGATTCATAATAGTTTAGTTTGTACCTACCTACTTAGTTAGCATCACAGAGTACCAACTTTTTTGTTAGTATAATTACTATTAGCAACTTAGCAGCCTATAAAATAAAGTCTGTGTCAGCAGCATTCATTAGCAAGACAGCAAGTTACACTTTATTTATGATGATTTATCTAAAAGCATGTGTTCTATTTTAGACGCAATTGCTGTTTCTGTAGAGTGAATTCGGCAATTATTATTCTTGGCAGCCTGTTATGTTTTGCGTAAACCTTACATAATTTTGTGGCATCATTCATAGCATTAGTGTTTACAAAATGGATAACATAAAGTCATGGACGGCGGAGGACGAGGCTATCATTGCGACGAACACAGACGCTACGGAATGTAAGCGATGTGCCGTTGAGCTCGGCTACTGGAAGGATGACTACATCTCGTACTTTGCACGGCACACTGACCGCAAGGCGCCCGAGATTAACCGCGGCTACTACGCGCGAATCAGGGCTATGGAAATATTTATTCATCAGTTCTTAGAGGTTAGAGGCATTATCATGTACTGCAGCTAGTATTCAAACATACAAAAGCTTTGATATCAATTACAATAACATCACTCTTAACCGTTTTGTTCGTTTATATGACAGTGAGTAGTAGTATTAGAGGTGTTAGTGGAGGAGCTTGTCTGAGGAAATGGTCATAATGTGCATGGTACTGGCATGTGACACATTACAGCTTTGTTTCTCATTGTGTCTGTGGTCCTGGTCATCAGTGCCCAATTGCCAGCAGCCTGCTAGCTTGCCATACAACAACATGAAAAAAACCTGCATTGTAGTTTGTGAATGTATTTAGTGAGGATGTAGGATTAACAATGTATGATATTTTCAGCGTTGCGGCACCAAATGCCAGATAATAAACTTGGGCTGTGGTTTTGACACATTATACTGGCGCCTCAAGGACACAACACAGGCAGTGGGCAACTTCATAGAACTGGATTTCCCAGCAGTGACTTCTAAAAAATGTCACATAATTAAGCGGAATAAGCAACTTCTACAGAAAATATCAAATGAAGGTATGTGTTTCGGGGTTGGGGTGAGATTAAGATAAACTGAGATTAATTAAAGATTATATAAATAATATATTTCAGTAATACAAATGGGATAACGATTAAAACTAATGAGGTGAATGGGATGAGATTGAGTCGCGCTCGATATGCTATCCGAAAGCGTACTGACTATTTTACTTAGGTAGTACATAAAAATAATATTCAAGGCATAGCGCGGTGTCGCAATTACGCTGACATGTTTATTATTGTTTGGTGATTGACCTGAACATGCTCCCGAGGGAGAAAATGATGAGGTTAGTAAATAGGTATAGTTAAATGGGTAATGAAATTAATATTAACAAGGTGAAACAATGTTCAAATAAAACTAAAATAGTTATGTTAAAAGATGAGATAAATGTAGCATTACAAATTAAACAGAATCGCTAAAATGTAAATCAAGAAGAGAAAACATGCGATAGATTGGTGAATAACCTCTATCTTCCTTGTTTTGCAAGCACTCACTAGATAGCGCTAGTCGCTTAGGATCACCTTTCACTGATTTACTACTAGATTGCCCATTTTCCCTAATTTCACTACACTCAATCACAACACTTTCCGTAACGGTATGTGGAGATGGCAACGCATTCGCCACAGAGGCTGTCGATCGCTCTGCTGTAGCAGTGGAACGATTTCCTTTACGTTGCCTTTGCCGCCAGCATTTAAAACAGTAAGCTGCTACCAATAACAAGATTCCCGTTATGATGAGATATATAGCAGCATACTGATGGATGTTGTGGTAGGAGATACTAGTGCTCAACGGTTCACTCTGCTTCATGATCTCAACACTTCTCTTAATAGCTTCAAATTGCCTAAGGTTGTCTGAGTTATTGGGATTAAGGGCGTTAACGCCAAATCCGCGGCACCAAGTTTAGGTAATTGCAGTGCTCTTTGCACTCACACAGATGCGCGCGTGTCTGTGCGCGTACATTTAGTGCGCTCTCTGTCATTATAGTCAAACTAACCCATATTGATGATCCATTGAGTTATATTTAATGATACTTATTTAATCGTCAGTTAATTTTTATTTACTATTCATATTTTTATTACAACTTTGTGAAACAGAGGCAATTTTGGATCCTTTATAAAGTATAGTTCTAATCACGGGAGAAAAGTTAGAAATGTAGTACAAATGTAAAATCCTACAATGATTAATATTATAAATACGAAAGTTTGAGAGTTTATATGGATGGATATCACAAAAACTACTGAACGAATTTTGGCAAAAATTTTACCATTTGATAAAAAAGTAGGTAATTAAAAAATCATAATGATAAGGCTATAACTTAAAAATACATTTTGAAGTTGTATGAAGTCGCGATCAAACCCTAGCAAATTATAAAGTACCTACTAGCTTTTGCCCGCGGCTTCACCCGCGTGGAAGCTGGAAATTATCCCACGGGAACGTACTACCGGGATGAAAAGTATCTTATGTCCTGATCCAGGTTATGGTCTACCCGTGTATCAAATTTCATCCAAAGCCGTTCAGCCATTCAGCGTTTCTGTTTGAGCGTAAAAGCGTAATAAACATACAAACTCACTTTCGCATTTAACAAATTTCATCAATATCGGTTCAGCGGTTAAAACGTGAAGAGGTAACAGACAGACAGACGGACACACTTTTGTATTTATAATATTAGTATGGAATAGTTAGGATTCTAGTTTATTTAAAAATAAAACATTTCAATATCAAAGTATTGTTTATTCATAACAATTAGATTTTAAAAAATGTTTCCCTTTACTGACTTTGGAAGATAGCCGGCATGTGTGTGGCACACATCGACAAACCTCAAAAAATCTGTTGCTGACATTTCGGCGACTTTCAAAATCAAAAACAAAAGTCATTTTTATATATATAAATATATATATATATATATATATATATATGTTATCTAGCCACACCAATATACAACAAATACAATAAAATGTAAACAAAAAACTTACTACCTAAATAAAAGCCTCCAGGTATAAAGGGCGTGACAGCTTACATATTTACGCAATGCTGGATTCTGTTCACATAGCTGTCACTTGAAGTCACAAATGATAAACTATGTTTTATTTAAACTATGTAAGGATAAGGATATGGAAGCATCTTTAATAATATGACTAGAAGGTCAAGCTCCGTAGTGGCATCGACCTAGATTTACGTGGGTCAACAATTTCTGGCAACAGGCACTTATTATAATATTCTAATAATCTATTTTTCATTTCCTTTTCCCAAAATTCATCGTCTCCGAGTAATTTTTTCCACTTTCATGGGCAACTCTTTACCCGTCCAGACTGCAAATAGACATGATTTTTTATCTGCAATGTGTAATTGCCCTTGCACTTGAAAAAACCATTCGTGTTTTCGGTTTATGGTACCATCTGAATGCCAGAATTTAATTTTTTTATCTCTGATGGCGTCGTCGGCATTAATACCAAATGCTGAGATCGGACACTTAATTTCAACAATACCTTCCTCAAACACGCCATCGGGTGAAGCCCCCAGAAAAAAGAAATCTTTGTCGATAAAGAGGCCACATTTACGTATTTTAATATGCTCTTGGTTTTCGAGTTGTGAGATTGCAATTGCCTCGCTCGTTTTTCCGTGCCTTATACTGCTTATATGATCAAGAGAATATGAATACAAATGGCTTTTTACAAGTGGCGCAGAGCTAATATAATAATCATAACAACAAGCCTGAAAAACAAGAATAAATACTCCCCACATAATTCAAGAAAAGCAAAATTAACCAGAATTCTATAAACTTTCGTCAAAAACTACCGAATCTGAAGTGACATCTGTCATGCCACCTCCGAAAATGCCTTACAATAATAATTCAAACTACTTGCTTGAAAACTGAAAAATGTTGACGAGGTCAGCTTCAAGACAAGCACGCCTAACACCTCCGGACTCTTCGCTCGGCTCCGCCTCGTCGCCGCCGGTACCCAGCCCCACCGTGAGCGCTGTGACGACACCGGCCGCGGTAGTTGCGTCGAGCTCTAGCGACGAGTATTTTCTCCGCTGACGTCGCCAACACCTGTACGTCGGCAGGGGAGAGGCCGGCCACCGAGGAGCTTGGGACTTAGGGGCCATCCGGCCCCGAGCCGGGTCCCCGCTGCCGGTGGTTGTGTGCAGCGCATGAGATGGACTCAATCTATGAACGAGAACGTCATGCGCGCATATTACAGGTCTACAGAGGGGGGAACTAACCTCACTGCGTACCGTGATAGGATGCTGTCTCTGTTTCAGGAACTAGAGCCAACCGTCAACGTCTCGGCACAACGACTGTCGGATCAGGTGCGGGTCATCCAACGTAATCATAGGTTGGACGATGCTGCACTTGATAGGCTGCGCTCAGAGCTGTGCAACCATATCGTCTCGGCTCCGGCACAGACCGCGGTACAAGCTTCAACTATTGAAGCAGTCCCGCCGCGGTCCAATCATGGTGTTGAAGAAGACGATGATAGGGTTACCACAGTAAGTAGCCAGTACAACGCCCGATTGAGGAGCGCACTGGAGGATGATGTGTTTCGCGAGTATAGATCCACATCGATCGAACTTAGACCCCGATTACCACGCCTACCTATGCACAAAAAAAATAGGGCGCTGGTATGTGCCCTCGACTCGCAGCTGAAGAATGTGTTCGAGAGCAGCAAGGATCTTGTGATACACACTCGATTCTGTATTGTGCGGCTGTTGCGGCATGTCGTTTAGCTAATGTCAAGTTTCCAAACTATGACGGAGCTAGTCGACCAAAACCAGCTGTACCAGCCTGGCAGTGCAGGATCGAGCGTCGTATCGATGGGACCAGGGTACTTATCGGCAAACTATACTGCTTCAGGGAGGGCAATACACGACCACGAGTGATGCGCTTTGTAAGACGGGCATTCGCGGGGACTGGAATCAGCCCTCGAGAATACATGTCCCGTGTCACAGAGCGCATCGACTTCCTGAAGCAGAAAGTTTGTGCATGGGCGAGCCGTATTCGGCGGTATAAGCGACGGGTTGATCGATACACGCAAAATCGCATGTTCCAGAGCGATGAGAGGTGGGTGTACAGAGCTTGGGAGCGACCTGAACAAAATGTGACAGACGTGTGCCGCCCGGATGACGCCGCCACGAGAACATTCTGGTGCAACATCTGGTCGGTACCCGTCTGTCACGCTGAGGCTGGCTGGATACGAGTGGTCGAGCGAATGTGTGAAACCATACCAGAAATGGGAGCAGTCCTAATTACGCCATTAGACGTTGCCAGAGCGGTCCGTCCGTTACCGAACTGGAAATCTCCGGGACCGGACGGATTGCACAACTTTTGGTTAAAATGGCTAATTAGTTCACACATTTGCCTGGCATCTCAGTTCCAGTCATCCTTAGAGTCTGGGTCGCTACCACAGTTTCTAACAACAGGCGTTACCCACCTGCTCCATAAATCAGGTAGTCCCACGGAACCCAAGAATTATAGACCAATTACGTGTTTATCGACGCTCTATAAACTTCTTACATCCATTCTGAGAGCGAAAATTAATACGCACATTGGCAGTAATATGATTATGTCTGCCTCTCAAAATGGATGTAGAAACGGGTCCCGCGGTACTAAGGAGCTACTCCTCATCGACATGGCCATTAGCCAATAGGTTCGTCGATCCCGCAAGGATCTGTCGACATGCTGGATAGATTATAAGAAGGCCTACGACTCGGTGCCACATACGTGGCTCATGAGGGTGCTGGAGTTGTACAAGATTGATGCAACTCTACGCACTTTCCTAGAGTCGTGTATGGGGCAATGGAGGACGGTTCTTCGCTATCCAGGATGTCGACAGGTCCAGGGGAATGATGAGCCTGTATGGATTAAACGGGGAATATTCCAGGGCGACAGTTTGAGTCCACTTTGGTTCTGCTTAGCCCTGAATCCTCTAAGTACACTACTGGAGGATTCAGGTCTAGGTTATCGGTTGAGGAGGGGTGGTCAGGTCATATCTCACCTCTACATGGATGACTTGAAACTCTTTGCCCCCAACAAATTGCAACTGATGGAGCTACTGAAGGTAACTGAAACTTTCAGTAGCGCCATCAGGATGGTATTTGGTGTGGACAAATGTGCGGTCATGCATGTAAAGCGAGGGGAGATTGTTGAATCCGTGGGAACCCAACTCTCGGATTCCACAAACCTTAGAGCCCTCTCCGCATCCGAAACCTATAAGTATTTGGGTATGTCGGAAGCGTTAGGCATCAATGTAACTGACATGAAGCAATCGTTGAAGGAACGCTTCTTTGGCCGCCTGAAAAAAGTACTTAATAGTCTTCTTTCAGGCGGAAACAAGGTGCGTGCCTTCAAAGGTTGGGTCATGCCGGTTTTGATGTACTCTTTCGGCATACTCAAATGGACTCAGACTGAACTCGACGCCCTGGATAGGAGGGTCCGTACACTACTGACCGCAAATCGGATGCATCACCCACGTTCTTCGGTGATGAGACTGTACATCCCGCGGAAGTGCGGGGGTCGAGGCTTTTTAAATGCGAAGACCCTCCACAACCGCGAGGTCTGCAGTCTCGGGGAATATTTTTTAAAAGCTGAAATGGGTATGCACCGTGATGTGGTAGCAGTAGACAAGGGACTCACCCCGCTCTCCATGGCTAAAGAGAACTGGCGCAAACCTGTAGTACTTACTACCGATGACCGCAGGAAGGTATCGCAAAGCAAGGAGCTTCACGGGCGCTTCTACCGGGCTCTTCATCAACCCGGTGTAGACTTCTTAGCGTCCGTATCCTGGCTACGTTTTGGTAACCTTTTCGGGGAAACTGAAGGTTTCGTCTGTGCAATTATGGACGAAGTTCTCTTGACGAATAACTACCGGAGACATATTATGAAAGACGGGACGGTTGACGTGTGTCGGGCATGCCACCGTCCAGGTGAATCCATCAGACATTATCTCTGGTTGTTCTCGTCTGGCTAACGGCGAGTACTTGCACAGGCATAACCAAGTAGCCAGGATTATTCACCAGCAACTTGCTTTAAAATATAAACTTGTGGATACCGAGGTACCGTATTACAAGTATGCGCCCGACCCAGTTCTCGAAAATGACCAAGTCACGTTGTACTGGGATCGGTCTATCATTACTGACAGGACTATTGTCGCCAATAAGCCTGATATAGTGGTGATAGATCGATTAGCGCGCCGCACAATGATTATCGATGTTACCATTCCACATGACGAGAACCTCGTGAAAGCTGAGAAAGAGAAACAAATTAAATATCTCGACTTAGCACACGAGGTTGTTGACATGTGGAATGTGAGCTCGGCTGTCATTGTGCCGATTGTCGTATCGGCCAATGGCCTGATGGCCGAAAGCCGCGATCAACATCTTTCGAGGCTCTCGTTAGGCGGTTGGATCAAGGGCCTGATTCAGAAGGCAGTACTCCTTGATACGGCTCGTATCGTGAGAAGGTTCCTGTCTCTGGAGCCCTAACCACCGGTAGCTTGGACCCTGCTCCTGATACCGGCGGACCACTATTTTTATATTTTTACATGTTTTTTTTATGTTTTTTATAAAAATATTTAAAAATGTATTTATATGTATGAATATAAATAAACGGAATAATAATAAAACCGCAGGGCAGCATGTGGCGAGCTGTTGGGCATTAGCGACCCCACGGACCCGACCTCCCGGGAGAAGTCTTGTTCCTCATCTCTGGCTTGCCTTTATTGGCCGGCTGAAGTGAACAATGACGAGGAACAGAGCTCCCACATCTTTCTTGCCTTTATTGGCCGGCTTGAGTGGAGATTCGCAAGAGCAAACGTGCTCGGAGGAAGGAAGTACTCCAGTAAGGTGCTGGTAGGGATCTTGACCGTACTTCCGGGATTGTCCTGATAGCCGTGGAATAGCTCTCCACTCCTCAAGCACCTCAGGAAGTGTTGCCCCCTTGTTGCTACGTCACTATGTGCTAGCGACCGTTTTCGGGGGCCCATTATTCAGTGTGCACGTCACCCTCTGCCATTTTATCCGTGTATTACATAACATTGATTAGGCAGGAGACATAGTCCTTCCATAGTTCTAGGTAATAAATCCACTATAGCCACCCAAATCCATAGCCCAATATGTTTTGTTCCTATATTCTGCAATAGTCCTGCACCAACCGGGGGTTGTCCTTGGGTGCACTTGCATAGTGCATACTTTCCAAATTTTGCAAATTTTCCAAGGGGCCTCTGCAAGTTGGCTTCGGCCCCTCGTACGCCTTCCAAAGGTCCGGGACCCCAGTGTCCCGAGAAATGTCCATAATAATAATAATATGAGACAACATCCACACAAGGTCCTCAGGTCCCGAACTAGGTAGAACCTGTACTACGGTAACCTGATGACTGATATACATACTTATATAAACACCCAGACACAGGTCAAACAGACATGTTCATGCACACAAATGTTTGACTTGACCGGGGATCGAACCAGGGACCAGCGGCTCAGAAGGCAGGGTCGCTACCAATTGCAACAACCGGTCAGTCAAATATTTTTTCTTCTTTTGCACACTGCCGAATGATGATGTCGTTAAAAGACACCTTCGCAATTCCAGCCAAAGTGCGCTTTCTGCTTGAAGAATGGTGTCTCTTTCCACTTCTTCTCTATTGTTGACCTAAAAACATAATAAAAATTAAAGTTTTTAGTATTTGTTTTAATAGCGGCAACAGAAATACATCATCTGTGAAAATTTCAACAGTCTATCTTTCACGGTTCATGAGATACAGCCTGGTGACAGACAGACATATTTACCTGTTATAAATAATTTTGTGATAAAAAATGCGATTACAAAAAACCGATGGTTCATGTCTCATTTTATTTATTGCATTATAAATAATGCATTATAAATATTGCAATCAAATTTCTCATATTTACAAAAGTTTTTCCACAATATGAAACAGAATATCAGTGAAACGAAACTAAAGAAATATACGAAACTATTAGAACTAAATAAGTACCTATTATTATTTCGATATTATTAATAAATATCGGTTGCGCACCTCTAGTGCAGAGGCGAGCAAATTAAAAAAGCCGTGCCAGCTACGCCACTGTCATCATAAGATGACAAGAAAGTACGTCAAGATTGAACATAGTGCTGTGATGGTATTCACTTGGTTTTATCGATTTTTGTTTTGAATTGTGGATTCAACGCCGAAACTGTGACACATATCATTATGATTTCTGTCCTAAAGGACAAAGCGGGATGAAATAAAACTCCTGTATTATATTTTTCCGGTATAGACTTTTTATTAAAAACATACTGTAGGTTAAAAAATAAATAGTTAGTGCTTTATCGATATAATTTCGAACTCACTACTATTTTGTAGGTATCAAAGGATGAATTCATAGCTTGGCGCCGCCGCGCCGAGGGCACGATTTTACTTTTTTGACGTGGCGGTCAAAGGGTTAAGATTAAAGTTGTCGACAGGAACTACCAAGTCTCCAGATATTTATGCTGATATTATGCTTAGCTCTGATCTGAGTTGCTTCGGTGATATCAAATGAAAATCTAATTTTCCACTATAAATATCAGCTACTGTATCTAAAATTGAGTCCAGCACTGAAAAAAAAAGTGTTTGCTTTAACAAACATCATGTTTAATGTGATCACGCATCTTGACTCCATACGAGCCTAACAAGATCTTGACTTCTGAAGCTATGAGAACTTTGTTAAAGTATCATAGTTCCGTCTACTAAGTAATTAATTGGTTTAATCACGGGTAGTTATTTAATTTAGCTCTAATGTTGGTCAGTTTAAAAATGAGACAATGGTGCCGATTCTCTTGTCACAAAATTCTCTAAACTAGACTAAAAATATCACCAAAATTTAGTTTATTCCTGTCAAACGACGATTTCCCATTCTGAAATTGACTAAAGTGACACAACTTAACCAAATTTTAGTTTGATAGCACTAAGATGGCACTGAGATTATAATTTAGTGAAAATGGCAATTTTGCTATTCTGAATTTTACGTTTTTCACCAAATATTTTGATTGTCGTAACTAAATCTGCCTGTTTTCGCGATTTTAAAGGTGTGGAATAAAATTAGTTGTCATGAACTAAAATTCACACCAACACCTCGACTTCAGATGCAAAAACAGTACTGTATATTTTTTTCTTTTCTTTTGCTTATATCTCGAAAACGGTGTGTCCTATCGCAAAAATAATGAAAATTTCGACCCCCTTTATGAAACCTCGGAACCTCTAAAATCCAACGTGTTGGTAAAAAAAATTGTTTTTTCATATTTTCCATACAAAAAGTGAAAAATTCCATACAAAACATGTCGAGGCTGCAAAATGATGCGCGCCTCCGGCTCTAAAAAAAAATCACGTGGTACGGCAAACAAGTACCACGTGGAGTCGCAATTGTCAAATTTGATTTTAGATGTGTCAAAATTATTTTTAAATAAGAGATTTTATTTTGCAGAATAGCGTTAAGATTCTCATAGCCATAAGTAAGGAATTTTAGTGATAGTTTAGTTAGTTTAGTTCGGTGTACTACAGAATCGGCACCAATGTCACATTAAAACACTTAACTTGTAGATTCGACTAAGATCTTGAACGATACGTCTATGAAACGTTATTAGATCAATAAAATTATTATGTTGTTTCAACTAAGATCTTGCATAAAATATCCGTGATAAATTAATTAATTCAACTAACCTCATATTCGTCGTAGACATGAGCCGTTGTCATATAAACTACCTGTATTCGTTAATCCAAATCAGTGTCTTTTGCATTTCTACAAAGTAACTTTACTGCAATAATTATGGTCGAGTATCCACTGTTTTTTGTTTCAACTAAAATCTTGCATCAAATAACCGTGATAAACTGATTAATGCAACTAACCTCGTAATCAACGTAAACATGAACCGTTGCCATATGAATTACCTGTATTCATCAATCCAAGTAAGTGTCTTTTGCACATCAGCAAACTAACTTTAAAGGATTATGAATTTAATAAATATCGAACTTACAACTAGGTACTAAATGGTGTAGGAATCAAACAACAATATTTGAATTTTAACTTTATTTATGCAAAACACTTACATTACACAAAATACACTCGAGAGCAATGAATCCGGGTCACTTAAAGAATCCTAACAATCTCGGAAACTGAAAATGCTAGGTTAATGCAATAAATTGTATTTAATAGACAATGTAATACTCCTTAAATGAAGGTATTAAAACTTCTTAGTTATTGTAAAGTTATATCATAAAAAAATCAAATTTGAAAAAGGGCCACTTTCGAAGATGGAACTACGAAATTACAGCATTTGGTTTTGCTTTTGTTTGTAATCTGTCATTTATGTGGGTACATAAACCATGTTGATAGTGCTCTATATTCATTATTCAAGCTGAAATTATGTCGCTTACGCCTGAAGAATGCACCAGAATACTTACAATGCTGGAAACCGGCCGGAGTCAGCGCGATACAGCCAGGACTGTCGGTGTGTCGCTGTCAACAGTACAAAGAGTTCTCCGACGTTACGAAGAAACTGGTTCTAACCTACGCAGACCAGGAACGGGCAGAACCAGGTGTACCACAGCACGAGAAGACCGATACTTGGTGAACACCATGCTTCGAAATCGCTTTCTCACAGGAACTGAACTCACCAATCAGTTTCGACGCCTCGGAGGAAGTAACCCAAGTGCATGGACAGTAAGACGTCGGCTTGCTGAATCTAACTTAAAACCCCTTAGACCTGCAAACGGCCCTAAACTGGAGCGTGGGCATCGTATTTCAAGACTAAGATATGCCCAGAGCCACGTAAATTGGAGTATTGAAGATTGGTCAAAAGTTATGTTCTCCGACGAATCAAAATTTATGCTCTACAAGCACGATGGAAGACACAGAGTGTATCGAAGACCAGGGGAAAGATTCAAGCAAGCATGCATCGAAGAAAAAGTAGCCTACGGTGGTGGGTCTGTACTTGTGTGGGCCGGAATTTCTTCTGAAAGTCGCACAGAGCTGGTGATCATAGAAAACGGCTCTTTAACTAGCGTAAGATATGTGGAAGAAATCCTCAATGATCACGTTGGTCCATTTATGGTCAATTTAGGTGAGGATGCTATATTTATGCATGACAATGCCCGACCTCATACAGGTAGGATTGTGAATGACTACCTTCAAGAGATGAACATTACTCGTATGGAGTGGCCAGCGCGCAGCCCGGATATCAACCCGATCGAGCATGCTTGGGACGAGCTAGGCAGATGCGTAAAACAACGAAACCCTCCCCCAATCACGCTTCGTGAGCTCAAAATTGCTCTCACAGAGGAATGGGAGAATATTCCCCAAAATCGTATAAGGAACTTGGTGTACAGCATGCCAAACCGCGTAAACGCAGTAATGGAAGCACGAGGAGGCAATACGAAGTATTAAAATTCAAGAAAATCGTAATAAAGTTCAAAAATTTCATGTTTCCTATTTTTGTTTTAAGGAGAGATCAGCAGTTTTTTTCTTTATGTAATTTTGTGTTAATAAAATGTATTTTTTTTTACTTTCATTTAAGGAGTATTACATTGTCTATTAAATACAATTTATTGCATTAACCTATCATTTTTAGTTTCCGAGATTTTAACATTCTTTAAGTGACCCGGATTCATTGCTCTCGAGTGTACTTAGCTACTAATCGAAATATTAATTAGAAAAATTATTACACAATTGACGACTTAAACTACTTATACGACTTTAGATAAAACAATAAAAATAAAATATCAAATTGTATTATTGACGACTTCAATCACTGACTGATTGACATACGTCGTCAATTATACAATTTGACATTTTTTATTTTATTTTTATTGTTTTATCTGAAGCCTTAGTTGACATTTGACATTATTGTGACGATTTTACTATAATTGAAACGATTTGTCATTAATTTGTATTTCGTATTATTTTATTCTACTAATTATTTTGTTATTTTAAATTATAATAATTTTGTGTAAATTGAAAATGATAGGTTTTGCATGCCCATGTGACGGTAGAGCATGGCGGACTCTTACTAATAAATATCTATAAACAAATATCCATGTTTGCAAACCAATAAGTGAATTGATTTGATTGCGATTTATTTACATTAATTATAATGCGCATCTTAGAGTAACATATTTTTTTACATTTGCTCAGAATATTTATATTGCACGGTATATGATGCGACAAAAAATATAGAATTTGACAACATTTTCCTTTGGTTCTGGTTCTTTAACTTCATAAGCAAAAAAATGTTCATCAAATTCTAATGTTAGCAATAATTTTCCCATTAGAATCAGACTATTTGAATTATACAAGAAAATATTTAGCACTTTGAAAAAAACAGGCAATGAATCATCAGGGCTTGTGGTATAAACTAAGATAGTACCTTTGACATACCGCGTGGTAGATACGGTGGCTCAAGTAACTTGTACAAGTGACTTACTTCCACATAATAGTAAACTAGATCGTATGAATTCTTCATCAGAAGATTCAGCAAGATTTACACGAGAAACAGGACCAGTCCTGAGAGTATCAGGCAATATACCTTTTAAAAAACAATCATTTAATTGTAATTGATGTTTCATAGCTAAAGTTAATGTAATGTTCCTTCTGTTACATGAAGCATTTGACGCTATTTTAAATATTCGATGTTTGGCTTCAAATCGCATTGACCACAAGGAAACGATAGACCCATATTTTTCTAGAGCAGTGTGATAATGAACTAAATTATGGAACTTTGGTTTCAATTACTCTTTGGTAAGTGATAAATACATAGTGTTAAGCTCTGATACTGCGGTCTGTAACAATTCTTCAGTACCTTTGGCAAAAGCTGTGGATAAAACTATATCCAATACTATTTTTTATACAATTTCCATGTTTCATCCTCTCTAGGTACTAACTCTCCCACTAATAAACCAAAATATCGCAAAAAAGTTAGCATCTCTGACGCTGTCAAACGCACATTTCCATGGACTAAATGATCCATAGCCAAAGTACATGGCTGATTTCTACAGTCAGGACCATACTCGAAGTTATGGATTTTGTTATTGAGTTCAGTCAATGAAAAAACTTTAAAACATCTTATGTACTGAAGAATTATAAATTGCATCACATAGTTAGCAACCCCTTCTAAAATGTCATGCATGCAGTCGACACCTATCTGATTCTTTAATACCTGTCTCTGAAGGATTACCGAGACGAAGATCTGATTCGTAATTAGATAAAGTACGTAATAACTCTCTGTTTTCCAAACATTGCGTTTTCATAACTTGTTTTGGAACTTTACATACTCCGCAAGAAAAATTTGCTGAGAAACTTTCAACAAAACCTGATATAGCATGAACACCCAAATTATCTCCCAAGATCAATCAAAGTAAACGATGCCTGTAAAATCTGGAAGATCAAATTCAATGCCATTTTTACTCAGATAGTTGAGCTCCTCAATCACACAGTTAAAGATAACATTATTGCCAAATACTACTCTATCTGATGAGTGAAAGAGAAGAAGAAGAAATATGTTGGTAAGCGCTGAAGAACGACAAGCATACTGTAGGGGTTTTGGATCACGCCTACACTTAGATGATAAATGATAGATGACTGCTTCTCGTTGATATAGGCAGAAAGATCGCGTATTGATTGATAAATAACACAACCTTCTGCGGCGAGTGTAATTGATATGTTTATTGATACAAATGATAAGGTGCAGTGATACATAGTGCTAAAGTTACAGTTTAAATACCGTATAAAAGTGCTGACGCGCGGCACGAAAATAATTATGTATACAAAACAAAATTAAACCTGTACAGTTGTCTGTACATGCTGCCGAGGGCGCAAAGGAAGAAAAATACTTCAAATTAATAACAAATTAAACAATGCCAACTTAAAAATCTCAACTTAAATACTAATTACAAAAATCTATAAATCTAACTTTCACTTATAGGAATATCAAACTTGATTGAGTGCAAGTTAGGGGTTGATGTGCTCTCGGTGATCCTTCGAGTGGTAGGCTGCGGCTTGGGGATAGTCTGTACTTCTGTTAATTCCAATCTTGACTCCAATGCCGGCTCCTGTCCCCGCCTTCGTCGGATCCATATGATAATTAAGGTAAAGCCCGTCAGGATCCCTCCGGCCACCAGCGAGTATAGCACGCTGTACTGATGCACGTCGTGGACACTCAGTGTTTGTGTCGACTGCTGCTTAAGGTTGTCGATTTCTGATCTCAACTGGCTCCACATAGTGTGATGATCCTCGGGTACAAAAGTCTCAACCGAGGGGATGCTGGTGTTGACTATGTCATTTACAACAGACATCTGTGGAAGTTCCATCTCTTCTGCATAATGGTCCACGTGATTGATGAAATTCCTATGAGAGTAAATCTTGAAAGAGTCTCCTTTGAGCGTGCATCCTGGGCATAAGGTGATTATGCCATTGCCGGATAAAGTCTTCACTTCCGTAGTCCGTATGCCAAAAATGCGGACAGTGCATTGCTGACAACATTGATACAGCCAGTCGTTCAGGCGCTGTAACTTGATCCACTTATTTTCGCACTTCGACTGTTTGTGAATACAGGGCGATGTGATTATGTCATTGATTTTAATATCACAAATGGATTGTTTTTCTCGAATTTCATAGATGGGTTTATCAATGGAACATAATATCTTTTCTGGATTCGCATGAAGGCACTGTTGTAGGTCGTTTTCTGTGAAGAATAAAGCCAAGTCCTTTCTCAAATTAAATGCTAAGTATGGATAAGTCGGTGTGACTTGATAGCTTTTTCCTGATTCTTCCCTTTGTAGGGGTATGATTTTATCTAGCTCATATTTTTCCGTAGTAACCAGAGGAATCTTGATTTCCATAATGAGATAGTCGTTATATACTCGAGCAAACACTCGCAGTAATCTATAAAGACTTCTGATACTTGATTTGTCTACAGGCACATTGAGATCATCCTGTACCTCGTGTGTTATGATATTTATTTGAGCCTCTAATTCTTCAGGCGGTAACAGGTGAGTATCTATGCGCCCATGATAGATATCAGTGACCACATCGATGAGACCTTGTTGTACAAGTCGTAAGTTTGATAAAACGGTGTAGGCTGATAGTGCTGACGACATTAAATAAAGGCCTTGCGTTGTGTCCGATTGCACGTTGTTTACTTCGTGCAATAAGGCTTTCATCTGGTTATTCATGGACGTGAATTGTTGATTCATTATGGCCTCATTTCGTCGAATAATGCTGTACTCCGATTCAATAATAAGAGTTTGATTTTTGATAAGGCTCTGTAAATGATTTTCATTACGCGATATTTGCTCAATATCTTGTTTATACTGCTCTGCAAACTTGTCGTCCAACACCCCAAACAAGTAACTGGCCAGGTTGCCAACTCCGTTTACTAGTCCTCTCTTGTATCTTTTGTTTGGGTTCCGCAGTAAAGAATTGTAATGTTGTAGTTCGCTCAACTCGTGTTGCAGTTGTAATATGATAGCTCTGTACGGCATTCTTGATTGCGGTAGGCACGTTCGCTGACATAATTGATTTAAATACCGAACATATGTTTCTAAGTCGGTGAACCCAGACCAATACGTAGACATGTTGTAGTAGACTATTAATTTCCATTCGTCCTTGATGTGCTGTAGTTCTGATACCTTGTCGAAAAGCATAGTCCTTTGACCGTCGAGTAGCGTGATATTGTATGATATTGATGATTGCTGCATACTAGGCGATATTATCATCATTAACATAAGAAGTGCTGATGTAAATAATGTTTTCATGTTGAATTTCGACCGTTCGCGACGCCTGTTGGATGTTCCTTGATGGGAACTGTTCGAAGTGGCCTCGTTTATGATATTATTTTCTTGTATTGGCAATGGAACAAGTTTGTTGACCGGACGCTTGATAATATTATTGGTAGTTTTCAATGTCACAACTCTTACACAGTCATCTTGACCGGGATGTAGAGCTTGAACTCGCGCCATCGCCCACTTGCCAGGCGGCATGTTATCTTCTTTTATAAGAACCACATCATCTAATTTAAGGTTTTCTTTAGTGGTACGCCACTTTGTTCTTGACTGAAGCTGTTGAAGGTACTCCGTGGACCACCTTTTCCAGAACTGTTTGTTAATTGCCTGAATCAATTGCCAACGCATAGTCAGGCTCATATGATCAGGATCTGTCTGTGGTCGTGATAACAAGGATCCGCCAATAAGAAAATGCCCAGGGGTGAGATAGGTATCGTCTGGATTTTCAGAGAGTGCGCATAGAGGCCTCGAATTGAGGCAGGCTTCTATTTGACACAGCAACGTGGTGAACTCCTCGTAGGTTAATTTTTGATTACCTAGCACGCGCTTTAAATGATATTTCAAACTCTTCACCGCTGCTTCCCATAATCCTCCTGCGTTTGGCCAGACAGGAGCATTGAAGTGCCAATGTATTTCCATGTTGTGAACATCATTGATAGCACTTGGGTTGATTGAAGCCATGATCTCCCTGTATTCTTGATTCAAAAGTCGTGAAGCGCCCACAAAATTCGTACCATTATCGCTATATATATTCTTGGGTACTCCACGCCTGGAACACATTCTTCTTAAAGCTGCTAGAAAGGATGCTGTGCTGAGATCAGATACCAATTCCAGATGCACGGCCTTGGTTGCTAGGCACACGAATACTGCAATGTATCCTTTGGTAGTCTTGATGCCTCGTCCCTTATTGGATTTTATTTCCACATGTCCGGTGAAATCTATTCCGACATTAGTGAAGGGCCGAGATGGTGTAATTCTAGGCTTTGGGAGGTCAGCCATGAGTTGTTGATATGATTCTTGGTTATATCTGCGACACTTTACGCACAATCTCAGATGTTTTTTGACGCTGCTGATGCCACTGATCAACCAATATTTCTCCCTGATGAATGATAAGGTAAGTCGCGGCCCGCCGTGAAGCGTAGTGATATGAGCCTGCTGAATGATTAACTCTGCTAAACGACTTCCAGGTGATATAATGATGGGATGTTTCGCCGCATATGTGATATTTGCTTGCTCCAGACGTCCACCGACTCTTAGTATCCCGTGGTCGTCTAAGAATGGTCGTAAACAGGACAATTTGCTATTGCTGCGGACGAAGCCCCTTTTCTTTAGATGGTGTATATCTTCTTTAAAGTCTATACTTTGTGCATGTTTGATAATAAGATATAGTGCGCTTTGTATTTCGACACCGGTCAGTGCACTTCTCGCTGCACTTGATTTTTTATTGCGCAGGCTTGCGATGTAACGTGACACCCATGCCATTATGCGTACAATCTTTGTTAATGAATTGAATTTATTTAATAATTCAATTACCAAAGTCCAACTCGTTTGGCATAAGGCTGTGTGTACAATGGTTTTTTTCATTTCTTCGGTTGGAGTTTGATATTCGGTTGTGGTGATATGATATGAGTTAAAATTAAGAAGCCATTCTGGCCCTTGCCACCACAAGCGATCTCCTGATAAATTTTCATTGCTCAATCCACGCGTAGCACAGTCTGCTGCATTGTCAGAAGACCTGACGTGACGCCAATTTGATGCTGGGATGATCCCCGTAATTGTTTGTACACGGTTAGCCACAAATTGCTTCCATTTTGATATGTCCCCGTTAAGCCAGCCAAGAACTACCATCGAATCAGTCCAGGCGAAGATTTCTATTTGCTCCGAAGATAGTGTCTGAAGAAATTTCTCCATCAGTTGTGATAATAATAATGCACCTAGTAGCTCTAGCCTAGGTAATGTGACCGATTTATTAATTGGTGCCACCTTTGTTTTAGCCGTCACTAGCTTCGATGTGCGCTCGCCCTTATGATTGTTTGTTACTATGTAGATTGCACATGCATAAGCCTTTTCCGAGGCGTCACAAAATGCATGTACTTGTACGTTTTTTTCTGTTTGACCTAGATGTCTAGGTATTTGATAAATGTTGATATTTCTTAGGTCGTTTCGCAACCTTTGCCATTCTAATGATATGTGGGCCGGTAATTCTTCATCCCATTCTAGATGCGCAGTCCATGTGCTCTGGAATAATATTTTTGCCTTGATTGTGAGCGGTGATAACCAGCCAAGGGGGTCAAATATTTTAGAAATATCTGACAACAGTTGCCGTTTTGTGTATGGTTTATCGCTGTCTTGGGGTTCAATTTTTGTGTCGAAGGTAAACATGTCACTGGAAGGAATCCATCGCAGGCCTAATGTTTTCCGAGATTCAGTGTCCTTGAACTCGAATGGAGCGTTTATTTGTTCTGGTTGTAGATTTTCGATAAGCTGAGGTTCATTGCTAGACCATTTCCTCAGGTTCATACCAGCAGCTTTTAACACCGATATTAATTCGTGTTGTAATTTTCTGGCGTGCTCGATGGTATTGCTTCCCCCCATATAATCATCCATGTAGAAAGATGACTCCAAGGCGGACGCTGCTAATGGATATTGTTCAGCATGATCGATTCCAATTTGCTTCAGCGTTCTCATCGCCAAGAACGGAGCCGCTCTTGTGCCGTATGTAACAGTGGTAAGATTATATTCTTGGAGTAATTCACGATGATGACTTCTCCACAGTATAGATTGAAGATGCCGATCTTGAGGTCTCAATGAGATTGCTCGAAACATTTTTTCCACATCCGCTGTGACTACGTACTTATGTTGTCGCCACCTCAGGATGAGATTTTGAAGGTCTTGTTGAAGGTTCGGTCCATTATACATCAAGTCGTTCAAACTGCGTCCAGATGACATCTTAGACGAAGCATTGAATACAACACGGAGAGCTGTCGTTGTAGAGTCTAATTTCAGCACGCCGTGATGCGGTAAGTAGCATGCAGTATGATTTGGTCGCTCGACTTTACGCATGTGACCTAGCTCTTCATACTCTCGCATGAATTTGCGATAACCTTCTGCTAGTGCTGGATCTTTGCTCATCTTCTTTTCTTGTTGAATGAACTGAGCGACAGCCTTTGATTTTGATGCCCCCATCTCTTGTTCGAATTTGGGTTTCATGGGTAATGCTACTTCATACTGGCCAGACTCCAATCTCTTAGTGGTTGATTGGTAATACTCCTCGCAATATTGATCTGCAGATGATAATGATGATGTGGTCTCGTGTATATCTTCGACCTCCCAGAACTTGGAGATGCTGTCTATATCGTTGACGACAACGTGACATGCAAACGTCTTCACGTTGCCTGATAATATCCACCCAAGTTTTGTTTGCTAAGCGATAGGAGCTTGGACTGGCCCCTTGATAAGGCCACTCATGATAATGTCTGAGTAGACACTGGCATCCAAGAGCAAGTCAACTGGCTTTGAAATGTTATATTCAGGATCTGCCAGTCTGGTGTGTGATAAATGGGCCCAAGTTCGTTTCCTAAACGAAGCATTAGGCAAGTTATTTATAACTCGTGATACGACTAAAGCCTCCGTTGTAAAATGATAGTCCTCGTAAATTGATATGCATTCAAGTGACACTAAGCCTTTGCTTTGTTTTTGTGTCGAACCAATTCCTGATATCGCTGCTTGATAATGTTGCCTCTTTAACCCTAATAATTGGGCGGCATTTTCTGATATAAGGGATATTTGTGACCCTTGATCTAGCAGAGCTCTGAATCTCACAATGCTACCGTCTGAAGCTCTGATATTCAATGCTACAGTAGTCAAAAGGACTTCTTCATTTTCACTGGCAACGTAGTTAACATTGTGACTACTACGAGAGGTTGAAGCTGAGTCCGATGACGTTTGAGAGTGCTGAGTTTGAGTTGGTTCCAGTAGGTCACCTTGCATCGTTGAAAATGCGTCATGCATTATTGAGTTATGATCACCGTTGCATTCTTTGCACCTTCTTGTAGAAATGCATTTTTTGTCATAATGTTTGTATAAACAATTACGACAAATATTATGTTGAGAAATTGTCCTCAATTTCGCGTCCGATGATTGCGCAAGGAAGCGTTTGCATAGAAACAAATCATGAGGCGCCTTACATACTGGACAAAACCTCTTATTATTTGTGGCGTTTGATTGATATTTCTTGTAAAACGATGCGTTTTTTGAGAAGTTATGATTTTGAGGCCTAGGATGACTTGAGTTCGGCTTGCACGAATCTGAAGTTGCAGGCTTCTCCTTCTTGCCTACAGGCTCTCGAGCCATAAATTTGTTTTCAAGGAAATGCAGGAACTCTGTATATGATGTTAGATCTCGAGGCGACACACGTGACTCCATGAAATCAGTACGCGTTTCTTCATCCAGCTTCTTTGTTAGTAGATGAACTAATATTGGGTCCCAGGTAGTGATGTCAATGCCTAGATTCCGAATGCTGTTGATACACTGTGTCGTGGTATCATGCAACTTCTTGTAAGTATGATATGATGATTGCTTAGTAATCAGTGGTTGATTTAGGAAGATATCCATCTGCGTTGAAAACAGAATCTGTGGATTGTTATAGCGATGAGTGAGGATATCCCATGCTGTCTCGTAGTTTTCTGCTGATATATTGAGATGCTGGATTATACCTTCTGCCTCACCCTTGACCTTCCCTTTCAGATGTTGCATTTTCTGCGCCTTCGTGATACATTTGTTGTTATGAATCGTTTCCATGAATAAATCAAAAAAGGTCGGCCACTGAGTATATCTTCCGGAAAATGTAGGGACTTCTAATTTAGGTGTGGCTTGCTCGAGGTGAGCAGTAGAGTTTAGTTTTCTGTTCAACTCCCTTTTGATGGCAAGGTAGCGCTCTTCAATCTGCAAAAACTTGGCTTCGTATGCATCGTTGCTTCCTTTCAATTGATTATCGAGACGGAGGTGAATGGTGTCAATAACTTTCCAGAGATGTTGAAGATTCTTTAGTTCATCCTGAAGTTCCCATTTTTCCTCTAAGTCTTGAACGCTGATTCTATTCAGTAGTCGTTCTAATGCTCTAAAGTTAGTGTCCTGCTGACCAAGTAGGTCATCCCCGTGATAGGAGTATTCTTCAAAGGTGGGTAAGGAAAAGGTCGGAACTTTAGCCTCCTTATATGATGATATCATTTCCTTGGTTTTGATATAATATTCCTTCATGTACCCATGAATCCCTTTGGAGAAGTATTCATACTGATCATCTTCAAATTCCAGCAGCCTGCTATGATTGTCCTCAAAATCTTTCCAATATTTATCCAGTGAGGCTAATCGGCTGATAAGATATTCAGGTGTCTTCCTGGTTGAACTGTCCTTACGGAAATTGGTATTTATTCTCTCAATTTCCTTGGTCAGGAAGCTCTGACGTTCGAACATTGATTGTATGCTCTCCATGATAATTGATGAAAGTTAAATGATAAGTACCTGAGAAGATTCTCTGATGCTGATGATGGTAAATCGTTGATTGATTTGCTTGATGCTTGTTTCTGTAATCTCCAGCACGATATGTGCGCCTTCTCAATCTTACTGGTGAGACCCGCTTGTGGGAGGCCAGCAGACCGATTCGCTATCGTACCAGAAATCTTCAGAACACAAATCTGATAATGATACACTGATAACCACCATCCGGCTCGAAGGACCAAAAAATGTAGGGGTTTTGGATCACGCCTACACTTAGATGATAAATGATAGATGACTGCTTCTCGTTGATATAGGCAGAAAGATCGCGTATTGATTGATAAATAACACAACCTTCTGCGGCGAGTGTAATTGATATGTTTATTGATACAAATGATAAGGTGCAGTGATACATAGTGCTAAAGTTACAGTTTAAATACCGTATAAAAGTGCTGACGCGCGGCACGAAAATAATTATGTATACAAAACAAAATTAAACCTGTACAGTTGTCTGTACACATACATACGTCAAATACATACTACATCACAAGATCATCCATGTAAAACGAGTGTTCTAAGATGTCAGGAGCACAACTTTGTGGATAGTTTGGCCTTTCATCGATGGCCAGTTGCTTCAGTGTCATCATGTCCAAAAAGGGTGCGGCTTTTGTGCCATAGGTAACTGTCGCTAACTGGTATTCTTTTAAAGGTTGAGATTGATGGTTCCGTCAGATAATTTTCTGATATTTCTGAAGGGCAATTCCCGTAATTTTAAGAACGTTCACAGTCTGATCTCAGTCTCAATATGTCAAAAATACAATAAATTTCCATACATTTTTGACAAGTTTTTGACATTGATTGTCGCTGAGATGAGATTGCGACTTGAATTTGAACGTTTTTTAAGTACGAGGGCAATTCCCGTAATTTTAAGAACGTTCACAGTCTGATCTCAGTCTCAATCTGTCAAAAATACAATAAATTTCGATACATTTTACACAAGTTTTTGACATTGATTGTCGCTGAGATGAGATTGCGACTTGAATTTGAACGTTTTTTAAGTACGAGAATTGCCCTTCTGATCATCGGGATGTAGCCAGATTTTGCGAAACATTTTTTCTATATCTGCTGTAAAGGCGAATCTAAATTGTCTCCACTTTAAGATAAGGCTCTGAAGGTCTTGTTGTAAATTGGGTCCTCGGCACATAAGATCATTGAGGCTGTTTCCACTCGAGGTTTTTGCCGAGGCATTAAAGACAACTCGCAATTTGGTAGTTGATGACTCAGCTCGTTGGACGCAATGGTGCGATAAGTAGCAGTCAGGCTGTACGTGTGGTGCAACGGGTGTCATGTGTCCGAGCTCTAGGTATTCAGAAATAAACGTCCTATAATCACGTGCCAGTGCTGGTTGCTTACTTAGTTTCCGCTCTATTTGGAAAAATTGAGCAATCGATTTTGTTTTCGACTCGCCTATATTTTCCGTAAAATTTTCTTTAAATGGTATTTTAACGACGTAGCTTCCGTCTTCGCGTCTAGAGGTGGAAGATTGTTAAAACTCGATGCCTTTTTGATCTTGAGATCTTGAGATTCATGTATATCCTCCATTTCCCAAAATTGCTGAATTTCTTCGATATTATTTAGGATCACATTGCAATGGTACGTTTTGTAGTTGCCGCTTAAGATCCATCCCAACTGGGTTTGTTGGGCAATGGGCAACATTCCTTCTGATCGGACCATCCATAAGGATAGTGGAATAGATATCTGCCCCAAATAAGATATCAATAGGCCTACTTTTGTAAAATTCAGGATCTGCTAGAGTTATTTGGTTAAGAGTAGGCCAGTCTGGCTTAGGTAAGGTACAGCTGGGTAAGTTATTTATGAGCCTATTTATTATATACACGTCCGTTTCGAAGGTGAAATCGCTGACCAACGACGAACATTTAATGGTAATCATGCCCTTACAGTTGTTTTCCTTATTTCCTATTCTAGAGATATAACCGTTACATTTCCGTCGCGGTAGTCTGGATGTCTGTGACCCTTGATCTAAAAGGACTCTCATTTTTTGGTAAGATCCGTCTGCTGCTTGTACGTTGATTATTGCTGTGGCAAGCAATATTTCTGAGGGTTCTTTAAGTGGCGATGCAACTGTGTTAGTTTCTTGCTGCTGAAATGGTGATTTCGTAATCATGGCTGCATTTGACCCAGATCGATGCGACGTAAAACATTCATGCAAAATGGTATTGTGTTCTTTATTGCATTCTTTGCATTTTATTTTGGAAAGGCATTTTTTGCCTTCGTGATAATGTAAGCAATTATTACAAAGATTCAAGTTAGCAATAGCATTTTTACGTTCGTTAGGTTGCAATTCCAATAATTTTTGACATGATGATGATTTTCGATGATCACTGGAGTCGCAAATAGGGCATTGCTTGCGATTGTTAATTTTTTGTTTGGACTTTGACGATTGCGAAACTTGGTTTGTTGAGTAATTCGTTTTAGGATCGTTATAATTTCGTTTATAATTGAAACCCTTTGAAAATGATGATTTGTTATTGGATTGGAATGGGGATGATTTCTGCGTGGAATTTTCATGCTTCTTACGTGAAGTTTCCAGCATCATAAACTTAGTTTCCAAAAAATTAAGGAAATATTCCAAGACGGGCAACGGGCGATTTTAAGGCTTGTAGATAATCCTCGTATGTATCCGAGTCCAATTTTTGAGACAATATACATACCAGGAAAGGGTCCCAGGAAGACACATCGACTCCCAGATTCTTGATAGCATTCACGCTCTCGTACGTAGTGTCGTGAATGCGTTTTATATTATTAGATGATAGTTGCTGGTTTGCAGGGATTGTTGAGATATGAAGTGAAGATCAGTCGTTTATTATTATAACGATGATTGAGGATATCCCAGCATACAGAATAATTGTCGGAGCTTATTTGGAGATGTTGGATCAATTTTTCGGGCTCACCTTTGATCTTACTCTTTAGAAACTGCATCTTTTGTGCATTCGACAAAGAGGGGTTGTTGTGCACTGCTTCGGTAAAAAGATCTTTGAACGAAATCCACTTATTGTAATTTCCGTCAAAGGTGACTATCTCCATTTTAGGAGAAGATTTTTCAATATGAGCAACAGAGCACATCTTTTTATTGATGTCTTTCTTGATTTTGTTATAGTATTTCTCATAATGAGTAAATTGTTCTTCGTACTCGGGCTTTGATCCGCCATACTCGTTGTCTAGCTCCCAATGAAGCGAGTCAACAGCCGCCCAACGAGATTGTATCGTCTTGAGGATGTCTTCAAATTCCCATTTTTCCGTGACGAGATCAAGGTCGATATTGGAAAATGTTCTTAAGAAAGCCTTAAAGTTGGTAGCTTGCTTTTTAAATTGCAGTTTAGCATTGCAATTGGTAGCTTGCTCTTCCAGAGCAGGGGTTCTAGAACCGACGTGAGATGCGAGGTTCGAGGTTTGAGATTCCGCAGTAGGTTGGGACGTAGGAGGTTTCAATTCAGGGGTTTGCGGTCTGTTTGCGAGAGGGTTATAGTTCTGCATAGTAGTTTTAATGTTTATATATTTTTCCTTCATTTGATCGTATTGATTGGTACTGAAACATGTATGAGATTGATCACCAAAAGATACCAAAGTCATATGATTATTATGGAACTCTGTAAAGTATTGTTCCAAGGTAGCTAATCGACGACGTAAGTAGTCTGAGGTCTTGCGCTCTGCACCATCCTTCTTGAAATTAGTGAAGAGCTTATCTACGGCTTCTATTAGTTGTTGTTGGGTCGCTAATAGGTTATCCATTTGCGACATTATAAAGATAAAAAGAGACCTTACTTGTACTGAAGGCTTCTTTAGAGATCAAATGTCCTTGCGATGGCTGCAAGAACAAACCTGGAGTAACAGCGCGATGAGATGACGCGATGCTTTCGTAAAACCCAGGTTCAATCAGGATCAGCAGGATGATGAGATTTTTGGAAGGTAGATCCACGCAGTTCAATTTACCAGGGTCTGGTAATAAGTTCCAAGCGAGACACTCACACAGTACAGTTAGTAGATACACGCGTAATAGTCCCGCTCCTACGGCTCGAAGGACCAATGTTCGGGGTTGGGGTGAGATTAAGATAAAATGAGATTAAAGATTATAAAAATAATATATTTCAGTAATACAAATGGGATAACGATTAAAACTAATGAGGTGAATGGGATGTGATTGAGTCGCGCTCGATATGCTATCCGAAAGCGTACTGACTATTTTACTTAGGTAATACATAAAAATAATATTCAAGGCATAGCGCGGTGTCGCAATTACGCTGACATGTTTATTATTGTTCGGCGATTGACCTGAACAGTATGACATCTTTATTCTTCGGTTTATTCAAAAAACTCTTCCCATTGTCACTTTAAGGGTTGTGCTATGCTGAACGGTTAATTAATAAAATCAAACTTATGGAGACTTTTTAAAAGAACCATGACGTTAAGGTGTATGAATGTAATAATGACTGAATTTAATACTACACAGAATCGTTTGCAACAAAAAAGTACTACTGCACTATCTAGTTCTCTTTATTTATACCAGTGTTCAAGTCCAATGTACCCCAGAAAAATTAATGATTCTTGTAGGATACACATACGGCAGCCTGGTACTTTGACTGAAGTCAAAAAGATGTTTTTAGGGTTTCATACCTCAAAAGGAAAAAACTGAACCCTTAAAGCATCACTACGTTGTCTGTCAGTCTGCCAAGAGCCTTTTTCTAAGGAACGTGTGGAGGTATTAAGTTGGAATTAATATCAAATATGTAAGTCTACGGTCTCTTGGAGTTCTGAAAAAGTCAAGCTTCTAAGTCAACACAATAAAAAGATTATGGTCATTTGTAATACATATTATGATACTCGCAAATAAATCAAACCTATAGGGTATTTCCTGTTAACCTAAAATCATAAAATTTGGCAAAAAGCAAGGCTCACAGCACAAATAAATGAAAAAGTCTAAAAATTGTTAATTTGTAGTTTAATCACTTATAAATAGCGATTGAAAATAGATATTTGCAGTTGACAAATTGATTGTGATGTATATCAATGTATGGGAGAATCGAACCATTTTTATGCGTGTATTTCTAAATAACTAATCTGTTAATGTATTGTATGTATTCTAGGAACGACATTAAAATAATTTAATTACTATTATTATTAAATTAATAACTAAGTAATCTGTAGTATTATGACTATAAGAAGTGTAATATATTAAAAGTGATTCGTGACGAATGGATTAAATTTTATGACAAGATTGTAAAGAGAGCTTGTCCAGTGTGTGTTCTCAAAAAATACAAGTAAAACAAATAAAAGAATTTCGGGCGCCGTGGAGATTGCACACTATGTTTTAATTCCGGATAACTTACCTTCGTAGAGTCAGACTTTTAATCTGCCGGAGGTAGCTGTAATGTGAGATAATTAAAACAAAGGAAATAACCTTGTTAATGCCTCATTTAATTGCCAGTAGCTTCCAAGTAAGTAAAACTATGACTAATGAAGATATTATATTACTATTATTATCATTATGGCTATTGTTATTATTTATTTTTATTTTATTTTATTTCTTAAGAAAACTTACAGCTAGGATACATATACACACATCAAAAGTGTCTAGGGATCAACATATATTTTTGCAATAACTTTTCTCCTGATTGATATTAATTAAAATTTTCTTTAAGGATTCATAAAATAAAGTGTTTTCGTTTGTCACAGTAACGATAAACCAAGTCACCTTTGCATTAATAAAGAAATTTGCCATTTTCCTAATAAAGGGATTTTTGACATTTGAACCACTAACACAAAAGTTCGAAAAAAAGACTGAAATAACAGTTTTCTTTAAAATTTTATTGGGTAACTTAAACAATTAATAATCCGTGTTTCTACCGCGAACACTAACAACACAAGAACATCGGTTTGGCATACTCAAAATGAGTTCATCCAAATCACGCTGTGGAATGGCCGCCCATGTTCGTTGCAACAACAAAAAAAGGTCTTCTTGCGACTGGATACCCTCCATATTCGGCAGAGCTCTTCTCTGTAGCATATCCCATGCATGCTCAATCGGGTTCAAGTCTGGCGACTGAGCAGGCCAGGGCAGGACATTGATGTTAGCTGCGGCGAGAGTCTGTCTTACAACTCTTGCGGTGTGCGGTCGTGCATTATCATGCATTAACTGAAATAAGGGACCGATTTGCACTTGTAGAGGAACGATGACGTCTGATACAATCGTCTCAGCATAAATTTGAGCGTTGAGGTTGCCTCTGATCCAAATCAACTCAGTTCTTCCGCCGATCCAAATACCCGCCCATACCATGATGGTTCCACCACTATAAGGATGGACTTCCTGGCAGGATTTTAATCGCTGTTGGCGTCCAGGGGTTCTCCAGTGTCGTATACGTCTTGTATCCGGTCTCATACCAAAACGAGACTCATCAGAAAAGCACACGAAACGCCATTGTTCTTCTGCCCAATTTCTGTGTTCAAGAGCCCATTGATATCGAATCCTACGATTGTGCATTGCTATAGGTGGTACCCGTAGCGGTCTTCGGGAATGAAGGTTCACTTCATGCAAGCGGTTTCTGACTGTTTGGTCGCTAATTAAGTTCCCTGAAGAGTGATGAAGCCTCACGGCTAACATCATGGCGGTTATTGTTGGAGCTCTTCGAGTTAAGATTTGAATGTATCGGTCTTGTCTCCGTGTGGTGCAGCGATACCGTCCTCCATGGCGCTCAGCCACGGTACCAGTGCTTCGGTAACGTGTCCAAAGTCGACTGATAACACTCTGACTTGTATTCAGAGCTAAAGCCACAGTACGTTGCCGGGAACCAGCTTCTATCATTCCCACGGCTCTGAGCATTTCTTCCCTGCTTAAATGACGTCGCCGCTCCATAATAACGTTGGTTTTAATCAGTAGTAGGGAAACAGTAGCACTAATAATGTCTTCAATGCGTTGTATGTTTTTATAGGGAAAATATTGACAGCTGATTTTCATCTTTTACTCGAATTTGATTCACAGTTCCTGATTCAAATTATGAAATGCACCAAAAAGGATCCATATAAATTTATAAAATCATAAATTTATTACAAAGCCACATCTTAATCTCAAGAAATCCGCATAAAAATGCTTGATCCCTAGACACTTTTGATGTGTGTAGTTGACAGTTAGTGAAAGAAGGCCAATTAAAAGTTTTCACTGACAATATTAGGGTAGCACAAGAAAGTATTAGGAAGAAGGTATTAGGTATTATTATTGCATCTTGTGATATTAAATAAAAGGGAAAAAAAAATGGATTAATTAAACCTCCATAGACGGCGTCCAGACATACACCCCGTCAGCCTGGCTTCTCAGAATAGCAATAAAAAGAAAGGAAAAAGAAAAGGAATAAGAAAAAGGACGCCGTGTTCCAGCTGTAACAAGATAGAAATGGGTTAGAATGTGGATTGTTTGGGAATCTCTTACGTGAGGCACGTGGCGTTCCACGAAGATAAACTCACCGTCCTTTCCAACAAAAATTACATTGCCTCAGCGCACCCAAAATCCATGTGGGCGACAATCGCTAAGGCAATTCAATAATATATGTGGGCCTGAAACAATAATTTGGAATAGAACACGCGCTATGTACTTGGACCAATCATTTTCAAAAGGAAACGAAATCTTACCAAATAAATGGAGGGTCGTTGCCTCGACACCTCTCAGAGGGTGTAACAGAGCCCTACGCCATCAATAGGCCAAGGTAAGGGCTGGATGCCGCCGGGTTTAGAAAAAATATATGAGACCATCCTGTCTAGTCAAGAAAAATTCGCAAAGTGCCGATGCAGTATGCACATTGACAGCTCGGTGACTCGGCGCGCACAGACAACCAATGACAGCTAATGTGACGTTCCGAAATTTACTAATTGATTAGAAGCATGTAACGATGTTTAAAATTCGTTACAGAAGGAAACTCCTATAATTTAATATTTTTAAATACTTTTACCTAATTTTATATGTTTCAATGTCAATCTTGATTTTGATAAACCATGATTGATAAATTTTGCATGGCTCACGGTCGAATAACTTGAGACATGTACCTATACTCAATAACACCATTGTAACAGTGTTTTCTGCAAAAATAAATAATTTAATTTGATTTGATTTTATATGTAGGTATAATATGGATCTTTGGAATGAGCAACTAGCTTCATCTTTTTGACTGACCAACCCGCTGACAGTTCAAAAGTGCCTGTAATTGGTATATTTTAAACAAATGCTTTGAGTTTGAGAACATATTTTTCAACTACAATGTTAAGTTTGTTTTTGGGATAAATTTAATCCAACTATTTCATTGCGCGTGGTCCGACATGAAACTGTAACGATTTACCAACAGTCGTTTGGTCCATGAACCGTTTGGTCAACATTATCTTTGAACCATTAACTTTTCATCCAAAGGACTTTTCACCCACGAACGTTTCGCCAACATAACTCTCACCAACAATAGAAGGGTATCTGGCGCTTGGCGGCCGCTGCCGTGGCACGCTCGCTTCGCTCGCTCGCCTTCGCGCGCTCGCCTTCGCGCGCTAATGGTCACTGTTCTAACCTAACCTAACCGAAATGATTCACCAACAATAGAGGATCTGACGCTTTGCGGCCGCTGCCGCGGCACGTTAAGCATTCACTGACTTAGAGTTATGTTGGCGAAACGTTCGTGGGTAAAAAGTCCTTTGGATGAAAAGTTAATGGTTCAAAGATAATGTTGACCAAACGGTTCATGGACCAAACGACTGTTGGTAAATCGTTTCAGAGCCGTCCGACATGCTGGTTGGTTTTTTTTTTATTTAAAAGTATTTTTGGTTCAGTTCAGTTTGTGTGGGGTAGACCTCGAGATGCAAAGCTGCAGATAAAAGCTACAAAAAAAAAACAATTTTGGAGTCAAAACTTCTAGGACTAGTCTTGATGATTGATAAGCAACCAATAGAAGAATTAATTCTGTAAGTCGGATGAGTCACGACTAGGGCTTGCAATCCGGATATCCGGATATTCGTATTATCCGGATATCCTCTGATTTTCAAATCCGGATTTTACTTGCATCACCATCCGGATTTTTCGGATGTTACGGATAGTTGTATTTCTCTTTTAAATATTAAATAAAAAGCAGTCATCTGTAAAGTACATAACCGTTATTACGTTATTTATTATTTTAATATCAAAATAAATGTACAACAAATTGAAGACTCCGATGGTGAAGAAGGTTTTATTGTAGCTACAAGTAATGTACATGCAACTGGTCGTAGAACTGAAGTTTGTTTACAAGATTATAACGAAATAATAAAAAGAGCTAAGAAAAGTAGTCAAGAATTCAAGATGTCTAAAAAATCACCGACCAAGTCTGCGGTGCTTTATAAATACACCGCAGAAGGAAAACAAAAGAATATATGTAACCATTTAGGAACTTCCATGAAAGAAGATTCATTAGATTGTTTAAGCTTTTTAAGATCATATTTCCAGAATTTGGATAAACAATCATTAAAGAATTTCGTAATTTATATTTTATAGGACAATTTGATTATTTTGTTCATTTTTGTTTTATTATATTTGATTTATACTATTGTTGTTTAATAATTGAGCTGATTTGCCAGGGAAAGAGATATTGTTATTTAATTATTATGTTTTCAATAGGTTGATTTGATCGGGATGTTGTGATAATTATGTGATAAATGTAAGATCTAATTTATAATTACAACTGTTTTTATAGAAGAAAAGATACAAATGATTTTTGCGGTTTCGTTGTTTTATTGTATAATTTTAGATCTTTTTTATGTGATTGTTACTTGAAATATTGGTATAGTTTATTATTTCTTTGTCATTTTGCTTGAGAGACTGAAAAACGTGTCACAAAAGCTTATCAGTATTATTTATAATAAAAACTAAAAAAATATCCGTATTATCCGCATTATCCGGATAATCCGGATACTAAAATATTAATATCCGCATTATCCGGATAGTAAAAATGAACGGATATTGCAAGCCCTAGTCACGACAGTCGTCGGTTCGGTTGCAGACGGCGAGGTGATGATCCGCTCGGGCGACCTGCACTCGGACGGGTACCACCTGCTGGGCTGCGACCTGCGCTGCCTGGCCGAGGTGCGGCGCAAGCTGGCGGCGGCGGGCGCGGCTGCGCATGCGCCGACGCTGCTGCTGGCCGAGTGCGTGCTGGTGTACCTGCGGCCCGACGCGGCCGAGGTGCTGCTGCGCTACCTGGCCGAGAGCTTCCCGCGCGCCGCGCTGCTGGTGTACGAGCAGTGCAACCTGGGCGACAAGTTCGGCGAGGTCATGGTGCGCAACCTGAGCGCGCGCGGCTGCGTGCTGGAGGGCGTGCGCCTGACGCGCTCGCCGGCCGCGCAGGCGGAGCGGCTGCGCGCGCTCGGCTTCGACGCGGCGCGCGCGTGGGACATGGAGGCCGTGTGGCGCTCCTTCGCCGAGGAGGACCGCGCGCGCGTGGACGCGCTGGAGATGTTGGACGAGCGCGAGCTGCTGCAGCAGCTCAACACGCACTACGCGCTGTGCGTGGCCACGCGTGGCGACATCTTCGCCGACATGGACCTCAACGCGTAGGCGCCCGCGACCATTCCCGCAGTTTACTAACCTGCGTTTCGTACCCGGTCGTCATCGATGTTTCGTGTACTATTTCAGCGATAACAGCTTTGTTGTAATTGTTTGTATGGTCGATATCGAATAGAAGAAGACTGCCATCATTTACGACTCACGAAATTATCAAATGAGTTGCAAGGAGTACTGCGCATATAATCTTGTCATTAAGACACTGTTTTGCAGAGATTTACTTGTGCACGAGAGACGCTGTATACAGGGTGGAAAAGAAGGCGGCAGGGATCCAAAACTGTTGATAGAGAAAGGGATCCAAAATTGTTGATAGAGAAAAATCCTTTAATTTTCTATAATAAGTATACTTACCTGCTTTCATTTTTTTTTATATAGCTTGCTTCATCTGGAAAGCAAGCTGAGCCGACACAAATTCGCAAAAATAATATCTTGTATTTTTTGCCACCAAATTGATAATATCACTAGATTTAGGCAAAATCATTGTTACCTGTAGGCCAATTCTCGTACTTAAAAAACGTTCAAATTCAAGTCGCAATCTCATTTCAGCGACAATCAATGTCAAAAACCTGTCAAAAATGTATGTAAATTGATTGTAACTTTGACAGATTCAGACTGAGATTAGAATGCGAACGGTCTTAAAAATACGGGAATTGCCCCTCAGATCTGTTTTTATTTTCATAGGATTCTTTATTGGGTGTTTTATTAAAGGGGGTAAGTATGGTTGACCCTTTCGATTGGAGGCAAAAATCATATGTATTTTGCACATTTTTATTTATTTATTCAGTTCCTGGAAGGCAATGGGAGAGAATACTGCGTGTTCAGATGTTCAAAAAATCGTACAGTTCATTTCCTAGTAATTAGAAAACGGAGGCAAATTTTCTCACAATAGACGCCGTTTGTCTGAATACCTCGGAAAACTTCAACTTTTTGAACATCGCGAAAATTGGTTTTTTTCATACACAATATCTAGACTAGTTTTTCTTCCACATTTTTAGATAAAAAAATTGGCCTTCTGGCTGAATAAAGCTTAATTCCTTAAAAAGCATTTATTATAAATACCTACCTACCTAAATGTTTCCTTTGAGTATCTACTTTTATTTTAATTTATATAAATCTATTTTAAAATGTAAGAAGATTCCTTCCCACCACTGGCCATCTTTTATTTACCCTTTAAATACACGAATAATGTAAATCTAAATGGGTTTACTCTCCTGCGTATAAAAATACTGAAAACTTGCAATACCTCAGCATTATTAAGAGAGGTGCAATTTTATTCCAGAACAAAACAATTATTTTGTATTTGATTAACCCTCGACTTCGTGGGGTTAGTAACTTAGTAAACTGGGGGTTGAATGAAATAATTTTTGTTATTTCCTTGGGAGTGCGGACCAGTAATCCCGACACTAAAGTGACGGGATTACGGAAAGTGAAATCGGGGAAAGTGAATAAATCACACTTGAGGTAAACCTCAAGTATGATTTATTCACTTTAGAATAGAAGTGGATAACAATCTTTGGAAGTGGCTGCGTCCCCGTAAGAAGGCGCGGCGAGTGGTACCGGGGCATCGCCCCCCGGCCGCGGATGCAGAACGGTGGCCCGTAAATACGGGCCCCTCATTTTGTTTGCATCCATTGGCTTACGGTATGTGGCCCGAATGCATACCTACATGCAACCTACATGTGAGTGGTTGCTATGAGTTTTTCTGTAGGCGCGCCACGGCGCTGTTTCACAGCGCCGCTATCTTCACGACACCTCGGCGGTCTGTCCCCGCCAGGTGAGACCCCCAGTTACCTGGGGGACGACCAGCGACGAAGGTGCCGACTCGACGCTCCTACAGAATAGGGTGTGTGGCTCCCGCCCGTCCTGCTTCCAGAGCTAGCCGGTCACGGTCCGAGCTAAGAAGCCGTCGTGTGCGTGTGAGCGGTATTGTACTGTGTAACACCGCTCAGTGTCTACGCGAATCGCCGCCCGCGCCGCGCATTCACGTGTGTGTTTAGGCGCCTGTATAGAGGTGGGTGTCTGTATTTCGTTTACGTAACGTGCCTATATTAACCTAGCACACGCTACGCAACGGATGTATGCGGTGTTGTAGAGTTCAGTTGTTTCGAGTAAGCCGCGTGTAACCTGGATGCGGCTTACTCGGGAGTCAGTCCGGTGCGATGGGGTCGTCGTCCGCTACCAGGTCGCGGGGTAGGGGTCTCGCGTCAGGGGGGCGCGCATGCCAGGGCGCTAACTGCTTGCAAATAAATTTCTTAAAATAGGCAATTTATTCCCAGAAGCAGAAGGGATTTTAATTGCGATAGAAGACCAGATAATTAACACGAAAAATTACTGAAAATTTATTATCAAAGATCCATCAGTAACAAATGATAAATGTCGCAAGTGTCACATTCAACCAGAAACAATTCAGCAGATAACAGGAGCGTGCACAACGCTCACGCAGACAGACTATACACAAAGGCACAATCAGGTAGCAAATGTAATCCATCAAAAATTAGCACTCAAATACACACTCATACAAGGCACAAACACTCCTTACTACAATTACACACCACAAACTATCCTTGAAAATTACACACATAAACTTTACTATGACCGCGCCATTCTCACCGACAGGACAATTCTCTACAACAGACCGGTCTCTAACCCTACAGGATAAAATTAATAAAGTTACGCTATATATCTAAACTCAACTCTGCTGTAGTTTCTACTAGTTCGCTAAACTAATTGTTCTAATTGTTCGCTAAACGTTCGAACTGAGCAGATGTCTGTGTAGGTACATACAGCAGAGAATTGTGTTTAATTGAGATGTCTCGAATATGCAGTGGTTGTAATGCGGAAATACCTAATATGCTATTCATGGAGTGTTGCAAAAAAAAGATACGGTCTAGATTGTCTTGGAATAACTATTGATCAAGTCAGTGAAGAAGAAAAAGGACAAAGGAGACTTTTTCCTACCCTAAAAGCTAACGGCGAACTATTGGTTAGATCAGATTGTGTTAAATATTTGGGAATTTGGTTGGATACAAACTTGCGATGGGGAAAACACGTAAAGGAAATTGTCAATAAATGTTCAAAATTTTTTAACATTTTGAAAGTGTTGGCGGGAAGTACTTGGGGTGTACATACCAAACACTTACGTAGGTTATATATTTCTTTAATAAGAAGTAGGCTTGACTACCGGTAGCTTTATTTATGATTGTGGCGCAAATATTCATACTAACAAATTAGATAAAATTCAGAACCAAGCATTACGAATTACGGTAGGATTCATAAAAAGTACCCCTATCCATGTAATGGAGTGCGAGTTAAATATATTACCATTATATTTGAGAAGACAATATTTAGCGTATAAATTTATGTTGAAGAGTGTGTCCTGGTCTAGCAATATAACTGTTGATATGATATGGAACTTAAGTGAGCTCTGTCATAATAGATACTGGGAAAGCAAAAAAAAGCCTTTACTTGCTGAAACAATCAGGGATATAAAAACAATTCAAGTGTCATCATCTCATACGCTTAGGATGTTTAGTTTGGATATCTGGATATCAGCCATTGAATTGCAGGAGAGTAGGTATTAAAAGCATAGAGCAACACGGACCAGAGGGGAGTAGCCATACGCAGGCGTTCCCCTCTGCCAAAGTACAAGTCCACGCGGTCCTATGCGTACAATAAAACTAGTTGCAGCCGCTCCATTCACTAGACTAAATCTAGTTGCGCGGCTGAATCGACGTCCCACAAAAATGCCGAATTGTTCAGTTTTTTGCTGCAAAAAGAGGTCTGCCACGTCAAATTTACAAAAAGATGGCGTTACCTTTCATATGTAAGGAATTTTTAATCAAATTATTACATTTTACTCCGTTTTAAACTTATAATTTACAATAATAACGGTCGTGTTGTTTCGGATTCGTCTACCAACACAGGCCGCTCGCCTTCATACAATATGCGGATCGGTCGAGCGACTGATCCGAGTGTTTTCGCTGTCACCGAGCGATAGTGTTGTTACCGGTTAGATATCGGTAAAAATGGCAAATGCAAAGGACTCTTTAAAGCTATATCTCTCATGCATATAATCATTTTTGAGATTATGCCTTCTGATTTAATTATTATAATTATGTATATTGTGAGCTTTATTTTGATATTGTTTAATATTAAAATTGCGTCAAATTAAATTTAATACAATACTTACGAGTATTAATACATTATATTAAAACTACTAAGTGTGAAGCGCGACCATATTGTTTTTATTTATTTATTTATTGCAGTTTTCTTATAGATTCGAGTTTAAAGGATATATGGAAGAACTTTTGTAATAACAGACTTACCTGGATACCTACAAGAAACAGTGTCATTTGCTCAGATCATTTCAAGACCTCTGACTTTCAAGTGTTGGCGAACAATAGAAGGAGATTGGTCGAGGGCACCAAGCCAACTCTAATACCACACTGTACTTGTTCCGTAAGTTTTTTTTATATCATAGAGAAGGCAAAAAACCTAGTCCACCCGATGTAATGCCTCGTGCCGCCAGTAAAATGTTGGTTATGTAGTATGGTTAGTCATAGTTGGTAAATGAAGCTTATATTTTTCCACTACAAAAAATATTTTTATATTCATATTTTTTAGTTAAAAGCACAAGTGCTAAGTTAAAAGCTCAGCTTATAACTAAAGCATTTGAACTAATACATGAAACTGGAGTGGAAATAAAAGCATTAACATGTGACGACGCAAGAGCAAATTTAGCGATGGCAACAGAACTGGGTTGCTGCTTAGTTGCAAATAAAATGCAAACTACCATAAATTAGATCCTACAACGGGGCAACAAGTTAAATTTTTTTTAGACCCGAGTCACATTAATTCGAAACACTTTTTGTGACTACAAATGTTTCTACGATGACAATGGAAATAAAATTCAATGGTCATTTGTGGAGGCATTACCTACATAAAATCCAAGAGGAAGAACTATTTTTTATGGCAAATAAGTTGAGAGCAAATCACATTTATTACAAAACATAAATAATGAATGTTCGCCTCGCAGCACAATTGTTCAGCGCAAGTGTTGCTGACGCACTTGTGTTTTGTGAAAAAGAATTAAATTTACTGGAGTTTTATGGATTGATTGACTGCAACTTCAAAGTTTATTTCACTGATAAACGACGGTCACGTCAAAATGGTTATAAGAGAGCAATAAACTCTGAAAACTATGAGAAAGCTTTTAGAAAAATGGACGGAGCTCAAAAGATTTTATTGAGCTTATCAACCTATGTAAAAAAACGCAATGGAGAGTCTACTAAAATTAAATTATTAGATTCTCCACGATACACAGGTTTTTTGGGAATTTTGATCTGCATTGAGAGTACAAAGTCTATCTTTCAAGATTTAATACAAAACCAACAAAATGGTCTGAAATATATGCCCCTCCACAGGATCAGTCAAGATCACATCGAGCGGTTTTTTTCGATTGTAAGAAGTCATGGTGGTTATTCCGATAATCCCTCAAGCTCCCAGATTGAGACAATTTATAAAAAAAATCTTATTAACACAGAACTAACATAAACTGGAAGCGGAACGAACTGCATTCCATTGGAAAAAATTACTATACTGAATTGCACATCTGCATTAGAAAAAATTAATGCTTCAACCGTACGACAATACCTACAATACGAATGACGCTACTGACGAAGTCAACTTTACCAATATTACTGACGATTTGATTGATGAGATTGAAGCTCCAACTTTTTTATCTCCTTTTGCCGAGAAAGAAGTGGAATACATAGCTGGATTTGTTATTTTCTCGACATCAAAAAAAAATTAAGTGCAATACGTGCATCAAAGGTTTGCTCGGGCCGATTGATGAAAAAAGCTTAATGCATCAAAAAAGCAGAAGAACGTTGCTGTATGCTTCAAAAGAGGTCATTTTTTTATGCCAGATTTGTGAGAAAGAAATAAGACATCGTATAAGTGACGACAATAAACCTACACGATCTTGTACCACACACCAAATCGTGCCAAAAGCTTTAAAAAAGTTTATTGGCAAAGACTTGTTTCCCTCTATCAGTTACCATTCTAATGAAAATGATTTTACAAATCATAATTTGGAACTGGCCAGATTAATAATAGAAAAATATACTGATACAAGAATTTCTTTCTTAATGGAAAAGGCCAACCCACAAAAATGTATTCGACATATTTATAAAAAATAAAAACCATTTTAAAAACCAGTGATAGATAAAACTATCACTGGTTTTCAAAATGATATAAACATTTAAGTTAACTCTCCTATGATAATTGTTGGATGAATAAATAAAATCCTATCTTTATTATAATATCCACATTTGTATCACTTTTTAAACCTGATTTCCCTAACAGAGTTCTCGAATTTATCGATAATGCATATCGACAGTTGTTACAGCCACGGCTGTTCGCAACTTGTCAATGTAGTTGTGTCACTTCATTACACTGTTATGACACCGAATGCAGCTATGTGTGTGTGAAATTGTTAGTGTATTGTTATAATTGTTAAGTGTGGGTTTCGTAGTGACAGCCGATTGTTTTTGTGTGGGAGTCTGAGAAAGTGTGCGTGGCGCAGATTTCCCCCCCCAAAAAATGACAGACATTTCTGTATCGGGAACACACGCTATGGCTACTCCCCTCCGGTCCGCCGGTGGTCCGTGTTGCTCTATGATTAAAAGTGATCTGGAGTGTGTAACGGGCAGTAAAACCTCATTTGAATCTAATGCTCTATTAAATAATGTAATAGAAGAACTGAATACAAAATACAGGGGTTGGCATAAGTTCTATACTGATGGGTCGAAGAGTGCACGTGGACAGGGGGTTGGATACTTTTATCAAAATTGTAATGTTAGAACTGGTTACAGAATAAATACCTTTGTATCCATTATGACCAGTGATCGGAGTAGGTAGATTGATTTTTGGTACTTGTATCATAAATGCACACAGAAAGAATAACATGGTTATGCCATTTTCCCGGAAAGTAATTCAATTAAATATTGTTAATGTTGGTAAGTAGTGATATTATTCCTACTCAATTCAAAATTTAAAGGAAGGTATCAAAACTAAATTAATTCATTATTTATCTGTTGAATAATAAAAACAATTCTTTGTAATAATAATAAGAACTTTTATAGATAGACATAAATTGTTGCACTTAAATATAAATATTTTCATAGTGGTCATGGTAATTTGCATTAAGGGTAGAATAAATGACGGGGCCCCATAGAGGGCCAATGCCTGCTGGGGTCGTGAGACTGTTCTAAGGATGCACCACGACTCTGAAACGTAAAGGGCATATGAAGGAACAGGTTGATTTTAGTCAGATTTTGGGACCAAAGAAAAAAGATAAAAATCAACATTGTTTATTGTTAAATATGTACATTTTACATTTATTCACATTTTTAATCTTCATCGATTACAATGTCAAGTAACGTTTTCACAACACAGTAACAAACAAAGATGCGCACTCTACGAACCGAAGTAAACGAGTGAGCTACCTGGCATGTCGTCGGCGGGCGTACGCATTGTTCTGATAACCGGTTATTGTACCACCCATGATCCTTTGTTCTGATTGGTCGTTGGGTTTTGTCAAATCGTGACTGTGTGCCGTTAAGAGCGCTTATACCTTATGAGTGGCAACGTCGCAATTTAGTGTCATATTTCGTGGTTTTCAATTTTTTTTCATTTAATGGTGCTATATTTTAAAAATCTGTTTAATTAACTTTTTAGAATTACGTGAAAGTGTTTAAAAAGTAAGTAACCGTAATGCTTACAGTTATTTTACAATGAAAATAACGCCCTGCAAGTTTCCAATGTATTATTTGCATATAAATAGAACTGTAAACGCAACGATTTCTTACCTTTTACACAGTTTTCACATAATTCTAAAAAGTTAATTAAACAGATTTTTAAAATATAGCTCCGATTAAATGATAAAAATTGAAAACCACGATATATGACACTAAATTGCGACGATGCCACTCATAAGATATAAACGCTCTTAAAAAAAATATGAAGAATAATAAAGAATAATATTGCTCATTTTATTACAATTCCAACCTTTTTTTTGAAGATGGCAAATCATCAAATGACTCCTTCCACTCTGGCAGAATAAAATTCCTACATAAGTTCCGGTTTTTTTAATAATCCACCAATTCCGGAGGAATGTCCATATTAATATATACGTTTCGGATCAATGACCCCATTTCAATCTACCTACTCCGATCATCATTGATTATGACGCTGGAACTTATCGCGATATTTCATGCAATGTCATATGCAAGTGAACGAAAGGTAAACAAAATTGTTATTTTTTCTGATAGCAAAAGCGCTTTGCAACACGTGGCTCGATGCGCCTCTGGCATCAGAGGTGTTTCGATAGCCTACGATATTATCAGTATTATTATTTATAATTTTAATAAAAATGGCATTGAGTTTAGACTGCAGTCGGTTCCGGGTCATATTGGTGATATTTTCATATTGGTCATAAGGGTAACGAGGAGGCTGATCGAGTATCTAAATTAGCAGCAGTAGAAGGAAATGAGTTTAATTTTTTGCCGGACTACTCAGATTTGATCCCTAAAGGAGAATGAGTAATGATGGGCCCACCTCTCAATAGGAATAAGACACTCATAAATGAATAGGTATGTTTATGCAGAATAAAACTTATTATTACGACTAAGGTCAAAAGTCAGTACTTTCGGAGTTATACTACTTATTATACTGCCATAAAAGTGACCGTAGTTTACTTCGTTATAAGATAAACTATGGCCAGACTCAAAACGGACGGCACCTATCTGCTTGCTCCTTACCTGCGCCCCCACCCTACCCGCTGCGCCCGCCGCTTGCCCGGGCGCATTTGCAAATGGCGATCAGTCATATTGCAGTGAACATCTTCGAGACGGTTTATAAATACGTTATAGAAAAATGTACAGACAAAACGATTTACATGATTTAATAGAATATAATATACCAGCAGAGAATGTGTGGTTGCTGCGTGGTAGGATACAGTCACGCCACGTAAGAGCAAGAATATACTATTGCTATATATTAATTGATCGAAACCAAGTTGGAAGAAACGCGATATCACAATATTATTGCTCTTGCTTGACCGGACGGCGAACTGTAGGAAGTTGCGCTCACACTATTTCTTTGATTTGGTACCTAGGAGTTGGGAGACATCAACCATTCGTGGCCCCCGTGGGTTTTTTAAATGATGTAATTGTCTTTGATGTCCAAGACGAATAATAAATCTCTTTTGTTTTAAAGTGTACTTATTATTACTATTTTACCTTATAAGTATCCATAAAGAATATGTTAGACTGACGACTTTAAGACGTCGTATCTCCGAAAGTACTAACATTTGACCATAGTTATATTAGTAACTAATGTTCCACTTAAAAAGCCCTATCCAACGGTATATCAGATGTTACTATTGAAGGGTGGGCCCAGACTCCATACATTCATTTCCCATTGTCCTTTAAAATTAAAAGCTATGAGTTCTGGAAAAAGTATTTTAATGAAAAATCAGAAACAAAAGGAATTTGGTATAAAACCATTCAACATGAGCCTCCTCGTTACCTTTGGTTTGATGATGGCAAACTAAGCAGAAAATATATAAAATTAGCATTAAGACTCCGATCGGGACACTATCCATCAGCAAAGTTTGCGTTCTTGATGAAGAAAGTCGAATCACCAAATTGCATTACGTGTAATAAAATCGAAGACGTACAGCATCTGTTGATGGATTGTGTTAAAAATAAGGCTGAAAGAGAAAAATTGGAAAGAGAATTGTTTGAACCGGTTAGATATTGGCTTAATTCAGACGATATTGTCATACCCTAAGTCTGATCTAGCAAAACAACTTTGTAGCTTGACGGTGGTTCTGAACCCTTATTATAGAGTATTGTGGGTTCGGGATTACTGCTAGGTATGCTTTTCTGGTGTCTTTTGTTTTATGTATATAATATTTAATGTTAAGGATATATATTGTACAAGGTACAATGGGGTTGACGTATCCTTGTGGATAAAAACCCCAAAACTATAAATAAAGAGAAAAAAAAAATAAGGCTGTCTACATACATGCTTAGTATTTGCTTACACACTACAATTGTATGGCACTGGCGTCGGTGCGGCGCGGAGCGCTGTGCGAGGCGACGCAGACGGCTCTCTACGTTGTGTAGATCAATCTATTAAGGAACTTATTTGCTAAAAGATAAGATGCGTATTTCCTTCAGGTGAATGCACCATTTTTATTTATTTATTTATTTAACCATTTATGTACACACTTATATAAACAGACAAGAAGAAAATAACAGAAAAATAGGTACAAAGGTGATGCATTTTTATGTCTACGCAATCAATGTCTATTTCAAGGTTGCCTGGAAGAGATCGCAGAAAGCGATAAGGCCGCCCATTGTATGTGTTGTACCTAATGTCAATGTTTTTTTAGTTTTTTTTTCTAGTGTAGGTACAATAAAGTACCTATTGAAATTTAATTTTAATTTAATTCTTAGATATTACCTTCCAACCTACCCGGTCCGAGTGAATGAAAGTGTATAAAAAGGCATGGCGCGCTGTGAACGGGCGCGTTTATTGACCGGTTAAGCAGTCACGGCCTCTCAAGGCCAACTGCGAGATGACATACACAAAAAAAAAAAAAGTGAACGGGCGCATTTTTTTTGGCTTTCGAATGCAACGGACGTATTCTTCGGACGTTGATAGTGTTGATTAGGGTCGTGATATATAATTCTTGTGTACTTATTATTTACCTATGTGTTTGTTGCTAATTAAAAATATTTTGTAAGAAATATAACTTTGTAGGTTATTTAGTGATTTGTTTTTCTTAATACATTCCTCTTCTGGTTTCTAAGATCAGAAGTGGGATCGCCACGCGCTCTAGTACTCCGTAACGGTGTTAAAATAAAGTGTTTTGATTATTGTGTGCAAACTTCTCAACCGTAAGTACCTAAGTTTTGTTTCTTACAAAATACCAGGGCGTTCGTCTCGGTCTAGAGGATGTTGACACTCGTGAGCGACAATCTAGTGGTAGTTCTCGCAAAAATCGTCGCGATAATTCGGATGATCGTTATACGCCGCCGATTGTCGCTCGCCACCGTCGAAACAGTCCAATAGACCGTAGAGATAGGTCATATAGGCATCGTAGTGTCTTGCATAGCCCACATAGTCGCTCTCGTCGTCATAGATATCGCGTAAACTCGTATGATGATTTTATTTACAGTAAACATTATTTTTTCATTTAAATACCTTCGAGCATTAGTTATCCTGACACAATATCTACCTATGTACACTTACCATGAAAAACACCAATACCTACCTACTAAAAAGAGTAGGTATCTGCACGTAAATAATCAACAACATAAAAAATTACCCCTTCCTCACTTCTACACTTTTGTCTTCTACCGATTTAAATACCTACGTTACGTTGTTCGTATTAGTATCACCAATACACGGATTTACGCCCATTAAAAGAATCACCTTAAAGTATAATTAGTCCTACTTATAACCTACAATATTGGTAACCCTACTGCAGTGTTTGTATGGGAAAATTGAAATGATCAATATCTTTGTTTTGTTGTTTCTACTACCAGGCTCAAGAAAATAGGTGGCTCGTTTAGATGCCAATGTAAATGTTTTTTATAATAAACTTCCTAGCCACATTCAAGCACTAAGCCTTAATAAATTCAAATCTTTTATAAAAAGGAAACTATGCCAGAATGCCTATTATACTGTCAAAGACTATATTGAGGACAAAAAGGCTTGGGATTGAGTTGCTCCAATAAAGCACAGGCAATGTTAATTTATTTTATTTCGCTAACTATTTTTACTTTTAATCTTTGCTATAAATATCTATACTTATTTACATATACAATGACACTAATATTTACTGTATAAAGTATTATATTATTTTAAATTATTGTGAATGTGAGGACTATGTGTGTTTTTGTTGCAGTTTTAATCATGTTCTGGCAATTTGAGTAATTTATGCGGCCTACTCAAATGTCCTTTCTTTGGTATTGTTCGTCGAATCGTTGAGCTCCTTGAGTCTAAGTTGAGCTGCACGATTACTGACAATTGCGTGCACTGACTGGACAGGTCCACTCAATCTGTGTGGTTCTTTCCTCAAAAGACCATTGCAGACACCGATCTACATAGCTTTCACATGACCTGACCAAGATGTTGTCTGGACTTTAAAAGAGACTGTGACCTCTGAGTTTGTTTCGGCCTTTCTTCTCAGAGTAGTCAGATAGGAAACCCCGACCCCATCTAGTTTATGAAAAAATATGATTGACGTGTAAAAGTGTTTGTTCAAACCTACTTACAGAAATAAAATCATTTATCATTTATCATTTGAAAATACTCAAAGTTTCTCCGTCACAAATTCAGGTTATCATTATCGTCCCCGTCACGAAATTTTGAACATATTTCGAAGGCCGTAGATCATCAGGCAGCGGAAATACATGTGTCCAGCCAGCTAGAACTCAGGCTGGCTGGACATTAAGTTTTTATTCATTTCTCGTAAAGCCTTACATGTGACGCCATAAATAAAACGTTATTACAGTCACACATTGCGTCACTAAATGTTAGTAAAGGAACCATATTCGAAAACGATCCCGTTATTAAGATTCGGAAGTGCCAGCCAGAAGTTTTATACGTACGTAAATTCAAGCTGGCTGGACACAGATTTTTGCATTTTTCTACTAAACCGCTGTACGTATCACAAAACTTTTAGCTCGATGCCTGTCACAAATTTATGTGACGCCCGTTGCTACGCAAAAAGTCATTAAAATCACTTCCGTTACCCGAGATTGAGAGACCAGCGAAAAGTGATTTTTCAAGCTGGCTGGACACGTTTTCGATCGATTACCTAAGATTCTGTAGCGTCACAAATTCTGAAATAAGGGTGTTTAGCCGTCACATAAAGTGCCCTATTGAGCTAGATAAATGCGAACTATTTTAAAGAGTTGACCAGCCAGTCTGAGTAAACATCTTAATGGTTCCTAAGACACAGGTGTCTTCGGTAAATTTGGCTGGACACACCGTCGTGTGTCTAAATTTAACATAAAAACTTTTTAATTTTAACAGTTTTATTATAGCACGTATAATAAGAGGTAGGTATAAAATTAGATAAATTATAATTTTTAGGTTTTTTTATATTTATGGTCACCGATGCTGGATGCATAATAATTTATTTATAATATTAGAGAAAATATGTATAGTGATGCGCGGTCAGCGGCAGTCCTCCAAACATCCGTCGGGTTGCAGTAGCAGTGATGCGGGGTCAGTACTTCAGTAGCTCTAGCACGAACAATTTTGCCGTTACGTATCGTAAACATGTAAATGTAACTGAGGTTTGAATCAAAAATATATGCAACATGCTCAGTTTGTAGGTATCAATTAATTTTATAAATTATAGACTTTATTCATATGTCTATCTCTGCACTTATGAATAATGTCTTCTATTTAAATATTATGTAGGTGTCACATCAATCATTCCGATTCAAAATTCACTTACGTGAACAATATAAAGGTAACGTGTTCGGTGGTAGAGCGCGCTCGGGGCGCGCAGCAGTGAGCAGCAGTGCGCAGTCAGCAGGCGTCGGGCTCCAGGCCTAACGCGCGGCAGAAGGCGAGCACGAGCGCCTCGGCCTGCTCGCGGCGCAGGTCCGGGGGCCCCGCCGGGGGCCCGGCGGGCGCCGGCCGGGCCGCCAGCGCGGGCCCCGGCCGGGCCGCCAGCGCGGGCCCCAACGCGCCCAGCGCGGCCGCGAACGCTTCCGCCTGCTCCACGGCGCGCCGCTCCTCCGCCTCAGAGTCCGACTCGTCAGAGCACGCCGAGTCGTTGGAGCTCGAGCACGATGATCCCACCGATGCCTCTGGAATACAAACGAAAGCATTTGCAACAACAACATTCACAATTTTTTTTTCATAAATAGTAAGCAATTGGCGTTATTTCGAAACGAACGAAGAAAACATCGTGAGGAAACCGGCATGTCCTACAACCAAAAATTCGAAGACGTGTGACATCCACCAGTCCGCACTGGGCCCACGTGGAGGATTACGGCTTACTACCTCTCACCGAGAAGAGGCCTGTCCCAGCAGTGGGAACAATAAAGGCTGATTATGTAGATATCACTGTGAGGCAAACCTATATTCTGCAGGTTGTTGTCAAACAACACAGTATTACACCCTACAACGACAAACACAAAAATAGACGAACCACGCCTGACGTCTGCGTACCTGTGCGTTGCCACACTGCTGTCGATTTGACAAATTAATGATGGGCAAATGTCGGCAACTGAATAGAGCTATTCAGTTGCTGCAGACAAGCGCATTACATGTATTGTTTTTAATAATTAATAAACTGTTTAGTTTTAAATTTATCATTATTTTATTTACATACCCGATACAGTTACTAAAATTTAATCAATGAGATATGCGAAGTTCTATATTCTATAGACCATAACAAAACCTAGCAAGTGCTCTTACTATGTTATGAAACGAATTGCTACATGATAGAACTATATCGTAACAATTATCAAAGTTAGTAAGGGGTTTAAAATAATGGTGCCGATTCTCTTGTCACAAAATTCTCTAAACTAGACTAAAAATCACCAAAATTTAGTTTATTCCTGTCAAACGACGATTTCCCATTCTGAAATTGACTAAAGTGACACAACTTAACTAAATTTTAGTTTGACAGCACTAAGATGGCACTGAGATTATAATTTAGTGAAAATGGCAATTTTGCTATTCTGAATTTTACGTTTTTCACCAAAAATTTTGATTGTCTTAACTAAATCTGACTATTTTTAATCGCGATTAAAAAGGTGTGGAATAAAATTAGTTGTCATGAACTAAAATTCACACCAACACCTCGACTTCAGATGCAAAAACAGTACTGTATCTTTTTTTCTTTTCTTTTGCTTATATCTCGAAAACGGTGTGTCCTATCGCAAAAATAATGAAAATTTCGACCCCCTTTGAAATCCGTAAACCTATAAAACTCAACATGTTGGTAATATTTTTTTATATTTTCCATACAAAAAGTAAAAAATTCCATACAAAACAAGTCGAGGCCGCACATAATGCGCGCCTACGGCTCTAAAAAAAGATCACGTGGTACGGCAAACAAGTACCACGTGGAGTCGCAATAATTGTCAAATTTGATTTTAGATGTGTGTCAAAATTATTTCAAATTTAGAGATTTTATTTTGCAGAATAGCGTTAAGATTCTCATAGCCAAAAGTAAGGAATTTTAGTGATAGTTTAGTTAGTTTAGTTCGGTGTACAACAGAATCGGCACCAATATATGTAAAATATAGTCATGTATCAAAAAATTGGTAGTACTATGTGTTCATTATTTAGTATTCTTTACAACTAATAGTATTTTTTTTACCTAACATAAACACTTTTCAAAGGCTGACCTACTTTACGTTTAAGCGCTCTCCTGTAAAATTTAGTTTTAGGTCCTTACTAGGTTTTGAAATGGGGAAATTTCGATTAATAGTTACTATTGGCATTGTTATAATTTTTTTAAGACATCTAATATAGAAGTTAAAAATTTATCACTTTTATTCTGTCATTCGAGTTAAATCTTAGTAGCCCTTCCACTATTTCATTCATAAACGAACAGCTGTGCGATAGCGCGCTCGTGGTGGGTCAACGGTCGTTGCTGCAAGTAGGTATTTTATTTCAGGTAGGTACGATTTAGGTTGGTGTAAGTTCATTTACCTCCGTTATCTCTCGTTTGTATTGGAACCTAATTGGACGCACGGCACGGTGTTTACCACTATCACATCTCCTCGTAAACGAGAGAAATTAATTGAAATTTCATTCATACTCTCGCATCACGAAATCACTAGTAATCGTACGGTCTATTACCTCAACTAGACATGACGAGTTGTGAGTTGTATTTAAGGCCTTGAATCGAGTGTCGACCAATCGAGCTAATACTCGTAGGTACTTAATAAGCATACAGCTACCTACCATAATAAAATTATGATGAATAAAAATAATACTGCCTAAACCAATTTTTACAATGTTGCTTACGGCCGCGCACGGTGCTGCGGCTTCTACAAAGGCAGGCAATTCAAACAGAAAAATGTATCGTTTTATCTGTCAAATAGAGTTCATTATAAGTTGGTGGTGCCCTTTTCTATGAAAATGTTGTACCGAATTAAGACCTTATTTTTATAAAGTTAACCGCTGAATTCGGTTGTGCATCAATTATGTGGCTTCTCAGAATAATTTTAGTAAACTGCGTACCTACATAACATTGTACCTAGTTTGGTGAAATTTCTATTTGTTACCGTTTACGGTTAAGAAATAAAGTCTGAATTCGCTTTTCGTATTTTTATTTGTGTACCTATTTATCTATTGCGTAAATTACGTAGCTCTACTAAAGGAAGATCGCCGACGTTGCAGTTACGCCAATACTGGTTGACAACAACTAATCGCCGATGCAGCATTGACGTCAGTCAACGGTGCAATCTAATTTTAGTGACAAATTTTGTAAGAATACGCATTCCATATTCCTACTTCGACGTGGAATGAATATTCGTAGGGTAATTAATTGTAATTCATTTTTTTATAATTAAAAGCTATAAAAATCATTTCGGTTTTTTTTCGATCCTTCGGCTGTCGTAAACGTAATTCGTACATATGTGTTTTTATTTATGTTTAACGCAACAACGCGCGCGCGCAGTACTGCGCGTTCAGTATAACAATGCGTTGAGGATATTGTTGGGGCTACCTCGGTTTTGTAGCGCGTCTGGCATGTTCGCTGAAGCGAGGTTAGATGATTTTTATGCCGTTATGCGCAAGCGATGTGCGAGTATGCTGAAGCGATTCAGGGGTAGCCCCAACAACATACTGGCTACACTGGCGGACAAAATTGATGGGCCTTTCATTAGGCACTGGGCAGCTAGGCATGTGCGTACTGGCGTACATGTCGCCAATTAATTTAAGCTTTTTATGTACTAACAATAGGTTAAGATTTTACTAACACTATATGGATCAATGGTCTGAAATAAATAAATTATTATTATTAAACAAGTCGGCGCGTAGGCAAAGGTACGGCGATCGGCGACCTCTGTGAACTAGGTACCTAATACGGGTCCATATTGGCTCAACTAAAGTTCTTTACCCGAAATTGTTCTTCCTAACGATTTGTAATCCGAATGATCACTCTCCCTAAAATTTTTCATCCTAAAGTTTTCATTCATACTATTTGTAGTGCTACCGGCGATGTTCATAACACTCATGTTTCCGAAAATTGTAATTAATAATATCATTAATGTAAATATATTTAAACTCCTGTTTTTTATCATAACGCTTTTATCCCTAAACATAATTAGCATAATATTTTCACTCATACTCAGAAAGAAACATTTACCAAGTGTTATAAAAAATATATGTGGGTAGAAGATGATATTTATAGTTTTAGGTTTTTTTTTCTGTGCATGGTTGATGGTGGGCTAGGTCGACGGAGCCCCGCTTCGCGGGGCTCCTACTTCTGTGTGGTTTATAAAAAAATAACCACGAAGGGGATGGCGGGGTCTATTCGCTCGCTCACACGACCCCGCCATCCCCTTCTAACCTAACCTGTCCGAGTCGGGGTGCCCTAAAGTCCCAATTGCATCCAATTTCTCTTGATATAAACAACCGTTACACACCCGATGTCGATGGCAAATTATGTTATGGCATGTGATAATTAGGGCTTACAATGATTAATGTATATGTATAATACTGATTATTATGAATAAAAAGAAATCTAAACAAAAAAGATATGACTTTGAATAATAGTATAAAAGATGGTTATGTTGAGAAAATATAGGGAAACAAATAAAAGTATAATAGATGTTTATTGCTACTGACATTATGAAGTTGAATGCTTCGGAATTATGAACATTAGAGACAGAGTAGTTAGGAATTGTGATTGTTAGGATGAAAAATGTTAGGAAGAACATTTTCGGATTTCCAATTATCGGAGTTGAAAATTTAGGTGAACTTTGGCGCACCCACCTAATACACATAGATAAAATAGACATAGTACTACAGCCATATGTTTAGAGTATAAATAAGTTTAAATCCGCTTAAATAGTGGCGGTGCGTCCAAAATGGCAATCAGGAATTTTAATGTACCTACTTAATAAAAAGTTTTTTTTTTCAGTAGGTAAGTACAGACGCCAGCAGGTCAAGCTACCCGAAACTGTAAAATTTTCCCAATCAACCTTGAACCTTAATGCTTTAGCGATAAAGTTGAAAATCTATTAAAGAAATTTGACAGATTGTAGTAGCTTGATGTGCTGGCGTCTGTACATTAATACTAGAAATTTGCTAGCAAGGATATTATTATTGACAATTTATACAATGACATTGTTAACATTTTATGTGAGGCATCTGTGCAAAGTAAGAAGATGAGAAGGTTTAAAAAGGGCAAAACGGTAGTGGGGTGGAATAAACACGTGAGAGAAGCTCATAGTCAGGCTAGGCAGGCATATCAAACCTATGTAGGGCATGGTAAACCTGAAAGTGGGCCTGTTCATGACAACATGTATCTTACACGGAAAATATTTAAATCTAGACTGAAGTTCTGTCAAAACCACCACGACCAGCTTAAAATGGATATATTAGCCTCACACGTTAGCGATAAAAACTTTCGAGCTTTCTGGAAGGGTACTAGGAGGATGAATGGTAGGCCCAGTATGCCAGGGACTGTAGGTGAGTGTAGTGAACCTAAAGATATAGCTAACCTATTTAGAAATCATTTTAAAGTTGAGTCACCGCTTGCACACAGCTCTGTAGCCGCGGATGTTGAGGCCGTCACTGTCTGTGAGAACCCGATTGGGTTTTCTGCTAAAGATGTGAAAAATATTATTAATAACATGAAACGTGGTAAATCTCCGGGTAGTGACGGACTCAGCATTGAGCACCTGCAACAAGCTGGTAAACATTTATTTAGAGTACTGGCTATGCTCTTTACTTTCTGCATACGTCACTCGTACTTACCATCTAAGATGACGGAAACTATTGTTGTGCCTATAGCAAAGAATGTCACTGGTGATGTAACTGACAAGAATAATTATAGACCTATCTCGCTGGCTACTGTCATGGCAAAGGTCTTTGATGGTCTTCTGGACGCTCAGCTCAGCAAGTTTGTTAACTTACACGATGCCCAGTTTGGATTTCGTGAGACTTTGTCAACTGAAAGTGCAATATTGACACTAAAGCACACAGTCGCTTATTATGTGGATAGGAAAACACCCATATACGCTTGTTTTCTGGACCTATCGAAGGCCTTTGACCTGGTCGATTATAATAAGCTCTGGACTAAGTTCGGGGAGGTCGGGGCTCCGGCCGAACTCACGAATATATTTTCTTTTTGGTATAAGCACCAAAAAAACTTTGTCAAGTGGGGAAACGCGTATTCTGAAGAATATTCGCTTAAGTGTGGAGTGAGGCAAGGGGGACTGACCTCTCCAAGACTTTTTAATCTGTACGTCAATCAGCTGATAGGTGAGCTCAGCAACAGTCATGTCGGATGCCATATAGATAACGTTTGCGTCAATAATATCGCTACGCGGACGACATGGTGTTGCTGAGTCCATCTGTCGGAGGGCTAAGGAAGCTATTAAGTATCTGTGAGGCCTACGCTGAGGGTCACGGCTTAAGGTACAACGTTGGAAAAAGTGAGTACATGATCTTTAGAGGTAATATTAAACAACCTGAGCATATACCACCAGTGTATCTCAACGGGGTATCTTTGAGTCGGGTCTCTCGGTTTAGGTATCTAGGGCATGTTGTGACCGAAACCCTGCATGATGACGCAGACATTGAGAGAGAGCGGAGAGCATTGTCGGTGCGCGCTAACATGTTGGTACATAGGTTTGCGAGGTGTACCGCACAGGTAAAAATAACTTTGTTCAGAGCCTATTGCCAAAGCTTTTACACCAGCGCCCTATGGACCAACTACACGCAGCGAGCCTACAATGCTCTCAGAGTACAGTATAACAACGCCTTTAGGATTCTGGTGCGACTACCTCGATTTTGCAGTGCCTCGGGCATGTTTGCCGACGCGAGGGTGGATGACTTTTACGCTATAATGCGCAAAAAGTCAGCCTCATTAATTCGACGAATTCGAGGGAGCGGCAACGGAATCCTAAGGATGATTGCAGACAGACCAAATTCGGCAGCTGTGGGAAGGCTCATCAGGCTGCATGTCACCTGATGCTTTTGTATTTTACTTCAATCATTTATATTAATAATTTATTTTAATTTAATTTTTCATTTTAGTCCTTTTTAATAATTTATTTCAATTTAATTTTTTCAGTTGTATTTCAATTTCATTTTTAATTATTTTATTTAAATTTAAAATATTATTTTAATCTCATGTTAACTAAATACATTAGGTAATGGATCTCCTCGTGACTAACATAGTTTTAAGATAATGTAATACTAACAAAATATGGACATTTCAAGTCTGAATTAAACGAATTTTATTTTTATTTTATTTTATTTTATTATTTATTTATTTTATTATTGAGGAACCTCCTTGTCCTCCCACGGTCAAAAAAGATTGTTTTGATGTAGGTAGGTACACAGTGAACAAGAAGTCCACCTTTCACTGTGGTGTTCAGTCACCAGTCGCGGTCATCAGTACCTACTTGCACTTTGTTGCTGTAGATACCTAAGTACCCGCGACAATAATAAATCGTTTGATTCCGCATTCATAACCATTGTTTGATTTAAATTGCGTTTATCTACATACCTATCAGTTAAATTTCTTTAGAAATGTATGTATCAATAGCTTTGATATTATTTGTTTGACGGAGTCATGGTTATTTGACGGGATATCTAATTCTGAAGTGTTTGACGACCGATATCTCGTATGGAGGCGGGACCGGGACTATGCTAACACTAATCAAGTTATGGGAGGAGGTATCTTAATTGCGGTTAGGCGTGAACTTGTGGCCGATGCTCGCAGTGAATGGTGCTCGAGTGCCGAGGACTTGTGGGTTACACTGTCACTAGTGCGAAAGAAACCAAGAATATCTTATAAAATGCACATTTGCGTAACTTATATTTGTAGCCAGAACCTAGGCAATTCTTTAGCAGTTCAGCTTGGTAATTTCTCAAATAACTTATCGGATATTGTCCTTCAGCATTCTGCCGATAAGTTTATTATTCTGGGTGATTTTAATCAACCAAACATAAAGTGGCAGCCGACTGCTGACGGGTATGCTTTACGCCCTACTAACCTGCAGGGCGCTGTCCAAACGAACCTAATTGATGACTTCAATACCTGTAACCTCTCGCAGTATAACTGTCATTCAAATGACAATGATAGGATTCTGGACCTTTTTTTTTTTTTTGTTTTTGTTTTCTTGGGAAACCTTCAAAAGGAACCAGACCACCGGGGAAGGAGGTCGGGGAGTGTGGGATTTTTACCTCACTAAAACCACCCCGGTGATCACCATCAGCACATAGGGGCGGTCCCGGTTCCTCTTAAAAGACCAATTCCGGAACCACCCCTGTGCAATGCCTGTAAGGCACATCCCTGGGGAGACTGTAAAGGGGCCTCCCCTGAGCCTCGCTATGTTCGGCAGCACGTGACCACTGTGCCACCGTCCTCCCTGGGGTCACTTGGTGGGCGGACAGAGTCCCCTCTCTGTGCACCCGCGACCCCAAAGGTCCACTTACCTTGATTGGTAAGCAGACCTCGGCGTATCAGGCGCCAAGGCGGTTGCCTCCCTGGACCTAGTGCTATCTAATGACCAAGTTGTTGTCACGTGGTGTGGTGATGCACTTGTACCTGAGGACGTGCATCACAAAGCATTATGCGTTACTGCGGACTTTGTTCAATTGCATAGTCTTCCTGTTCGTCCCTACGTAAAATTTTTGTATCACTTGGGTGACTACAATGCAATATGTGACGAACTTAATCTGGTGGATTGGCAGAGCGACTTAAACTGTCAGCCGTTAGAAGACGCCCTCGCATACTTTTACACTGTTATTGACAGGCTACGTAATACCCATATACCAACAATAACGGTAATTTCTCAATCAAAGTATCCGCCTTGGTACAGAACCCCGTTGATTAAAATTATTAAAGAAAAGGCTAAGTATCATACTAAATTTAAAAAATACGGGAATTTAGCAGATTTAGAATGTTTTGTTTTATTGAGAGAGCGGGTTAAAGACCTAGATAAGGTTATGTTTGACGACTATATAACAAGAATTGAGTCAGACATAATTCATAATCCTCGGGCCTTTTGGGGTTATGTTAAAGCAAGGAAACAATCAAACTCATATCCCTCGATTCTACACTTTGGGCAGCTGTCTTCTAGCGACGGTGACGTAATTTGCAACATGTTTGGCGACTATTTTCACTCCAATTTTCTTTTAGGCACTGGTGCTAGTGATGGTCCTATTTCATATGATGTGGACCATAGCAGTGCCGCTCAGTGCACAGCTGATATTAGTTCTGTTGAAATTAGTGTGGATGAGGTTCACAGGCTACTAAAACAAATCGACTTAAATAAGTCTGCGGGGCCGGACAACATTCCGCCGGTTTTCATCGCGAACTGCGCTAATAGTCTTGCTGTCCCGCTCTCGATACTATTCAAAAAATCACTTTCTACGGGTGTGGTACCCACGATCTGGAAGTCGGTATATATAACGCCGATACACAAAAAGGGGCCAAAGACTTCCGTCGAAAATTACAGACCGATCTCCAAATTGTGTGTGTTTGCAAAAATACTGGAAAAAATCGTTTACAAACAAGTTTATTCGGCTGTCAAACACAGTCTCAGCGATCATCAGCACGGTTTCTTAAGAGGTCGGTCTACCACTTCCAACCTAGTTATCTGTAGTGATTTTTTATCAGAGTCCATGTCCCTTCGGTCCCAGGTCGACGTTATATATACCGATTATAGCAAATGTTTCGATCGATCGAATTGACCATGTAATCTTAATGCGTAAACTTTTATCCATGGGTATCCGGGGTAACCTATTCAGGTGGTTCGCGTCATATGTTGAGGGTAGATGTCAAACTGTGGTGCTAAACGGCTACTCGTCTAGAGCTATGCGTATTCCCTCGGGAGTATCCCAGGGGTCGTTACTGGGGCCTCTATTATTTAATATTTTTATTAATGACGTGATTTCCTGTTTTCGTCATTCTAAACTACTGCTTTATGCTGATGACATGAAGATCATGAAAGAGGTTTCCACCCATGCAGATGCTCTCTTACTGTAGGAGGATCTTGACACCTTTCAATCCTACTGCAATATTAATAAGTTGGACCTAAACGTTTCTAAATGCTATGTGTGCTCTTTCAGTCGCAAACCTCACCCTCTCCATTTCCCTTACAAACTCTTGGATACCCCAATTACCAGGGTCAATGCTATCAAAGACCTCGGGGTTACTTTTGACACAAAGCTTATTTTTGACACCCACATTAATAATATTGTCAACAAAGCGTCGAAAGCACTAGGCTTTATTTGCAGGGTCTCGTCTGATTTTAGAAGTATCAAGACTCTTAAGATATTATATTGCTCCTTGGTTCGTAGTCACCTCGAGTATGCCTCTCAAGTCTGGAACCCCAACTATAATACTTATATCGATCGTTTAGAGGGCATACAAAGAAAATTCCTCTAACTACAACTTGCGGTGTAAAAAATTTCATGTTCTTCCACTTTGTGAAACAAGAAAAATTTCTGATTTAGCATTTTTATTCAAAATTGCAAACGGATCCAACGACATCCCTGAGCTTCTGAGCAAAATTGGGCTGCGTGTATGTTCTACATTTTTGCGTAAGCCTCGTTTGTTGCACGTACCAATAACAAGAATTATCTACAGACAAAATTCCTACATGATTAGGGCGAGCCGCATGTATAATGAAACCTGCCAGGAAGTTGAAATAGATCTTTTCCATACCAGTGTGCCTAAATTGAAGAAGGCTCTTTGCAATCACTTCTTCAGTCCTTGCATTATACATAAGAATAAACAGAACGCGAATGTAACACTGTCTGCTACCTAGAACATCGTAGTTGATTGTTATTTCTACATGTGAAAACTTGTAATTGGCCATCATTCTGTTATTATATTTGTAACCACTGTGTCTGATTAGCTGTAAGTTTTCCAAAAATAATAAAATAAAATAAATAACTCTAATTTTTCCTTCATTATTTCTACGGGCTTAGGACCGTCGCGTCAGTAATAAGTAGGTACATGTTACGTCCCAGGGATGTGCCTTACAGGCGTTGCACAGGGGTGGTTCCGGAATTGGTATTTTAAGAGGAACCGGGACCGCCCCTATGTGCTGATGGTGATCACCGGGGTGGTTTTAGTGAGGTAAAAATCCCACACTCCCCGACCTCCCTCCCCGGAGATCGGGTGCCTTTTGAAGGTTTCCCCCCGAAAACAAAAAAAAAGGTACATGTTACGTATCTAAGTAGGTAAGTACTTACTTACTTGTAGGTACTCTTTTATTCACGTCACTTTTCACAATATTAAAAGCGTCCACTGTCGCACTTCTTAAGTCATCTTGAGTAGTACGCTAATCGGAAGAAAATACGCACGCACTGAAGTAGCATAATGAACCGGGCATCCATCATGCTGATAGAACAGACCGCGTTAATGTGCCAGAGAGATACATAATATTGGCTAACATTGAATCGCCTGGCCGCCATTTACTACGTCGTGGCCGCGTGGGTCGCGTTCGAAGTATTCCTGTATGTCTTCCTCCAATTCCGCCGAGTATGGTAGTCTACCGCGGCCCTGCGCGTGTGTGGGCGCTCGAAACTGTCCATGATCGAGGAGGCGCTGGGTTACAGCCAGGATGGTGGAGGTGAAGGGAACTTGAGGGTCAGTGATTCCACGTGCGCGCAGTGAGTTCAGGTGTTCCAGCTGAGCATACAAACGTCTGGCCTCTTCCAAGTTATGGTTCGCCATGTCACATAAAAATCCACCATTGCCCAAAACTTCAATTTTTGGCGCGTAATTAGGTTGGGCGTGCGTGACCTAATACAACGAAACGCGAGACAATACTAGAAAGGAATAAGAAATTGGGAATGGCGGGGGCGCGCGGGCGGTCGGCTAGATAGACTGTAAGGGGCCAGGGGCGTGGCTTACGGTTCATGCTGTCTGATCGATGAATGAATTTTACAATGGGTGCCGTTCGCAAGTTTTTCGATACGTTTTACACACATATGCATTGATCGCAAGGAAGCGTTACTACGAGTTCTCACTATTACACAAAAAAAACAATAAATTAGATTTATCGTGATTTTGTTTTATTGTAACTTATAGAAAATAATAGTCCCAATCGTTTCGAGTTCGATGATCCAGTATATGGCTTTCGGTTCCAGAACGACCTAAAATTGACCGTGTATATAATAAAATAAACAAGGCCCTACATATTAACCCATTCACTAAAAATGAAATTAAAAAGAAAATAAACACCTGGCTACAAACACTGGATTACATACAGACAGAAAAAATCATAACATAAACCATGCAATTGGCAGGTCCCATTATAAACATGCCCGATAAACACACAAACACACACACGCGCGCGCACACAAACCCACACACACACTCACACACACACACACACACACGCACGCTCACTCACTCAAGCCCACACACACAAACACATGGATACACACCCACCCCACATACGCCTCAAGCAGATATTGTATGATTTAAAATTGTTTAAATTTTATTGCATAAAATCTATGTAAAACTGGAACTGGGAGAAGACACTGATTCCTGTAACACAGGTTACAACCTAACACAGGAGTCAGGGTTTCCATATATTAATGTAACATACTTTTATGTCAATAAAATATTATTATATTTTTATTATACATATATCATCATAAACATTTTATTGTTATAGCTGGAGACTTTAATATTGATATTGTTACGAGCTGGGGTTCGGGATAAATAAATTTATACCAATTTACACGAAAAACACACTATAATTAAAAATCACAAATACAGTAATCAGAAACTTTAAACACAATCACTTGTAGTTCACTATTAGTTCACTTTTACTGTTATTAGCATTCTAAGCTGAACTGTCCTACAACGCTGTCAACCCCTTATTTATATGACGAGTGTAAGTTACTAGAATGTTCTAGCATAATACCAGAACATTCTAGTACTTACGGGAACGGTCCAGTGTAGTTCGGCTATTCGATAACAGATGGCGTTAGCGTCTAACGTGTAGTTCTTCTATTCGCTAACAGATGGCGTTAGGATCTACGTGACACTGCCCCCTCCTAAGACATGCTCGCCCCGAGCATCATTATTCCCGTAATATCGTGCCAATCGATCGACATGAATAATTTTAGGAGTAGTTCGCGTATTCCTTTGAATTCGGTAGGTGACATCGTTGATCTTGGTCACGATTCTGTACGGTCCGTCCCATTTTGCCTGTAGCTTAGGGGACTTCCCTTTGCTGCTGGCTGGGTTATACAACCATACTAGCGAACCTTCGTCGAAACCACTATTGTTCATTTTCCGGTCATAACGAGTTTTCATTTTCTCGGACATCTGTTGGCCTGATTGTCTGACATGCTCATATACGTCATTCATCTTGTTGCGCAGGTCATTCGCATAATCTGTTAAACTGCGTGGAGTATCAGGGGGGATGCCGGTAATTAAATCTGCTGGTAGCCTTAACTCCCTTCCGAAGTTCGCGAAGGCTGGTGTCACAGTCGTACTCTCGTGAACTGCACTTCGGTATGACAGGAGAAACGGTTGTATGTGCTTGTCCCAACCCTTTTGTCTGCTTGCTACAACTTTTGCCAGATATCTTTCCAACGTCTGATTAAATCTTTCCACCATTCCATCAGATTGTGGGTGGTATGAAGTAGTTCTGGTTTTGTGAGTACCCATCACCCGACATGTTTCCTGAAACACTTGAGACTCGAAATTTCGTCCTTGATCGCTGTGGATTTCTAAAGGTACCCCAAACCGACAGAAGACTTCGTGGACTAATTTATCAGCAACTGTCGTAGCTTCTTGATTAGGAATGGCGAAGACTTCCGGCCACTTAGTGAAGTAATCCATGACAACCATGAAATATTTGTTTCCACTTTCACTTTCAGGGAAAGGGCCAGCGACGTCTAGTGCTATCCGTTCCCAGGGGGCTCCTACGTTGTACACTTTCAATGCACCCCTGTTGCGTGTGTGAGGTCCTTTTTACCGCAGCACAACTAGTGCATTTGCGACACCAATCCTCAACATCCTCTCGACAATGGATCCAGTAGAACCGGTCTCTGATCTTCAATAGAGTCCTTTTTACTCCCATATGACCTCCTGAACATCCATTGTGGTAGAGCTGTAGAACCTCTGGTACCTTTGCTTTAGGTACGATCATTTGCAGGTGGCAGCTGTCCCCTCGAGCATTTTCCCATTTGCGGCACAATACACCGTCCTGGATTACCAAGCTCTCCCACTGTGCCCAATAACTCTTTGTGGTTGTACTCATCGTTGCAACATCACACCATTTCGGTTTAGGAGCATTAGCTTCAATCCACCCGAGAATTGGCTTGATATCTGTATCGCTTCGCTGAGCATGCTGTAGAGTTTTCTTCCATTCGTCGCTAAGGTCCGTTCTTACCATCCTGACAGGTACCGCTTCCTTAGCTTCTTGTCTGATACAATGCTTGCAGTCTTCAGGACAAGGCCTTCTTGATAAAGCGTCCGCGTTACCGTGGGATTTCCCACTGCGATGTTCAATTGCGAAGTCGAATTCTTGTAGCAATTCAATCCATCTCGCTACTTGTCCTTCTGGATTCTTAAACTGCAACAACCACTTCAATGCAGCATGGTCAGTTCGCAGGTGGAATTTACGTCCCAACAAGTACTTGCTGAAATGCTGTAATGTCTTCACTACAGCAAGTAGCTCGCGCCTCGTGACGCAATAATTTCTCTCTGGTTTTGATAAAGATTTGCTGAAATAAGCTATCACAACTTCATGATCTCCTTTCCGTTGGGATAACACACCGCCAATTCCAGTATTACTAGCGTCCGTGTCAACTATGAAATCATTTTCTGAGTCAGGGTAGCCCAAAATTGGGGTATTGCACAAACGTTTCTTTAAGTCCTGGAAAGCCATGTCGCAGCTCTCATCCCAACAGAACTAGTCTCTTCTCTTCGGTAAGCTTGTGTAGAGGTTTGGCAATATCAGCAAAATTCTTGACAAACCGTCGATAGTACGAGCACAAACCCAGAAATGCTCTGACTTGCGTCTTGTCTTTCGGAACTGGCCAATCCTTGACGGCGACGATTTTCTCTGGATCAGTTTGTACTCCCTCTTCCGAGACCACGTGTCCCAAAAAGCTTACTTGTTTCTTGAAGAATGAGCACTTTTTCGGACTTAACTTAAGATTGGCTCCTCGGATGTTTGACAGTACACGTTCCAAGTTTCGGAGGTGGTCTTCGAATGTGCGGCCTACGATGACGATGTCATCTAAATAGACCAGACAGGCGTCTCCAATTAATCCGGTGAGTACTAGCTCCATAAGCCTTTCGAAAGTTGCAGGAGCATTGCACAATCCAAATGGCATGACGTTAAATTGCCATAGTCCCTTTCCCGTAGAGAATGCGGTTTTTTCCTTGTCCTTAGGATCTATCTCCACTTGCCAGTAGCCACTTTTTAGGTCTAACGTGGTAAACCACTTCATTCCTGACAGCGTGTCGAATGTGTCGTCGATCCTGGGTAGTGGATAGCTGTCTTTCTTTGTAACGTCATTCAGTCGACGATAGTCCACACAAAACCGCATGCTGCCATCCTTCTTTTTCACCAGGACCACAGGAGAACACCATGGGCTAGATGAAGGCTCTATAACTCCATCCTTTACCATGTCTTCAATCATCTTATCCATTTCCTTTTCTCTTGCCACTGGTATTCTTCTTGGTCGCTGACGAATTGGTAACTCGTTTCCCGTATTAATTCTGTGCTGAACCAATCCAGTCTTCCCTATGTCAGCATCATTTGCAGAGAAAATGTCGGCGTACTGAAGTAGCATCTTCTTAGCCTTCTCCATTTCTCCTTCCGATAAATCTTTGCGACAGTCTTCCAAAAGATTTGACATGTTAAATCTTGCACTTTGGACATTATTCCGAGAAGGCTGATGTTGGCATTTACGCATCCAAGCCACTTCTTCACAGGTACCCATCAACGTACCATTCTTGATTACTTGTTCCCTTGCACTTGGGTTCAGTATGCGTACGGCTGCAACGTTGATTGCCCTAACCAAGGTCCGCGCCATCTTCCATGGAAGGTTTTCGTCCAATCTTTCAATGAGAATACATCGATTTTTCTGTCCAGAATTGTGTGGAAGACTAACTGGAACTATTGTTTCCGACCGGGGAGGAAGAACAATCCTCTTTAAACAGTACACTTCGCCCGATGGTGCACCTTCCATGAACACTTCTTCTGAACCACATTTCAAGACTCCTTGATTCACGTCGAACTCACAACAGTGCTGTCGCATGAAGTCCAAACCTAGGATGCAGTCATCTACTATGTCAGCCATGATGACCTTATGCCGGTAAATTGTGTTACCCAGTTTTAACTCCACCTCTTTCTCTCCTCTGACGGGTATGTGCTGACCGGTAGCTGGTACTAAATTTACGCGGTCATGCTTACCGAAGAAGTCCCCAAGAAAATGATTCGCTAGTTGGGAACTGACAACCGTGCGAGAAGCTCCAGTATCCAATGTCAGCTTACATGGTCTTCCATTCACTTCACCTTTGATGATAAGGCTGTTCCCATCATGGGATTGTGAGATCGAAATCCTTGGGGCTCTTTTAACACCAGCCAGCACCCGCCCCGCAGTCCTGGCGTTTACTCGTTTCCCTGCTGCTGGGCGGTGACATCAGCCGCCCTTCTTTCTTGGGTGTGATCTTCGCGGACAGTGCTTCGCTTCGGGCAACTCGACTTGAGGTGGCCCTTTTCTCCACAAGTGTAGCATCTAGGGCTGTACCTAGTACGGTCACGTCCTGGTAACTCTGCAACCTCCCTGATGCGGTGGGCTCGATGATCGTGCCTTACTGCCTCCACCTCCAAGGCCAAGGCGTCCTTCAGCGTCTCATGGTGCCCAAGTCTAACAGCAGCTCTAACTTCCAGGTCCCGTATACCATCGATGAATGCTTGAACCAGAATCCCTTCAATGGGTGCAGGCGCAGACTGGTACGCCTTTCGAACCAGCTTTTCAATTTCCAGGGCCCACTGCTGCAGGTTTTCACCAATGCGTTGCACACGATCTTTTAACTGGGCTCGAAATACGTGTTCCAAGTGTGCGTCACCGTATCTGGCTTCTAACGCCTCAAGCAGCTGCTCGTAAGTCACATTCTTACCGAGAGCTTCCAATATGGTTAAGGCCTGGTCGCGAAGGCCCAAAGTAAGTGCGGTCATGGCCTGCCCTTTTGTCCACCCATTTGCTTCCTTGACAGCTTCAAGCTGGATTTTGTATGCCGACCACGAAGATGTTCCATCGAAGGGTGGCACTTTAAACCCGCGCACCGAAGGTGCAGCAACTACAGAAGTCGCAGTCCCGTTTCCAGCTTTCAGGTTCCCCAACGCTTTTCTCATGTCAGCGATCTGGATTTCGGCCTCGGAGATACGATTTTCGTGCAGCTGAACTTTCTCCTTCACGGCTGTGATGTCCTTGCCAAACGTCGCGCGTAAATCTTTAATGAGGAGGATCTGCTCTTCCTGGCGGTGGGTCTGCTCCTCTTTGTCACGCCGAAGCTGTTCCTCCAGCCGGCGGGCCTGTTCCTCTTGTCGGCGGGCCTGTTCCTCTTGTCGGCGGGCCTGTTCCTCTTGTCGGCGGGCCTGTTCCTCTTGTTGGCGGGCCTGTTCCTCCTTGTCACGCTGAAGCTGTTCCTCCAGCCGGCGGGCCTGTTCCTCTTGTCGGCGGGCCTATTCCTCTTGTCGGCGGGCCTGTTCCTCTTGTCGGCGGGCCTGTTCCTCTTGTCGGCGGGCCTGTTCCTCTTGTTGGCGGGCCTGTTCCTCCTTGTCACGCTGAAGCTGTTCCTCCAGCCGGCGGGCCTGTTCCTCCTGTCGGCGTGCCTGTTCCTCCTGTCGGCGGGCCTGTTCCTGCAGCATCACCATCAGAGCGGAAAGATCCATGGCTGGTGATACTGTAGGAACTCCAGATGGTACTTCGGAGATTGGCACCGTCGTCGGCTGATTACCACCAGGTGTCTGTATCGGCGAACCTTCAAACCGCCTCTGGTCCACCTCCTGCTGGCGCTGACTCCGGGTACGGATACCCTCCGTGTCGTCCTTCGGAAAAACTGGCATAATTTATCCCTTACTTCTGACACCAAATGTTACGAGTTCGGGATAAATAAATTTATACCAATTTACACGAAAAACACACTATAATTAAAAATCACAAATACAGTAATCAGAAACTTTAAACACAATCACTTGTAGTTCACTATTAGGTCACTTTTACTGTTATTAGCTGTTCTTCACTGTTTCGCATTCTAAGCTGAACTGTCCTACAACGCTGTCAACCCCTTATTTATATGACGAGTGTAAGTTACTAGAATGTTCTAGCATAATACCAGAACATTCTAGTACTTACGGGAACGGTCCAGTGTAGTTCGGCTATTCGATAACAGATGGCGCTAGCGTCTAACGTGTAGTTCTTCTATTCGCTAACAGATGGCGTTAGGATCTACGTGACAATATTTTAAATAAGAATAAGATAACAGAGGAATTTGAATGTTTTCTATTAAATTATACCACACCTTGCATTCACGAGATTTATAATAAATAAGTAGGTATTTTATTCGCTTCGTAGTCCACTCTTTAATGTACTGGGCACCAAGCAAAACTTCAGAGCTAAATAAAAAACCAAATCAAATGACTCGTTAGTACCACATCCGGCCACAGGTGGCGCCTTGCCGGCTGCACCGACGATATCGCCTCATTCGCTTTTTTTTTGCGGGCATCAAAGCATCGAAGTACTTATTTTTGTTTCTAAAAATATAAAAGTTATAACATTGTGTTAGTGTTCTACTACGTTATATAAGTGTATTGTGCAATGGGCAAAAGGAAACGTAGCATGTCCAAGAATCGCATCAGGAGAAAGTTGCGTAAACTGGAAAGATGTTTACAGCGTTACAAAAGTTCGGATAGCAGCTACGATGACACCGGTAAGTTTTTTTTTATGAATTGCACATTTTACTAAATAGTTTTACAAACAATAGTGTTTGGTGACAAAAGGATACATACCTTTTTTTTTTGCAACTACCCTCAATTTTTATTTTTTATACTGTGATTTAAATGAAATATGGTAAAAGGCTACATACTTTCGTTTTAAAAAGTTTTACAACTAGGTACCCTCCATTTTTTATTAAATGATAAATGATAAATGATAAATGATTTTATTTCTGTAAGTAGGTTTGTTACAAACACTTTTACACGTCAATCATATTTTTAAAACTAGATGAGGTCGGCGTTTCATAACTGACTACTCTGAGAAGAAAGGCCGAAACAAACTCAGAGGTCACAGTCTCTTTTAAAGTCCAGACATAATCTTGGTCAGATCATGTGAAGACCATGTAGATTGGTGTCTGAAACGGTCTTTTGAGGAAAAACCATACAGATTGAGCGGACCTGTCCAGTCAGTGCACGCATTTGTCAGTAATCTTGCCGCTCAACTGAGAACTTAAGGAGCACAACGATTCGACGAACAATACCAAAGAAAGGACATTTGGGTAGGCCGCATAAATTACTCAAGCTGCCAGATCGTGAAACTAACTAAGAAATAAAATAAAAAAAGTAATAATCCACATAATCTTCACATTCACAATAATTTAAATAATATAATACTTTCCAAAGTAAATACTCATGTCATTGTAGGTATGTATAAAATTCATCAATGTCAATGTGTATATAAAAGTTCGAACATAATCTTTGAGGACCATGTAGATTAGTATCTGAAATGGTCTTCTGAGGAAAGAACCACGCAGATTAAGAGGACCTGTCCAGTCAGTGCACGCATTTGTCAGGAACCGTGCAGCTCAACTCAGAACTTTAGGAGCTCAACGATTCGACGAACAATACCAAAGAAAGGACATTTGGGTAGGCCGCATGAACTACTTAAACTGCCAGATCATGATTAAAACTGAAACAATGACCCACATAGTCCTCAAATTCACAATATTATTAAAACAATAAATTGTACTTCTCAAGGTAAGTATTCAAGTCGTTCTGTTATAATAATTATCAATTTATCAGTGTATGTAACAGAAATAAAAGAAAACATTCAGTATGCAGAAAATTGGAACAACTCAATCCCAAGCCTTTTTGTCCTCAATATAATCCTTAACTGTATAAAAGCCTTTCTGGCACAACTTACGTTTAATGAATGATTTGAATTTATTAAGGCTTAGATCTTGAACGTGGCTTGGAAGTTTATTATAAAAGCGTATACATTGACATCTGAACGAGCCACCTATTTTCTTGAGCCTTGTTGTAGGTACAACGAAGCTGTGTTTGTTCCTAGTATTTATATTATGGATATCACTGTATCTTTTAAACAAGTTTATATTTTTATGGGCATATAAAAGATTTTCAAAAATATACTGTGAAGGCACAGTCATTACATTAATCTCCTTAAATTTCTCTCTGAGAGTGTGTCTCGGGCTTAACTTATAAATTGATCGAACAGCTCTTTTCTGCAAAACAAAGATAGTCTGAATGTCGGCGGCATTTCCCCACAACAGAATACCATACGACATTACACTATGAAAATAGCTATTATTGTGATTTGAATGCAAAATTACTATTATTGATATTTAAATACCTCTGACATTATGAAATATGCATTTTACTAGCCTATACATGAGTGCCCTGGTACTATGATGCGATCATAGTCACGCACTAGTGCTACAATGCGATTGTAGCCGTGTTTATCTGGTACCGTGATGCTATTACGGCCTCTTACAGAATATTTCTAGCAATTATGTGTCATGACGCGATCATGACCATTGCTTTGCATTGTCTACAGACGGCCACCATGACTACAGGGATAGAAGCCCGTCATATGCACGCGATGAAGGGGCTAGTCCGGTAGTAGATTTAACGGACTCTGATGGTGGGAGTACTCACAACAATATTCGCTCCACGGTACATGCAATGGATGTTCACTATGATGCACCACAGACAACCGAGGTTCCACCACCACCTACCCTTGCTGAGGCGACGGCTCCATCATCAACCGTCGATCCTGTGCCTTCGACTAGCCAGCTAGCCGAAAATAGCCCCACGCCTGAATCCGTCGGCCTACCCTGCGATATTCTTGACGCGTTAGGTGAGTCTAAGGAAAAACCAGAAGTTTTTGGGCCGATGATTCCGGAGGAAATCTCTAAACGTTGGGGGCGTATTCTATGTGAAGGATTAAACAAAGATCAAAAGAAGGCTCTTGGCGAAGAGATCAGTGTTCTCGAAAACTTTCAATTGGTTAAAGCACCAAAATTGAATCGCGATATATCGGCAGTCCTGGTTGAGTCTACCAGAAATCGGGACAAACGCCTGGAGGCAGCACAAAACTACGTAGGGCTAGGAATTTCAGCTGTGACAGCCTTGACATCCTCTCTTATTGAAAAGGATATGGATAAGATGGACATCATCAAACGGTTATCCGAAACACACCAAATTCTATTGGATTTGCATTTTGAAAATACGATCAATCGAAGAAAGCTGATTACATACACATTAGATAAAAAAAATCCAAGAAATTGTTCAAGACGTTAAGAGAGACAAAATGCTCTTAGGCGAAAATCTTACAGATAAAATTAAAGCTTCTAAGTCAGCCGAGAGGATCAGGACTCCAAATAAAGAAGGCAAGTACGACTGAAGCTTCGACGTCGAAGAGGCAGTTATATCGGCAGGGAAACTGGAGAGGCTCACCCCGTCAAGGTCAGCGCGGGAACAGACAGGGTGGGACCAGGAATCAACAAGCGTATCGCTCCACGACCTGGAGGAGACCTACGACTGCATCACATCAAAATCAAAAGTAATTTATTCAAATTAGGCTGAGAATCAGCACTTTTTGAACGTCAAAATCACATAAGACAGTCCCCCCAAAACGCCCACCCTTCACCACTTCCTAGTGCTTTAGCTGGGAAGAAGAAGTGGCGGAACAAACTCCCCAGCAGCACTGCTGTGTGTTCAGTTAGAAGAACTGGATTCTATATAGTAATAAGTAATTAACATTACGAAACACAAAAATATTAAAATTATTTGCCATATGTCAGCTAGCACACGCCAATATTTAAAACTATACTCAAGCAGAAATGAATAAATTAAAAAACAAAAACGCAAACAGAACTTAATACATAATAAAAAGCCTCCTGGCATAAAGGGCGTGCACGCTTACATATGCAATGCTGCATTATGTTTATATGTATATAGCTGTAACTTGTAGCCACAAATGATAAACTAGGACCTTCGAAGTAAAATAAAGAAACATTAATTACTAATAACAATAACAAAACCATAGTCAGCAAGATGACCTGTCACCACAAGCAGCACCCATTACCATCAGTATCAGAATCGATCCAAGGAACAGCAGCTGCCGAAGTCTCAGCAGCAACAGCCCAAGACACACTATTCACTCTGGTAGATTAACGAATTTCTTCGTAACTGGCAAATAATTACTACCGATAAAGTAATTTTGGATGTAGTTAGAGGTTATAAAATACCGCTTCTTAAACCAGTTTTTCAAGCGCAAGAACCTTCTAATGTTAAGTTTTCTGAATTAGAGAAGTTTAATCTACGTCTTGAGATAGAAAAGTTACAATGTATTAGAGCCGTATTACCATGCGATGATGTTCCAGGTCAATTTATATCTAAAATATTTCTGGTCCCTAAGGTAGATAACAAGTTAAAATTCATTCTTAATCTTAAATCTTTTAATAAAATAGTTGACACACGCCATTTTAAGATGGAGGATTACCGAACAGCCACTAGACTGCTATCTCCATTGTGTTATATGGCCACCATTGACTTGAAAGATGCATACTTTCTTGTAGGTATTCATGAAACGTCTAAGAAATATCTTAGATTTAAATTTGAGCTACAAACGTTAGAATTTCAGTGTCTTCCGTTTGGACTTTCTTCGGCACCTTACATTTTTACTAAGCTACTTAAACCGGTTGTAGCCTTCCTTAGAAGTAAAGGTCTATTTATAGTTAATTACTTAGATGATTTTTTATGCCTAGGGAATTCTTACGGCGATTGTCTCAATTGTGTGTCTAACACCCGTATTCAAGAATGATACTTATTTAAGTATGGCAGCAGCACTATGCTAAGTAAGCTCTGTGGACGTTGCTAAGTTAATTATAAATATTGTAGCACCTACTTTAGCTGTTATTTTTAATAATTGTATTGACCGTGGTGAGTTTCCTGATCTTATGAAAAACAGTAAAATAATACCGTTGTTTAAATCGGGTAGTACATCAGACCCTACTAATTATATACCTATTTCAGTGCTACATACATTTAGTAAAATTTTTGAAAAACTTATTTTAAATCAAATGCAAAGATTTTTTAATGTACATAAATTACTGCATAGCAAACAGTTCGGTTTTACAAGGGGTCGTTCAACTACTGATGCCGGAGTTGAACTTTTAGGGCATGTATATAATGCATGGGAGGACAAATGCGATGCGTTGAGCATCTTTTGCGATTTGTCCAAGGCATTCGATTGTGTTCTTCATGAAACATTAATCAGGAAACTGCACCACTACGGAATCCGGAACGCCTCTCTGGATCTTCTTACTTCTTATTTAAGTGATAGGATTCAGAGAATTGATGTTAACGGGAAAAGATCTCCCGGATCGGTAGTAAGAATGGAGGTCCCTCAAGGCTCAATTCTAGGTCCATTTTTATTTCTTATTTATATAAATGACTTGCCTTACCTCATAAAGGATGAACATGATATAGTGCTGTTTGCAGACGACACTTCACTTTTATTTAAACTCAAACGTCAGCAGCTGGTTACTGACAATGTAAATAGTGCCCTCGCAAAAGTAGTTAACTGGTTTAATGTTAATAACCTTCTTCTTAACGAGAAAAAAACGAAATGTATTAAGTTTACGATACCTCATGTTAGACAAGTAGAAACAAGTATTCTCATAAAGGGTGAAGAGTTGAAACCCGAAAATACCACAGTATTCTTAGGCATAACTTTGGATGCCAAGCTTCAATGGGGCCCCCATATAGATAAATGGTCAAAGAAGCTTAGCGCTGCAGCATACGCCGTTAGGAAAATTCGTGGTTTAACTGATTTAGAGACAGCCCGTTTAGTATACTTTAGTTATTTTCATAGTGTAATGTCGTACGGTATTCTGTTGTGGGGAAATGCCGCCGATATTCAGACGATTTTTGTTTTACAAAAAAGGGCAATTCGTTCAATTTATAAATTAAGTCCCAGACACTCCCTCAGAGACAAATTTAAAGGGATTAATATAATGACTGTGCCTTCTCAGTATATTTATGAAAATCTTTTGTATGCACATAAAAATATTAATCTGTTTAAAAAGTACAGTGATATCCATAATTTAAATACTAGGAACAAGCACACATTTGTTGTTCCTACTACCAGGCTCAAGAAAATAGGTGGCTCGTTTAGATGCCAATGTATACGTTTTATAATAAACTTCCTAGCCACATTCAAGCACTAGGCCTTAATAAATTCAAATCTTTTATAAAAAGGAAACTATGCCAGAATGCCTATTATACTGTCAAAGACTATATTGAGGACAAAAAGGCTTGGGATTGAGTTGCTCCAATAAAGCACAGGCAATGTTAATTTATTTTATTTCGCTAACTATTTTTACTTTTAATCTTTGCTATAAGTATCTATACTTATTTACATACACAATGACACTAATATTTACTGTATAAAGTATTATATTATTTTAAATTATTGTGAATGTGAGGACTATGTGTGTTTTTGTTGCAGTTTTAATCATGTTCTGGCAGTTTGAGTAGCTGATGCGGCCTACCCAAATGTCCTTTCTTTGGTATTGTTCGTCGAATCGTTGAGCTCCTTAAGTTCTGAGTTGAGCTACACGGGTACTGACAAATGCGTGCACTGACTGGACAGGTCCACTCAATCTGTGTGGTTCTTTCCTCAAAAGACCATTGCAGACACCGATCTACATAGCTTTCACATGACCTGACCAAGATTTTGTCTGGACTTTAAAAGAGACTGTGACCTCTGAGTTTGTTTCGGCCTTTCTTCTCAGAGTAGTCAGATAGGAAACGCCGACCAAATCTAGTTTAAAAAAAAATATGATTGACGTGTAAAAGTGTTTGTTCAAACCTACTTACAGAAATAAAATCATTTATCATTTATCATAAGGCATTTCTCACTGCGTTCGTCATGACAGGCCATTTAATTCACAAACAATACTCAAGCGACACTTCACTAAGCGAATGCACTGCGTCGAATAAAGATCGATGATTGGTCCGTTTCTGTTGCTAAGTTCTCTCTAATGTTTGGCAGATTGGCGGATGACATAAATATAACCTTTAAAGTTTTAAACGTTTTGTCAGTTGTGAACTAACAATTTCCTATATTTCTTTGTTAATTTTTTGTGTGCTGATTACTAATGATTGTTGCTTCAATTCCTACAAATATGGATATAAATAATATAACTACGTCTTTAGGTTCATCAAGCTCAACTGTAATGTTAGTAGAATATTATATAGAATAGTTATAAGGTCTCCTGTTATCATCTGTAAATCAAAATATTGTATGGTAGTAGGTGGGTACGTAGTTGTTATTGTACTTATCAAAGTTCAGCCCTTTCATAGAGAGGTAAGGTAGTAGGTACACATTCTAACGCTAGGTTTCATAAGTACCCAAGTTATTTTAATTGTATTAACTAAATAAGGTAAGTACCTGGAAACTGCCAGAAGAATAAAACCTTAAGGCCACTAGCAACAGATAAATAGGTGGCACTGGAAGGCCTCTTGCAGTCAATTTGTCTAGGTCTTCATTTATCAGTGACAAGAGTATAAATTGTACCACATCTTTCGAAAATCTGTAGCGTCGTCTAAATTCATCCGAACTGTAATAATCAAAAGGATCTTGGAAATCCCGTATCACTTTTCTGGTACTTATTATTGTTTGCTCATTGATAAATTCTTCTTCGCTACTGTAATCCATTATAAAAGAACGGCACTAGAATCAAAAACAACCTCAAACAACGCAAAACCAAACCTCGAGAAACAAAAATAACCAACTTTTTGACGTATGCTGGACACTATGCGTTGCTTAATATAGCTAGCCGGCTACCTTACCTATGCGTGCATTTTAAGGGACGCATAGTGCCGATTGCCACTCAAGTATGGTCTATGAATAGGTTTTAGGACCCTGTGCGCCCGCGCGCACTGTGAGACCTCATAGTAATGTTCATGAATACGGGCCTGAGACTTTCAAATGGGTATCATTTAAGCTATTACCAATTTAATGGTTGTTTAATATAATTTCACTGGTTCAATGTTAATAATTTACTACTTAATGAAAAAAAAACCAAATGCATTAAGTTTACGCTGCCTCACGTTAGACAGGTGTTAACTAATGTATTGATAAAGGGCAGAGAATTGAATCCTGAAGATAGCACAGTATTCTTGGGCTTAACTTTGGATGCTAAGCTTCAGTGGGGCCCACACATAGATAAACTATCAAAAAAGCTTAGCTCCGCAGCATACGCTGTTAGAAAAATTCGTAATTTAACTGACATAGAGACAGCCCGTTTAGTGTACTTTAGCTATTTTCATAGTGTAATGTCGTATGGTATTCTGTTGTGGGGAAATGCCGCCGACATTCAGACTATCTTTGTTTTGCAGAAAAGAGCTGTTCGATCAATTTATAAGTTAAGCCCGAGACACACTCTCAGAGAGAAATTTAAGGAGATTAATGTAATGACTGTGCCTTCACAGTATATTTTTGAAAATCTTTTATATGCCCATAAAAATATAAACTTGTTTAAAAAATACAGTGATATCCATAATATAAATACTAGGAACAAACACAGCTTCGTTGTACCTACCACAAGGCTCAAGAAAATAGGTGGCTCGTTCAGATGTCAATGTATACGCTTTTATAATAAACTTCCAAGCCACGTTCAAGATCTAAGCCTTAATAAATTCAAATCATTCATTAAACGTAAGTTGTGCCAGAAAGGCTTTTATACCGTTAAGGATTATATTGAGGACAAAAAGGCTTGGGATTGAGTTGTTCCAATTTTCTGCATACTGAATGTTTTCTTTTATTTCTGTTACATACACTGATAAATTGATAATTATTATAACAGAACGACTTGAATACTTACCTTGAGAAGTACAATTTATTGTTTTAATAATATTGTGAATTTGAGGACTATGTGGGTCATTGTTTCAGTTTTAATCATGATCTGGCAGTTTAAGTAGTTCATGCGGCCTACCCAAATGTCCTTTCTTTGGTATTGTTCGTCGAATCGTTGAGCTCCTAAAGTTCTGAGTTGAGCTGCACGGTTACTGACAAATGCGTGCACTGACTGGACAGGTCCTCTTAATCTGCGTGGTTCTTTCCTCAGAAGTCCATTTCAGATACTAATCTACATGGTCCTCAAAGATTATGTTCGAATATTTATATACACATTGACATTGATGAATTTTATACATACAATGACATGAGTAATTACTTTGTAAAGTATTATATTATTTAAATTATTGTGAATGTGAAGATTATGTGGATTATTACTTTTTTATTTTATTTCTTAGTTAGTTTCACGATCTGGCAGCTTGAGTAATTTATGCGGCCTACCCAAATGTCCTTTCTTTGGTATTGTTCGTCGAATCGTTGTGCTCCTTAAGTTCTCAGTTGAGCGGCAAGATTACTGACAAATGCGTGCACTGACTGGACAGGTCCGCTCAATCTGTATGGTTTTTCCTCAAAAGACCATTTCAGACACCAATCTACATGGTCTTCACATGATCTGACCAAGATTATGTCTGGACTTTAAAAGAGACTGTGACCTCTGAGTTTGTTTCGGCCTTTCTTCTCAGAGTAGTCAGTTATGAAACGCCGACCTCATCTAGTTTTAAAAATATGATTGACATGTAAAAGTGTTTGTAACAAACCTACTTACAGAAATAAAATCATTTATCATTTATCATTAAATTAGTTTTGTGTTTCTTAAATAATAGGGTTTGTCCTCCAAATAGTAGATCTGTCACCAAAATGTAGTCACCAAACAATGCAAAATCAGTTCCACAATAAATCACATAAAATCCTGAGATATAAGGTCTAGTACCAAATAAATGTTTTTGTATGTATTATAATAGGTGTGTCCTAATAAGTATTTAAGCAAACTAATTTAAAGAGATCACCAATAATAGTAGTTTTCTTATTCACCACGGATCGATTGATATACATAATATGTCGACGGTAGGGCTTGGTCGACGGAGCCCCGCTTGGCGGGGCTCCTACTTCTGGGTGGTTTATAAAAAAATAACCACGAAGGGGATGGCGGGGTCTCTCGACCCCGCCATCCCCTTCTAACCTAACCTGTCCGAGTCGGGGTGCCCTAAAGTCCAGATTGCATCCAGTTTCTCCTGGTAATTTGTCTCGGGTATTATTTAAGCTATTACCAATTTAATTAGTTTTGTATTTCTTAAATAATAGGGTTTGTCCTCCAAATAGTAGATCTGTCACCAAAATGTAGTCACCAAACAATGCAAAATCAGTTCCACAATAAATCACCTAAAATCCTGAGATATCAACCTGGGAACAATTTTTGTTTATCTGAGAACGAAAATATTTCGTGGCGATAGATCTATTTATTAGGTGATACAACTTGATGACAAATATAAATTTTGGTGATAGAAAATATAGTTCCCCTTTCAAATTACTTATTTTTTTGGGGTTTGTAGTGAACAACGAAAAAAGTAAACTTGTGCCAAGTCAGTGTCGCAAGTTTCTAGGCTTTGAATTCAATTCAGTTGATATGACACTTAGTCTAATCATCGCGAAACGTATCAAGATTTTAAATTTTGTTTTATTTTATTTATTTATTTAGGATCTCCAACAAAAGATGTACACAATACATGACACATAAATAAAGAGTTCACATCAGGTAATAAGAAAGACAGATAACACGTTGTATTGCCTGCAAAGTCTTGGCACAGCGGCGTAATGACTGAGGTTAGTTTTTGAGCCATGGATGTAAAATAAGTCAAAAATGTTAGGCCTGGGAATTCGCGTCGGAATTTTAATATCTAATGAGCTCAACGAGTTCACTGCAATCTATGGTTCCACTTAATATTTTATGGAGGATGATGCAATCCAGTTTCTTCCTACGACTGGTTAGTGTCTCCATGTGATAGTGCTTCAACCTGTCAGCGTAGCTAGTGAGTTGTTTAGCCAAGTGATCTCCGTAGCCCAGATGGTAAAGGAACCGCTTTTGAACACTCTCTAGGCGCTTGGAGTAAACCTCATAATGCGGATTCCATACCACAGAACTATATTCCAGGATTGGACGGACTAAAGTGTTGAAAAGCTTTATTTTTGTAGCGGGTCTTTTAAATTCCTTACTATTTCGCAAAACAAATCCCAGTACTCTAAAGGATCTTGAGACAATATTCAGGATATACACATCGAACTTTAGCGCTTGATCTAGTTGAACTCCCAGGTCGCGAATTATGCACAGTTTTTTTACTTCAACTCCCTCTATGTAATATTTGTTCTCAAGAACTTTTTTGTTGCGAGTGAAAATATTTCGAGATATTTCTAAGGAAAAATTTATAAAAATTCGAGAGTTTGCTAAGTTTTTAGGCGTACTTACCTCAGCGTGTCCAGCCGTACCTTACGGCTGGATGTACACCAAAGTTTTTGAAAGGGCCAAATTTTTGGCTTTAAGGGGATCTGATAATAATTATGACTCTTAAAACGTTATTAGACAACAACTTGGAGAATGATTTCTTTTGGTGGGAACATCACATAATGACTTCTAAAAATCCGATACGTAGTGGTCAGTACACCTTAGAGATGTTTACAGACGCTTCCTTGTCTGGTTGGGGGTGATGTGTAACGGAGAACGATCAAACGGTTTTTGGGATGCAATAGAATTCCAATGCCACATTAATTTATTAGAATTAAAGGCAGCCTCTAAAGGCCTTAGATGTTTTGCTAGCAATATGTATAATTCTGAAATCCTGTTACGTATCGATAACACTGTGGCTATTTCCTACATAAATAGAATGGGGGAGCATTCAATATACACATTTGAATGACATCACACGCAATATTTGGGGATGGTGTGAGAGGAGGTGACTGTTCATTTTTGCATCTTATATTAAGTCCAAAGAAAATGTAGAAGCTGACGAAGAATCACGACGTACAAACATAGATACGGAATGGGATTTATCTTCCACGGCGTTTAACGAAATAGTCGATTATTATGGAGAACCAGAGGTTGATCTTTTTGCTACCCGGTTAAATGCTAAATGAAGTACTTACATATCGCGGAAAAGAGATCCCACCGCATTCAATGTAGACGCATTTACAATAGACTGGAGCTCTTATTTTTTTTTACGCCTTTCCACCTTTTTCGTTGATATTAAAAAGTCTTCGAAAAATAATTAATGACGGTGCTACAGGGATAATGGTTGTTCCATACTGGAAAAGCCAGCCTTGGTATCCTCTGTTTCTTTCCTTGGCATGCCAAGATCCGATATATTTACATCCTAACGAGCATCTGTTACTTTCTCCTCCCAGAGAAACTCATCCACGATGGAGGACACTTACCCTGGTATCATGCCAGTTATCAGGTCGGCCTTCACGCAACAAGACCTTCAATCAGAAACGATTAATATAATATTATCGTCACTGTCTGAAAACTCCCCTAAACAATACAACGTAACATTGAAGAAGTGGTGGTTATTCTGTCAATCTTCATGTTCAATATGTAATTAATAATTGTTTACCTGGTGCCAGTATTAGCCAATTAGTTAATAATATTAGATTGACAAAAATAAACCCCAGTTCAATTGTTATTTTATTGTATGGGGATAGTTTAACTGTAAGGAAAAAGGACATAATTGAATGTGTCCATTTGATGTTATATCTCAATGAGACCAATAACTGTAAATTTATTTTATGTGCCCTGCCTTATTCTAGATATTTGTCTGATGAGCAAAATAGGCACATTTATAATTTAAATATGTTCATTTATAATAGGACTTGTCGACACAGTGACACTATTTTATATTTTGATTGTAATCAATTTATTACTGATTACAAACTGACAAATAATACAATGTATTTGCCACCTAATTGTAGGAGACACATTGCTAATCTATTAGCATACAATATACACAGTGACACCGGTACCTGTAGGTTACCGTCGATTACTGTTAGTAGTGGTACTAAAACTACTATTGATACGCCTTGTAGTTTAAACTATTAGGTGCGACAATTATGTTGTATGTGCCGCATTTATGTTGAACTCAAACTCAAACTCAAAGCATTTATTTCAATTAAACCATTTACAGGCACTTTTGAATTGTCAAGTGGTCGGTCAGTCAGAAATATGAAGCTAGTTGCCCATTCCAAAGCGTAGTAGGTACCTATGGAGAAGAACGGGCAAGAAACTCCATGGACACTCTTTTAAATTATATTGTTACATAAATATTAGTTACATCAAAATATACAGTTGAATGTTGTACATCAAAATATGCAGGGTCTGTCCGGCAAAGAGTTAGAGATAAGTTTATTTATGGAGAACAATGATGTTCAGGTGCTATGTTTGACTGAACACTGGTTGAAAGAACATGAAGTAGTGTTTATCAATGATGATTATTTTACCATTCAAAGTGCATTTGTAAGGAAAAGTGCTATTCGCGGTGGATCTTTACTTCTTATTTCAAACAAGTTGAAATGTAAACAACGTTCTGATTTAGTTAATCTTTCCATCGAGCGCACTATTGAGTTGTCTTCTGTTGAACTCGAGCGATAAGTTATAATTTGCGTTTATCGACCCCCCTCTGGGGATTTTATTCGTTTCGAATCGGTAATGGAGGATTCACTGAATAAATTAAAATCAAGTAATAAAAGTATAATTTTATGTGGTGATTTTAATATTAATATTTTAGAGGTTACTCCACTAAGTATTAGACTTCTTAGTTCAATTTTAGTTCAATAGTCAGATAACTTTTATCTGAAGAATAAATCTGACAGTTTGACATATTTTCTATACAAAAGCTGTCAAACCGTAATATTTATTCCTCAGATAAAAGTTAACTGACTATCGAAAAATCAGCCCTTAATCTGTTTAGGTCCGTTAATTTATTTTAACTTGTATTTTGAACCTACTAGGATAACAGCATCTTCGTCGACTTGTATTGATAATATTTTTAGTGATTGCGATGCCAAAAATAATATAGTGTTAAGTGACTTACCGTCTGACCACTGTGGATTATTAGCTAGCTTCCCTATGCCAATACATAAAAAGCCGCATAAAATAGAATGCAGGCCTTATACAGCTAGTCGTTGCAACAAGTTTAAAAATAATATAGCCCTTAAAATTAAACCGTCGATTGTAGAACATGATAATCCTAATATAATCTATGGAGCCCTTTTTGATGTTGTGCAAAAAGAATACCAATCTACTTTCAAGGCCAAAACTATTAATATTAATGGCACCTCCGCTGGCTTCAACCAATGGGCTACTCCAGGTATTTATAAAAGTAGAGCGAGACTTTACGAGTTATATGGTTTAAAAAATTACAGGTTTGATACTCCTTTCCTAAAGTAAGTCAAAAATTATTCAAAATTATTTAAAAAGATTTGTGTTTTTGCTAAATCTAAATTTTTGAGCGATACAATTAAACATTCGAATAACAAAGTAAAAACCACCTGGAAAATTATTAACAATGAAACGGGTAAGTCGTAACCGACTTACCCGTTTCATTGTTAATAATTTTCCAAACAAGAAAAACAATTAGAGATTATGGTCGACCACAAATTAGTTAATAAAGCAGCTGATGTAGCTGAAGCATTTAATGAGTTTTTTGCCAACATACCTATAACTACGACTCGCTCCTTAAATTCGTCCCCATCTGAAGCTGAAAACCTTTTGCATAATAGTGTACCTAAATGTAGTCGCTTATTTAGCTTCGAACATGTAACACCTCGTGATGTAATTAGTGTTTTTAACACACTCAAGTCAAAAAACACTGGTGATTACTGGGGCATCTCAATTAAACTTGTAAGTAATATGTCTGTCGTGGGTGCGCCAAAGTTCACCTAAATTTTCAACTCCGATAATTGGAAATCCGAAAATGTTCTTCCTAACATTTTTCATCCTAACAATCACAATTCCTAACTACTCTGTCTCTCATGTTCATAATTCCGAAGCATTCAACTTCATAATGTCAGTAGCAATAAACATCTATTATACTTTTATTTGTTTCCCTATATTTTCTCAACATAACCATCTTTTATACTATTATTCAAAGTCATATCTTTTTTGTTTAGATTTCTTTTTATTCATAATAATCAGTATTATATACATTAATCATTGTAAGCCCTAATTATCACATGCCATAATTATGATATGCCATAACATAATTTGCCATCGACATCGGGTGTGTAACGGTTGTTTATATCAAGAGAAATTGGATGCAATTGGGACTTTAGGGCACCCCGACTCGGACAGGTTAGGTTAGAAGGGGATGGCGGGGTCGTGTGAGCGAGCGAATAGACCCCGCCATCCCCTTCGTGGTTATTTTTTTATAAACCACACAGAAGTAGGAGCCCCGCGAAGCGGGGCTCCATCGACCTAGCCCACCATCAACCATGCACAGAAAAAAAAACCTAAAACTATAAATATCATCTTCTACCCACATATATTTTTTATAACACTTGGTAAATGTTTCTTTCTGAGTATGAGTGAAAATATTATGGTAATTATGTTTAGGGATAAAAGCGTTATGATAAAAAACAGTAGGAGTTTAAATATATTTACATTAATGATATTATTAATTACAATTTTCGGAAACATGAGTGTTATGAACATCGCCGGTAGCACTACAAATAGTATGAATGAAAACTTTAGGATGAAAAATTTTAGGGAGAGTGATCATTCGGATTACAAATCGTTAGGAAGAACAATTTCGGGTAAAGAACTTTAGTTGAGCCAATATGGACCCGTCTGTCGTACTATGTCTATTTTATCTATGCGTACGTTGAGGTACCTAGTTCACAGAGGTCGCCGATCGCCGCTAACACGCAATAGATAAAATAGGTACACAAATAAAAATACGAAAAGCGAATTCTGACTTTATTTCTTAACCGTAAACGGTAACAAATCGAAATTTCACCAAACTAGGTACAAGTAACGTAGGTACGCAGTTTACTAAAATTATTCTGAGAAGCCACAGAATTGATGCACAACCGAATTCAGCGGTTAACTTTATAAAAATAAGGTCTTAATTCAGTACAATATTTTCATAGAAAAGGGCACCACCAACTTATAATGAACTCTATTTGACAGATAAAACGATTCATTTTTCTGTTTGAATTGCCTGCCTTTGTGTTGCCGCCGCCAGCAACATTGTAAAAATTGGTTTAGGCAGTATTATTTTTATTCATCATAATTTTATTATGGTAGGTAGCTGTATGCTTATTAAGTACCCAACAATAGACAGTCAACAACAACAACAGTAGACAATCGATTCGAGGCCTTAAATAAAACTCACAAGCGTACTCGTGATGTCTAGTTGAGGTAATAGACCGTACGATTACTAGTGATTTCGTGATGCGAGAGTAGTGAATGAAATTTCAATTAATTTCTCTCGTTTACGAGGAGATGTGACCGTGGTAAACACCGTGCCGTGCGTCCAATTAGGTTCCAATACAAACGAGAGATAACGGAGGTAAATGAACTTACACCAACCTAAATCGTACCTACCTGAAATAAAATACCTACTTGCAGCAGGTTATTCGTCCAACGTCCGTTGCACAGCTGTTCCGCGCTACGTCATCACCGAGTGGATCGCGTTTATGAATGAAATAGTGGAAGGGCTACTAAGATTTAACTCGAATGACAGAATAAAAGTGATAAATTTCTAACTTCTATATTAGATGTCTTAAAAAAATTATAACAATGCCAATAGTAACTATTACTCGTCTGGAGTTACTGTGTTTCGGCTCCAGAACGGTGTAAAATTATTCGTGTATTAGTCAATTTAGTTTAATTTAATTTTTATTTATTATTGACATAATCTACTCATTTCAATGTTTTTTAATGAGTTGTATTGCAATATATGGTTAGCTAGCGACCTCGACAGTTCATCATATTATTCTTTTGAGCAACCGGCAGCAAGTTCGTCATGCTCCCTTAGATGTCAATGCTTGCGGTAGCGTCGGGGGTCGGGTTGCCTCCTTCTCTCAAATATGGCGAGGGGGGTAATGGCTGATCTTTGCGTTATGCTCGTGAACGGGTGCTGCTTGTGGTTACAGGTCATCTTGCTGACTATGGTTTTGTTATTGTTATTAGAAATTAATGTTTCTTTAATTTACTTCGAAGGTCCTAGTTTATCATTTATTTAACCATTTATGTACACACTTATATAAACAGACAAGAAGAAAATAACAGAAAAATAGGTACAAAGGTGATGCTTATTTCTAATGAAATCTCTTCCAGCATACCTGCGATAGGATAGTAGATTAACGGCCATTCCCAATATCCTATCTATCTTCGGTTTGACACTACTAGAGATAGAAAATGCTATCTATCTTTTGTTTTCGCGTCCCAATAACCTTACTAGCGATAGGCTAACCTATCTCTGACCGCTATCTATCGTCCGGAGGACTAACTGCTTACTAGTGGTAGATTTCTCTATGAATTTGTCAATTTGAGCGTCTCAATAACGTTTTGACAGCTGTCGGTCAGTAAGTTTTGCCATCTCTAGTAATCAATCGTGCTATCCTCCGATTTTGAGGGATAAGACTACTAGCTAGGTATTGTATTTATTACGTATTTTTCGTTTCTGTACAATAAAGTGTTCATCTATCTATCTAAAATATGTCGGAATCAAGTGAAAGTGATCTTGAATTACTGGACCAATTGTCAGACTAGGATAATGACGACGATATGCAAATTAGCGGCCGAATTTGATCATATAAAGATGAGAGTGAATTACATGGACAGTTATCTAGGTGATGATTTTATATACAGATTTAGATTAAACAAAAGCGCCGTAAATGATTTGCTGTCTGAAATATATCCATTTTTAAGAATAACCTCAAAAAGGTTAGTGCACATAAAATAATGTTTTCGCTGGTTGCTTATAGAAAGAATATCTATTTTTAAATACTATCTACTTATTATTCATACTGTGCCCCTGTGTAATAGTCATTCCTTTCATTTTGCAGAAATCATGGAGTTTCACCCCTGCACCAACTGCTCCTAACCCTAAGGTTTTATGCCTTGGGCACAATGTTGGTGTCTGTAGCCGACTATATAGGTGTCTCGAAATCCACGGCAGGACGAATTAATTAATAGAAAGGTGTTTTGGGGTTTGGACAAAAAGATTTCCTGTCCTCTCTTTGAAAATACGGCTTTCCCTAGAAACTACCCAATCAGTAATAATTGCCACGCTGTATTGCATAACATCTGCAGACAAAGGAATTTACAGGATGTTGAGCCTGAGGTAGATATACCTAACCACAATATATCATTTGAGGTGCAAACCATCCCTATCTCTCATAATGATATTCAGGTGCGACAAGATTTAATTAATAATTATTTTAGTGAGTAGGTTAATATTAAGCAAATTTGTCTAATTTTATCATAATAAAAACTTGTGATATTAAAACCCAAAGATTTTTTTTCTGAGAAAAATATGCATACCTATTACAAATATTTAAATTGTGATATTAGAATATAAATTACTTCTTCCATTGACTCAACAACCCAACTTTATTATTTCTTTATTACTTAGTTCTGATATTTATGGATGATTGATGAGATAATTATTAAAACAAACATAAATTGATAGCCGGGCCTACCTACTCCCAACTGTAGATAGATGCAAGCTACTTTCGTTATTGGGACGACAACAAAAGATAGATAGAATCTTCCCAGCTATCGGAGATAGCTGTCTATCTATAACTGTAGTTAGAATATTGGGAACGGCCATAAAACAAACATAAATTAATAGCCGGGCCTACCTACTCCCAACTGTAGATAGATGCAAGCTACTTTCGTTATTGGGACGACAACAAAAGATAGATAGAATCTTCCCAGCTATCGGAGATAGCTGTCTATCTATAACTGTAGTTAGAATATTGGGAACGGCCATTAGAGATGTAGACAGCGTGTGTAAGAGTAAAAGAGAAAATAAAATACATACAAACATACTTTTAAAATAAATAACACTAGAATATTAATATATACGCAACTATGACGAAGTGGAAAGATAGTGTTCTTTCACTCTTCTTTTAAAAACTGCAACAGTTTGGCAGTCCCTAATGTCAGGCGGAAGTGAATTCCACAACCGCACCGCGTGCACAGTGAAGGAGTAGGAGTAAAAGTCGGTGGAGTGGGGAGGGGACTTAAGGAGGTTTCTAAGATGCGACCTGCAAGGCGCATCTGAAGGTCGGGCGTAGGAAAAACGCTCCCGCAGATAGGATGGCGTTTTAGGGTTGTGAAGGAGGTTGAATAGCAGACACAATATCCGAGAGTTCCTGCGAAGTCGAATGGGGAGCCACTTGAGTATCTTGCGAAAGTAGGAATCGTGATCATACTTTTTAAGATTGAAAACAAAACGAATACATATATTCTGCAAACGCTCAAGTTTATTTAAAAGCTCCTCGGTGGCATCCAAATAACAGCCATCGGCATAATCTATGATGGGCTGAATGAGAGTTTGAGCAAGAGAGATTTTGGTGTTCAAGGGCAAGACGCTCTGGAGACATTTCAAAGAATGGAGCGTGTAATGCACTTTGCGACTGACTTGAGCAACATGGGCAGTCCATGATAAATAGGAATCCATGGTCACCCCCAGATTTTTGACCTTATGTGCGTATTAAATCTGAACACCATTTAGACAGAGTGGAGACAGCGACGCAACATCGAGCCTATTCCGCATATACCTGCCGCCGATAATCAAGGCCTGGGATTTCTTAGGGTTGATTTGCAGTCCAAAAGACCGCGACCACTCGCTAATCAAAACCAGGTCGCTGTTCATGGCAGACACGGCTGCTTCTGCATCTTCCCTTAAAAAATGTTTGTAGAGCTGCAGATCGTCGGCATAGAGATGGAAGCAGGAAGAGATGACACTGGTGATAGAGTTAATGAAAATAGAAAAGAGAAGAGGAGAGAGAACGCCGCCCTGAGGCACACCTGCGGAAAGAGAGCACCAATCAGAAGATGCCTCGCCGAGACGAAACCGCTGCGAGCGGCCCTTAAGATAGGAGTCAAACCAACTAATGGTGGAAGAGGAGAAATTCAAAGATTTAAGGATCCCTAGAAGGATGTCAAAATCAACAGAGTTAAAGGCACTGCTAAAGTCGAGAAGTACAAGTAAAGTAAGAGATTTGTGATCCATAGCCCAGCGGATGTAACTTTCAAAAGAGCCGTTATTGTGCTATGACCAGGTCGAAAACCAGATTGAAGAGGACTCAGTAGGTCATTTGTAGATAGAAAGGCAGAAAGTTGTTGATGAACGATATGTTCAAGAACTTTAGAGAGATATGGGAGAATAGAAATGGGGCGGAAATCGGTGGGTGAGACCGGCTTAGGAATTTTGGGTAAGGGGATGATATGAGCTTGTTTCCAGGCCTCAGGGACAGTACAAGAAAACAAAGAGAAATTAAAAATGTGGGTCAAGACGGGAAGTAGTGTGGAGAGAATAGGAGAAATCATTCTTGAGCAAAGATTATCGTTACCAACTGCAGTAGAGGAGATAGCACAAATGGACTTTTTGACATCAATTTCACTCACTGGCCTTAACTCAAAAGAAGAACGAGTCGAGTTTTTAACATTCATAACCTATAAATTATATCATGTAAGTGTTGCCAACGTCAGCTCAAAAATGCCCCGAGTCACGATAAAAAATATTGACTCTACAATGTAATGAAAACAAAAAATATTGGATCTAATAATAGCATAGTATATTTTAGGGGAAGCTTTGTTATTTATAAATACGTTAATTTAATTTATTTTTTCTACTATTTGTGATCAAATAAGAATGACACATCTATCGTTATAGAATGACGTTCAGTCAGTACCTGTGAGTATTAATAATATAGCTAAGTTTATCGTTAGTTTCCCAGACGATCCAGACCTACGTATAAAATGGATCGAAGCAACTGGAAGAAAAGATTGGATTCCCATAAAATATTGTAAAATATGTAGCATTCATTTCCCAGAAAATTTACTACTAAAAAAGAAAAAAAAACAGTTCTGCATTCTGATGCAGTACCAATTGCGGTAAGAATGTATTCAAATAAAATAATAGTGTTTTTTTTTATATAATTCATAACTTTATGATTTACCTTGCAGATACAAGTTGTTGAAAGTGATAACTCAACCATATCAAAGTCAGCTTCAGTGTCATTATCACAAGAGCCAGAAAAATCCATCAAGGTATTCTTCTATTGACAATATATTTGACATTCTTCTTGAATCTTCTTTTGACATTCTTCTTTGACTTTTTTTCTTTGACCGGTTGGTGCAGTTGGTAGCGACCCTGTCTTCTGAGCCGCTGGTCCCGGGTTCGATCCCCGGACAAGTCAAACATGTCTGTTTGACCTGAGTCTGGGTGTGTATATATGTATATGTATATCATAGTCATCAGGATACCGTAGTACAGGTTCTACCTAGTTCGGGACCTGAAGACCTTGTGTGGATGTTATCTCATATTTAATTTTTAATTTAATTTTAATTCATAATATGCGTTCCGAGTCAACAGGTTAAACATACTGTTGTTGTTGTATGTTGTTAATATAATAATTAATAATAAACATAATAATTTGATTGAATGTTTTAGATTTCAACAGCTGAGGAGAGTTCTGAACCAGTACCATCCATATCTTCAAGTGCAAATTTTCAAGATGACGCAAAAATAAAAACGATTAGAAGAAAATTGCATTTGCCGGAAGAGAAAGATACGCCCAGAAAGAAAAAAAACTTAAAGCAGATTTAAAGAAAAAACTGAAACTGTTGCAAATCTTACAAAAAAAAAACGTGCTGTCCGGCAAACAAATAGGCGCCTAATGAAACGAAATGCTAAATTATCAGATATTATTTCGGAACTTAAAATCAAATCCTTGATATCATATTATGAAGATGTTGACATGTTAAGCACTATTGATAGCAGAAACAAAGATTTCCTTAAACGGTTTTTGGGATTAGTTGGAAAAACTAAAAAATATTCTCCTTCATTGAGAAAGTTCTCATTATGTTTACATTTTGTAACACATCCAGGTGCATCCTTACGTAAGAGATCAATTTAATACTTGCCTTCCACACCCACAAACATTGGTTAGTTGGTATCGATCAGTAGATGGTAATCCCGGATTTACCAAAGAGGCATTGCATGCAATAAAGTTAAAAGAATACCTTCAAATTCGAATTTACAAGTTTACAAAACAGCTATCAGAGCCCAAAGAAAAAGTCAGAAATATGTTCACAAAATTAACATTGTTTCGTAATCAATAGTGTTTTTTTCAAATTGTTTGGAGTGTTTAGTTTCTGAGTTGTATAATAAATCAATATTAAAAAACTCGTTTCGTTTCAATTAAATCCAGAAAATAATTTACCCTACTTCATCTAATAACACTCCAAAAACAGGGGAATGCAGTTACTATGGCAACACTATACGCACACATTGACAAATTATCTCTGTCTCAACTGCGGTTACAGTACAGGGTCCCTTCGTCTATTAGTTTCTTTGTCTACGACACAGAATCGCTTTTTCCATTATTGTGTCATTTTTATTTTGATACTGACATTTGTCTAGAGACTTGACTCATTGCCCTTTTAGCTATTTCACGACGGAATGCATGATCTTAACAAAAAACACAAACATTTGATAAAATATTTTTCTTTATTTAGCAACTGTAAAATAAAATAATTATTTTTAATGATTTTGGTTTATCATAAAATAAAGTTTTTTTTTCAGAACTTTTTTTTTCTTTAACTCGCTCGGCCCAGTATTGAGCGATCTCCTTGTGTGTTTTAAAGACGTAAATTGTTTTAAATCGTAATTACATTTTCTCATTAGTTTGATAATTAAATTCATAATGTTGGTTTTTCCAATACCGTGGAACGCCGACATTTAACCAGAGAAGAGATGTTGAGAGTAATAGGTATGTTGGAAGCGGGCGCCATCGGGTGCCATGTTGCTGATGCCATTGCATTGGCACCCAGTCAAGGCGTCAAATCAAGAGTGTGGTCTCGCTGCCGGGGCACTGCGAGGTGGCTGAGCGGCACACCGGGAATATTCGAATTACCACCGCAACCCAAGTCCGATTTTTACAAATAACGGCGAAAAGACAACCTGTCTGTTTTGAAGTTACAGTCGGAGCACCGAGTGCTAGTGAGAGATCAAACTAGAAGGAAGAGACTGCACGAAATCAACCTTCATGCACGTTGACCACTTCGGATTCCAACACTACGACGAGGCAAGCGCGGACGTCGCCGTCGCGTCGATTACAATGGGCAAAAGAACATTTGGGTTGGAACGGTCGCTAATGAGCTAAAGCGTTATTCTCTGATGAATCACGGTTCGGCTTTCATCCAAATTCACGAAGAATTAGTGTTTGCAAACGCCTGAGAGACGCTTGACATGAAAGCCACCTGCTAAATCCCCAGGAAGTCCATCCATACCAAGGTGGAACAATAATGGTATGGGCGGAAATACGCCTTGGCGGGAGAACCGACCTCATTTGGGTACACGAGAACTTAACTGCTGCAAAATACCGTGACGAGGTACTGGAACCACTGTGGAGGTAGTCCGACCACACCGGTTGCAAATGGGTCAAGATTTTATGCTTTTGCATGATAATGTCCGCCCACATACGGCTCGAGTGGTAACTCAGTGGCTGCAGCAACCCAGGACTGGCCGGCGCAGTCCCCTGATTTATATCCAATTGAACACGCGTGCGTTAGCCTCCCTGGCCACAGCCAAGAGCGGCGCGCATTGTGGCGCGGCGTGAGGCGCGGCAAGCGGTGAACGGCGAAAACAAACGGTAGACAAGTTAAGAAGTATTCCACAGCTACCGGCGATTCCCGGGGAGAGCCGCGCGGCACGCGTGCCATGCACACAGGTAGACCATAACCTAGGCTCGGACATAGGATATATGTAGTTGATGTGGAAGTTGCAGCACTTACCGGTTGGAGGCAGCCGCGCGGCGCGGTCGGTGCGCACGAGGCCGCGCCACACGTGCGCATGAAGAGCCGCGCGCGCGCGCTGCATCCCGTTCTCCTCTGCAAAGGGCTCGCCCGCGTCACCCGCGCCGCGCAGTGCCACGACGTCGGCGCGCTGGCAGCCCGACCACGCGGCCAGCGCGGCCGGCTCGTGCGCGCACTCGGCTAGCAGCAGGCGCACGCCGGCGCGCCGCCACGCCCCACCGCCACCCGCCGCACGTGCCACCGCCCGCGCCTCCGCAATCGGAGGGTCCAACAGCTGTAAATCCAGTCACATGTATCATTGCCATCTGTGTCCGCGAACCGCGACTTCGTGTACGCGGTACTCAACAACAGTCGCTCACATCGCCAGCTTTAAACAAGCGTAGGCCTACTGAGCGGTTTTGTGTGTACATGAATAAATATTAGGGTTCTTACGACTTGCCGACAACTTCTAACACATTGTAAGCCAGACCACAGGCATGCTAGGAAAGGAAAACACTCTTAGTTACTACTTGAAATGTTACACATACAATGGTTTGGAAATTATGAATCGTTTCGTAAAAATCCGATATCTATAATAAATATCAAATTATCCGACATTTGATATCGGATATACACTCTCGAACTTCTAAATCGAGCCACCGTGTCCGTGCATTTATATGTATTTTCAAAGAATTTACCATCGATACCTGGAGACTGGCGGCTTCGTGGGCCGTCCAGGAGGACCACAAAACCGAGTCACTACAGCACGACAAGATCGGTTCATCTTTACGAACAGCCTGCGTAGTCGTTACCTGAGTAAAGGTCCAAGAACAGCTTCGAAACTTTCATGGGGTGATTGTTTGTTAGAAGGGGACTCGAAGAACGTGGCCTGAACCTCATAAACCAGCTAATGGTCCCAAACTAACACGAGGTTATAGAATGGCGCACCTACAGTTTGCACGCGAACATTTGCATTGGACTTATAAAAGCATGAAGAACGGGGTGTAAAGTTCACTCATCCTCCATAGAAAAGGGAGGATCCGCCGACCAGACTGGTGTTGTGTCTGGTGGGTAACTTCCCGACGATTGATGTCGGGACGTCGTATATATGTATGTTAGTCGCTTGGTAAACTCTGCTTGTGTGATGCAAGATTTTACGTGACGTCTGTGTGATGCGTAATTCGCATGTGGCTATGTAGTGGCCGCCACAGAGTCAACGTCACTGAAGCCAGGTTCTATTTACGAATGAAACAATAGTCCAGTAGGGATATAATATTTTTTCCACAAATCCTTCGATAATCAAAAAGTTTTTTTTATTTTCGCTGAATGGATAAGTTTAGTAAATGCATTGCTATGTACAAAAATGCTAATGATAAATGATTTTATTTCTGTAAGTAGGTTTGAACAAACACTTTTACACGTCAATCATATTTTTTTTCTTCAACTAGATGAGTTCGGCGTTTCCTATCTGACTACTCTGAGAAGAAAGGCCGAAACAAACTCAGAGGTCACAGTCTCTTTTAAAGTCCAGACAAAATCTTGGTCAGATCATGTGAAGGCTATGTAGATCGGTGTCTGCAATGGTCTTTTGAGGAAAGAACCACACAGATTGAGTGGACCTGTCCAGTCAGTGCACGAAATTGTCAGTAATCGCGCAGCTCAATTTAGACTCAAGGAGCTCAACGATTCGACGAACAATACCAAAGAAAGGACATTTGAGTAGGCCGCATAAATTACTCATACTGCCAGATCATGATTAAGCTGAGAAAAATTCAAAAATAAATATAAAAAAACCAATGACCGACATAATAGTTCTCACATTCACAATAATTAGAATAATATTATAATAATCTTTGAGGACCATGTAGATTTGTGTCTGAAATGGTCTTTCCAGGAAAGAACCACACAGATTGAGTGGACCTGTCCAGTCAGTGCACGCATTTGTCAGTAACCGTGCAGCTCAACTCAAAACTTAAGGAGCTCAACGATTCGACGAACAATACCAAAGAAAGGACATTTGGGTAGGCCGCATCAGCTACTCAAACTGCCAGAACATGATTAAAACTGGAACAAAAACACACATAGTCCTCACATTCACAATAATTAAAAATAATGTCTGTCAATAATAATAGCGTCTGTCCCTGTCGCGAGTAGATAATTTTGTAATTTGCACAACAATTCGCGCTTTGGTAAATATTGTGCGTATGCACATAACCTCGCGATGGCTACCGGCAACGACAAGGCGAATTTTCCTATTGAGAAACTGCGTGGAGTTCAAGACTATCATAATTGGAAATTTGCAATGAAGATGATACTGGTGCATGAAGATTTATGGGAGTGCATCGAGCCAACTGACACCACAAAAGCTGATGCACAACGTGACATGAAGGCGCTGGCAAAAATATGTTTGTCTGTTCATTCTTCGGCGTATCCCCATGTACGTAATGCAGCGGGATCCAAGGCTGCGCGGAACAATCTGAAGAATGCGTATGAAGACAGAGGGCTGAGCAGACGTTTGAGTCTCCTTCGAAGTCTTTTTGCTACAAAACTTGAGGGTGACATGGACACATACTTATCCACCGTCACCGAGTTACCTCAACAGCTCTGTGACATAGGCTCCCCGTTGGACGACGACTTTGTAGCTGTGATAATATTAAGTGGTCTCCCGCAAGAGTATGATCCACTAATAATGGCTCTGGAGAACAATAACACAACTTTATCGAGTGGAATTGTTAAGGCAAAGCTGCTACAAGAGTACCAACGTCGCGATGACAAGGAGACTGTGAGCGCTTTGGTTGCTAAAGAACAATGAAATGTTTCAAGTGCAAGAAACCAGGGCATGTCATGAAAAATTGTCCACAGAAGTTTAAGAAAAACAAGAATGAGACGTCAAACGAGAAGGATAGTCAGTGCAAGTCCAAAGTACTGATTTCAGCGCTATCGTCTAACTTAAGGAGTGATGTTTGGTATGTGGACTCGGGGGCAACAAACCATATGTGTAACAACAGGTCAGTTATGAGTGATTTTAATTCCAAGAGTGTGTTAAAATTGAGTGTAGCTAATGGTGATGAACTGTCGACTGCAGGTCAAGGAAATGTAACAATTTCACTTAAAGACTGTAAGAGAACAATTACAAATGTTTATTATGTTCCTAAGTTGCCGCACAATCTATTATCTGTTAGTGAATTAGCTCGAAAAGGTTACAATGTAAAATTTGATAGCAAAATGTGTAAAATATATGACTGTAACGAGATTTTAGCCACCGCTACATATACTAATGGTGTCTACCAGCTAGATACAATAGGATTTGCACTAAGTTGTAGTTCACAGTCTGAAAATAATGCTAAGTCAAATGTCGTGTGTATGTAAGCACCTTTATATTATTAAGTCATGTACGTGTTTCACAATATAAAAGATGTGACATTACTTTCCGCCGTCAGTAGGCACTGGTCATTTCTTAGCTGCCACGGGTTATTTTAATTCCATAATTGTTTTTATCTTTTTATTACGGACGCTTTTAACGTGCACGTGTTTCTACATCGTTCTCACATGTATAATTTCAACATGAATGATGTAACCACTTTTTGTAACAATATTTTGATTTAAAAGAGTGTCCATGGAGTTTCTTGCCCGTTCTTCTCCATAGGTACCTACTACGCTTTGGAATGGGCAACTAGCTTCATCTTTCTGACTGACCGACCCCTTGACAATTCAAAAGTGCCTGTAATTGGTTCATTTGAAATAAATGCTTTGAGTTTGAGTTTTGAGTTTGAGTTTTAATAAAGACAGTATTTACTCATCATTTGCCGTGTTATCATTTCGATCCGATTCCCAACATCATATGGCGACCGTGACATAAGTGTCCCGTGGACTTTGTTTGCAAATTCCTTTCACCGTATAAGGATACCGTTCCACGATGAATCTCAAGTGTAGTCGCAAACAAAGTCTTGTGAGAATAAGTGTTTTTTGTGGCAACTGTATAGAACAATATTATCATGGGGAAAACTCAGAGTAAGGAAGAAGTCATAATAGCGCAAACAGCATCTGGCGGTAATAACAACGCAGATTTGGAGCAGCTGAAATACCACACCAGCACGACGAATGTGGTTTTAATGGTAATATTAATTCTCCTGCTGCTGGGATTCGTGTACCTACCTCATATTCAGGATTTACAAGAACTGTCACACAAAGTGGATGACCAATGAAATAAATCGACACGCTTTGCGAAGATCAATTTCCTACTTGCGGCGAAACCCCAAAATTGAAATGAATACGGAGAACATATAGCAGAGATTTAATGGATAAAACTATTCGATAAGGCAGCGACAACAACGCATAACATATACCTACCTACATATTGAATGACACCCTTGACAATATAACCATGGCTATGAGCTTGATATAAGAAGACAACTACGTGCTGATACCATCCTTCTGGATGCGAAGTAAGAAAACAAAATTTAGTGAAGCGCAAAAAAAAAAAAAAGTGACAATAAAGTGAGTGAGTGCCCGCAATTTGTGAAGTTATAAGTTCGGTTCGTCGGCATCCCGAAGTAGAACTACAGACATTATTACTTAGCCCTAAGTAGTGAAATCTCGTAGATACCTAAATGTATACATACGCCTTTGATTATTTACATGTCTAGATAGAGAGTTTTAGCGTCTAAACGCCAAAAAAAATATCAGCCAACTGTTGGCTCATAAGCTCGTCCCGCCCGCTCAGTGGCGACACTGTCATTGTACGGTAAACACGTGTTTAGTGCCATACAAAAATGACGATTTGCGCTATAAAAGTGTGCAGAAATTACAAAGGACGATTGAAAACAATTAAAAAAGTTACCTATCATCGGTAAGTAAACTTTTAATATTATAAAGAAATAATTAAATTAATAAAGTGAAATTTTATCAAAAGACGTAACGTCATTTTGACGGCATGTTTACAGGGTTGCCTGTTAATTGAATCTAAAATTTCCCATGTGAGCGTTACATAATTTAAAAAAAATGTTTAATCATGATCCAAAAAGTATATTTCGAGATTTCAAGCCACCATTTAACTGTAGTGCTGGATAATACACTCGAGAGCAATGAATCCGGGTCACTTAAAGAATGTTAAAAATCTCGGAAACTAAAAATGATAGGTTAATGCAATAAATTGTATTTAATAGACAATGTAATACTCCTTAAATGAAAGTAAAAAAAAATACATTTTATTAACACAAAATTACATAAAGAAAAAAACTGCTGATCTCTCCTTAAAACAAAAATAGGAAACATGAAATTTTTGAACTTTATTACGATTTTCTTGAATTTTAATACTTCGTATTGCCTCCTCGTGCTTCCATTACTGCGTTTACGCGGTTTGGCATGCTGTACACCAAGTTCCTTATACGATTTTGGGGAATATTCTCCCATTCCTCTGTGAGAGCAATTTTGAGCTCACGAAGCGTGATTGGGGGAGGGTTTCGTTGTTTTACGCATCTGCCTAGCTCGTCCCAAGCATGCTCGATCGGGTTGATATCCGGGCTGCGCGCTGGCCACTCCATACGAGTAATGTTCATCTCTTGAAGGTAGTCATTCACAATCCTACCTGTATGAGGTCGGGCATTGTCATGCATAAATATAGCATCCTCACCTAAATTGACCATAAATGGACCAACGTGATCATTGAGGATTTCTTCCACATATCTTACGCTAGTTAAAGAGCCGTTTTCTATGATCACCAGCTCTGTGCGACTTTCAGAAGAAATTCCGGCCCACACAAGTACAGACCCACCACCGTAGGCTACTTTTTCTTCGATGCATGCTTGCTTGAATCTTTCCCCTGGTCTTCGATACACTCTGTGTCTTCCATCGTGCTTGTAGAGCATAAATTTTGATTCGTCGGAGAACATAACTTTTGACCAATCTTCAATACTCCAATTTACGTGGCTCTGGGCATATCTTAGTCTTGAAATACGATGCCCACGCTCCAGTTTAGGGCCGTTTGCAGGTCTAAGGGGTTTTAAGTTAGATTCAGCAAGCCGACGTCTTACTGTCCATGCACTTGGGTTACTTCCTCCGAGGCGTCGAAACTGATTGGTGAGTTCAGTTCCTGTGAGAAAGCGATTTCGAAGCATGGTGTTCACCAAGTATCGGTCTTCTCGTGCTGTGGTACACCTGGTTCTGCCCGTTCCTGGTCTGCGTAGGTTAGAACCAGTTTCTTCGTAACGTCGGAGAACTCTTTGTACTGTTGACAGCGACACACCGACAGTCCTGGCTGTATCGCGCTGACTCCGGCCGGTTTCCAGCATTGTAAGTATTCTGGTGCATTCTTCAGGCGTAAGCGACATAATTTCAGCTTGAATAATGAATATAGAGCACTATCAACATGGTTTATGTACCCACATAAATGACAGATTACAAACAAAAGCAAAACCAAATGCTGTAATTTCGTAGTTCCATCTTCGAAAGTGGCCCTTTTTCAAATTTGATTTTTTTATGATATAACTTTACAATAACTAAGAAGTTTTAATACCTTCATTTAAGGAGTATTACATTGTCTATTAAATACAATTTATTGCATTAACCTAGCATTTTCAGTTTCCGAGATTTTTAGGATTCTTTAAGTGACCCGGATTCATTGCTCTCGAGTGTATATATACATTTAAATCTAAATTTGGCGGATATTGTTTATTTTATTAAATAATCTAATTTGGGTGTCAATTTCGGGGGTCCTTGGGTGCTGATAACGAAAGTAGTATGTAGATATTCTACGTATTATAAATAAAGTTTTAAATACTATCACAGCACACACAATAAAATTGTAGTTTTCCTATAAAAAAATGTGGATGCTTTTAGTGCTGAAGCCGTTGTTGTGTAAAGGTTTCATTTATATTTTTTTACAGAATACCTAAAGATCCTATTTTAAGAAATAGGTGGATAGACGTCATAAGAAAAAGCCGCGGCGAGGATCTCTGGCAACCATCTAAAACAACAGTTATTTGCTCCGATCATTTCCGTGCCAAAGACCTGTATTTTGCCAACAACAAAAGTCGTCAAAGGTTAAAAAAGGAAGCAATCCCGTGCAAGGTAATTTTATAACTATTTTTGTTTTTAGAAAATACGCATCTTGGTCGAGTTTGTCTCACACTTGGCAGATTTTTTATTTTATTATATTTTACAGGCTTTGTTCTTAACGGAATTAGAAACAGATGATGATGAAAGTGACGGCATACTTGAAGAAACAGAAAAAATAAGCGATTGTGTAACAGATGTTTTAGATGATGCGGTAAGTGTTATTTTTTAACAAAAATAGTATGAATGAATAAAATAAGAAAGTGTTCAATGTTCTCTTCCTACGTGTGTTTTGGTTACAATATTTTTTTTTATGGAGCCGTTTTTCTGAATCTGCCGTCTACTATAATTAATTTAAGGAAGACTTTAGTGTAGGTACTCTGATAACATTATTACGCAAAATATATAAACTTAGTTTTATTTTCAGAAAATATCGGTATCCAATGAAGAGGTATCTTGTCTTGCTACAAATGATAACCAACATGCTTCTTCTTGCTGTATGGAAACTTCTGACAAAATGTCTAGCAATTTAACGGGCATAGAATCTGCAAGTACTAGTGGTTGTATACCTGGGCAAGCAACTGGTAGTAAAATCGGAGATGGACGGAAAGAAAAAGAAAACCATATAATTGAAGACTTTTCTGATTTTGAATCCATTTTTGATACACCAAAAAAAATTAAATTGCGTCGAGAATTACGAAGAAGAATACGACTACAAAAAAAACAAACTCTAAAGATCCAATCCTTAAGACGTAAAAACCTACGACTTCAAAAGAAAATAGCTTCATTTAAACAAATTATTGGAACGCTAAAAAAAGAGAGATATATTGACAACGACACTCATAATATTTTAAGTGATAATGTGTTTGCTGCGGATCTATATTCAAATATGAAGAAAAAGCTACAAGGGTCCAAGAGACCGGTTAAAAAGTATGCTCCAGAATTTAGAAAATTTTGTTTAACGTTACACTTTTTATCTCCAAAGGCGTATAGCTACGTCAGAAGTAAATTCGAGACTTGCCTCCCACACCCAAAAACGTTATCTAAATGGTATTCAAATATTGATGGATCCCCGGGTTTGACAGAAGATGCTTTTAAAATGTTAAAAGTTAAAAGAAATGAATCAGACAAAAATATGATTTGCGCGTTAGTAGCCGATGAAATGGCAATAAGACAACAAACATGTTTTAATCGAAAGACTTTGCGAGATGGAGGTCTTGTTGATATAGGGAGTGGACCCGCTGACAACATGAATGTTAAAGCGTCAGAAGCTTATGTATTTTTACTTGTCTCACTAAAAGAGCCTTGGAAATTACCGGTGGCTTATTTTTTAATCCATGGCATGACAGGGGAACAAAAAGCCAATATTATCAAAACAATTCTATATAAATGCCATGAAGTAGGCATTGACGTCGTGTCATTGACGTTTGACGGCCACAGATCAAATTTATCAGCCATGGAACTGTTGGGTTGCAAATACTAAAACCCAAAAGAGCTGAAGACAACATTCAAACACCCTTGTGCCGATTATGAGGTGGCAGTATTCTTAGACTTCTGCCATATGTTAAAATTAATAAGAAATCATTTTGAGGCAAAGGAAGTGTTTCTATATAAAGATGATGAAATTAAATTTGTATATGTAAAAAAGTTGGCCGAATTACAAGAAGAAACTGGTTTGCATCTTGCTAACCGCCTTACAAAAAAACATATTCAGTTCAGAAACTCTATAATGAACGTTAAGTTAGCAACCCAGCTTCTTAGCAGAAGTGTTTCTGTAGCAATTGAATTTTGTAGACAAGAGCTAAAGTTGCCCGACTTTTTAGAAAGCGAAGCAACAGAAAAATTTATAATGATTATGAATAATATTTTTGATACATTCAATTCTAGGAACTTACAGGCACACGGTTACAAGCATCCATTATTTCCCGGCATTAAAAATGTAGTGTTTGCAATGTTAGAAGAGGCGCAAGATTTAATTTTGAATCTAAGCCTAAAAGAATCCAGAAAAAGAACGTATAAGGAACATGAAAAATCAAAGAAACTGGTATTGAAAGGCTATGTACCAGTTCTAAAATCGCAATCATTTACTGGATTTCTTGGCGTTCTGATATGCATAAATAGCTTGAAATTTTTATATGATTCTTTGATAGAATCGAAAAGAATGAAATATTTAAGCACGCATCGCATCTGCCAAGATCACATAGAATTATTTTTTGGTGCGATACGGATGCATGGGGGCTATAATGATAACCCGAATGCTCGCCAGTTAAAAGGCATTTACAAGAAATTACTTTGCCATATGGAACTTAAATCTGCTTCGTCAGGAAACTGTGTGCCACTGGAGAACATAAGTATTCTAATGTGTTCGTCATCCCTTAAATGCATCAATGCGACAGTTCCATCTTTGAGGAAAGATGACGACGACGACGAGGATGAAACTGAAAATATCGCCAAAATGTTTGATGAAAACCAAGACAGTAAAATTCGGCTATTAGATAATTCGCAATTATCTGAATACACACAGCAAATTGTTGGATACATAGCAGGTTTTGTTGTTAGATGTTTACGTAAAAAGGTAAAATGTGTCGCTTGCATTGAAAGTCTGATATCAAATGAGCCGTTGCAATACCATAAATTGGTTAATATGCGAGATGAAGGTGGACTTATTTACGCCTCTCATGATGTATATTCTGTATGTAAGACCGCTGAAAATGTTATAAGGCAGTTTATTAAACAAGATTTCATAATGACGCCCATTAATTACGCAAAAATAGTGTCACGTAGATCCTAACGCCATCTGTTAGCGAATAGAAGGACTACACGTTAGACGCTAACGCCATCTGTTATCGAATAGCCGAACTACACTGGACCGTTCCCGTAAGTACTAGAATGTTCTGGTATTATGCTAGAACATTCTAGTAACTTACACTCGTCATATAAATAAGGGGTTGACAGCGTTGTAGTACAGTTCAGCTTAGAATGCGAAACAGTGAAGAACAGCTAACAACAGTGAAAGCGGACTAATAGTGAACTACAAGTGATTGTGTTTAAAGTTTCCGATTACTGTATTTGTGATTTTTAATTATAGTGTGTTTTTCGTGTAAATTGGTACAAATTTATTTATCCCGAACCCCAGCTCGTAACATTTGGTGTCAGAAGTGGGATAAATTATGCCAGTTTTTCCGAAGGACGACACGGAGGGTATCCGTACCCGGAGTCAGCGCCAGCAGGAGGTGGACCAGAGGCGGTTTGAAGGTTCTCCGATACAGACACCTGGTGGTAATCAGCCGACGACGGAGGCAATCTCCGAAGTACCATCTGGAGTTCCTACAGCATCACCAGCCATGGATCTTTCCGCTCTGATGGTGATGCTGCAGGAACAGGCCCGCCGACAGGAGGAACAGGCCCGCCGGCTGGAGGAACGGCTTCAGCGTGACAAGGAGGAACCGGCCCGCCAACAAGAGGAACAGGCCCGCCGACAGGAGGAACAGGCACGCCGACAGGAGGAACAGGCCCGCCGGCTGGAGGAACAGCTTCAGCGTGACAAGGAGGAACAGGCCCGCCGACAAGAGGAACAGGCCCGCCGACAAGAGGAACAGGCCCGCCGACAAGAGGAACAGGCCCGCCGGCTGGAGGAACAGCTTTGGCGTGACAAAGAGGAGCAGACCCACCGCCAGGAAGAGCAGATCCTCCTCATTAAAGATTTACGCGCGACGTTTGGCAAGGACATCACAGCCGTGAAGGAGAAGGTTCAGCTGCACGAAAATCGTATCTCCGACGCCGAAATCCAGATCGCTGACATGAGAAAAGCGTTGGGGAACCTGAAAACTGGAGACGGGACTGCGACTTCTGTAGTTGCTGCACCTTCGGTGCGCGGGTTTAAAGTGCCACCCTTCGATGGAACATCTTCGTGGTCGGCATACAAAATCCAGTTTGAAGCTGTCAAGGAAGCAAATGGGTGGACAAAAGGGCAGGCCATGACCGCACTTACTTTGGGCCTTCGCGACCAGGCCTTAACCATATTGGAAGCTCTCGGTAGGAATGTGACTTACGAGCAGCTGCTTGAGGCGTTAGAAGCCAGATACGGTGACGCACACTTGGAACACGTATTTCGAGCCCAGTTAAAAGATCGTGTGCAACGCAGTGGTGAAAACCTGCAGCAGTGGGCCCTGGAAATTGAAAAGCTGGTTCGAAAGGCGTACCAGTCTGCGCCTGCACCCATCGAAGGGATTCTGGTTCAAGCATTCATCGATGGTATACGGGACCTGGAAGTTAGAGCTGCTGTTAGACTTGGGCACCATGAGACGCTGAAGGACGCCTTGGCCCATGCATTGGAGGTGGAGGCAGTAAGGCACGATCATCGAGCCCACCGCATCAGGGAGGTTGCGGAGTTACCAGGACGTGACCGTACTAGGTACAGCCCTAGATGCTACACTTGTGGAGAAAAGGGCCACCTCAAGTCGAGTTGCCCGAAGCGAAGCACTGTCCGCGAAGATCACACCCAGGAAAGAAGGGCGGCTGATGTCACCGCCCAGCAGCAGGGAAACGAGTAAACGCCAGGACTGCGGGGCGGGTGCTGGCTGGTGTTAAAAGAGCCCCAAGGATTTCGATCTCACAAGCCCATGATGGGAACAGCCTTATCATCAAAGGTGAAGTGAATGGAAGACCATGTAAGCTGACATTGGATACTGGAGCTTCTCGCACGGTTGTCAGTTCCCAACTAGCGAATCACTTTCTTGGGGACTTCTTCGGTAAGCATGACCGCGTAAATTTAGTAACAGCTACCGATCAGCACATACCCGTCCGAGGAGAGAAAGAGGTGGAGTTAAAACTGGGTAACACAATTTACCAGCATAAGGTCATCATGGCTGACATAGTAGATGACTGCATCCTAGGTTTGGACTTCATGCGACAGCACTGTTGTGAGATCGACGTGAATCAAGGAGTCTTGAAATGTGGTTCAGAAGAAGTGTTCATGGAAGGTGCACCATCGGGCGAAGTGTACTGTTTAAAGAGGATTGTTCTTCCTCCCCGGTCGGAAACAATAGTTCCAGTTAGCCTTCCACATAATTCTGGACAGAAAAATCGATGTATTCTCATTGAAAGATTGGACGAAAACCTTCCATGGAAGATGGCGCGGACCTTGGTTAGGGCAATCAACGTTGCAGCCGTACGCATACTGAACCCAAGTGAAAGGGAACACGTAATCAAGAAGGGTACGTTGATGGGTACCTGTGAAGAAGTGGCTTGGATGCGTAAATGCCAACATCAGCCTTCTCGGAAAAATGTCCAAAGTGCAAGATATAACATGTCAAATCTTTTGGAAGACTGTCGCAAAGATTTATCGGAAGGAGAAATGGAGAAGGCTAAGAAGATGCTACTTCAGTACGCCGACATTTTCTCTGCAAATGATGCTGACATAGGGAAGACTGGATTGGTTCAGCACAGAATTAATACGGGAAACGAGTTACCAATTCGTCAGCGACCAAGAAGAATACCAGTGGCAAGAGAAAAGGAAATGGATAAGATGATTGAAGACATGGTAAAGGATGGAGTTATAGAGCCTTCATCTAGTCCATGGTGTTCTCCTGTGGTCCTGGTGAAAAAGAAGGATGGCAGCATGCGGTTTTGTGTGGACTATCGTCGACTGAATGACGTTACAAAGAAAGACAGCTATCCACTACCCAGGATTGACGACACATTGGACACGCTGTCAGGAATGAAGTGGTTTACCACGTTAGACCTAAAAAATGGCTACTGGCAAGTGGAGATAGATCCTAAGGACAAGGAAAAAACCGCATTCTCTACGGGAAAGGGACTATGGCAATTTAACGTCATGCCATTTGGATTGTGCAATGCTCCTGCAACTTTCGAAAGGCTTATGGAGCTAGTACTCACCGGATTAATTGGAGACGCCTGTCTTGTCTATTTAGATGACATCGTCATCGTAGGCCGCACATTCGAAGACCACCTCCGAAACTTGGAACGTGTACTGTCAAAAATCCGAGGAGCCAATCTTAAGTTAAGTCCGAAAAAGTGCTCATTCTTCAAGAAGCAAGTAAGCTTTTTGGGACACGTGGTCTCGGAAGAGGGAGTACAAACTGATCCAGAGAAAATCGTCGCCGTCAAGGATTGGCCGGTTCCGAAAGACAAGACGCAAGTCAGAGCATTTCTGGGTTTGTGCTCGTACTATCGACGTTTTGTCAAGAATTTTGCTGATATTGCCAAACCTCTACACAAGCTTACTGAAGAGAAGAGACAGTTCTGTTGGGATGAGAGCTGTGACATGGCTTTCCAGGACTTAAAGAAACGTTTGTGCAATACCCCAATTTTGGGCTACCCTGACTCAGAAAATGAATTCATAGTTGACACGGACGCTAGTAATACTGGAATTGGCGGTGTGTTATCCCAACGGAAAGGAGATCATGAAGTTGTGATAGCTTATTTCAGCAAATCGTTATCAAAACCAGAGAGAAATGATTGCGTCACAAGGCGCGAGCTACTTGCTGTAGTAAAGACATTACAGCATTTCAGCAAGTACTTGTTGGGACGTAAATTCCACCTGCGAACTGACCATGCGGCATTGAAGTGGTTGTTGCAGTTTAAGAATCCAGAAGGACAAGTAGCGAGATGGATTGAATTGCTACAAGAATTCGACTTCACAATTGAACATCGCAGTGGGAAATCCCACGGTAACGCGGACGCTTTATCAAGAAGGCCTTGTCCTGAAGACTGCAAGCATTGTATCAGACAAGAAGCTAAGGAAGCGGTACCTGTCAGGATGGTAAGAACGGACCTTAGCGACGAATGGAAGAAAACTCTACAGCATGCTCAGCGAAGCGATACAAATATCAAGCCAATTCTCGAGTGGATTGAAGCTAATGCTCCTAAACCGAAATGGTGTGATGTTGCAACGATGAGTACAACCACAAAGAGTTATTGGGCACAGTGGGAGAGCTTGGTAATCCAGGACGGTGTATTGTGCCGCAAATGGGAAAATGCTCGAGGGGACAGCTGCCACCTGCAAATGATCGTACCTAAAGCAAAGGTACCAGAGGTTCTACAGCTCTACCACAATGGATGTTCAGGAGGTCATATGGGAGTAAAAAGGACTCTATTGAAGATCAGAGACCGGTTCTACTGGATCCATTGTCGAGAGGATGTTGAGGATTGGTGTCGCAAATGCACTAGTTGTGCTGCGGTAAAAAGGACCTCACACACGCAACAGGGGTGCATTGAAAGTGTACAACGTAGGAGCCCCCTGGGAACGGATAGCACTAGACGTCGCTGGCCCTTTCCCTGAAAGTGAAAGTGGAAACAAATATTTCATGGTTGTCATGGATTACTTCACTAAGTGGCCGGAAGTCTTCGCCATTCCTAATCAAGAAGCTACGACAGTTGCTGATAAATTAGTCCACGAAGTCTTCTGTCGGTTTGGGGTACCTTTAGAAATCCACAGCGATCAAGGACGAAATTTCGAGTCTCAAGTGTTTCAGGAAACATGTCGGGTGATGGGTACTCACAAAACCAGAACTACTTCATACCACCCACAATCTGATGGAATGGTGGAAAGATTTAATCAGACGTTGGAAAGATATCTGGCAAAAGTTGTAGCAAGCAGACAAAAGGGTTGGGACAAGCACATACAACCGTTTCTCCTGTCATACCGAAGTGCAGTTCACGAGAGTACGACTGTGACACCAGCCTTCGCGAACTTCGGAAGGGAGTTAAGGCTACCAGCAGATTTAATTACCGGCATCCCCCCTGATACTCCACGCAGTTTAACAGATTATGCGAATGACCTGCGCAACAAGATGAATGACGTATATGAGCATGTCAGACAATCAGGCCAACAGATGTCCGAGAAAATGAAAACTCGTTATGACCGGAAGATGAACAATAGTGGTTTCGACGAAGGTTCGCTAGTATGGTTGCATAACCCAGCCCGCAGCAAAGGGAAGTCCCCTAAGCTACAGGCAAAATGGGACGGACCGTACAGAATCGTGACCAAGATCAACGATGTCACCTACCGAATTCAAAGGAATACGCGAACTATCCCTAAAATTGTTCATGTCGATCGATTGGCACGATATTACGGGAATAATGATGCTCGGGACGAGCATGTCTTAGGAGGGGGCAGTGTCACGTAGATCCTAACGCCATCTGTTAGCGAATAGAAGGACTACACGTTAGACGCTATCGCCATCTGTTATCGAATAGCCGAACTACACTGGACCGTTCCCGTAAGTACTAGAATGTTCTGGTATTATGCTAGAACATTCTAGTAACTTACACTCGTCATATAAATAAGGGGTTGACAGCGTTGTAGTACAGTTCAGCTTAGAATGCGAAACAGTGAAGAACAGCTAACAACAGTGAAAGCGGACTAATAGTGAACTACAAGTGATTGTGTTTAAAGTTTCCGATTACTGTATTTGTGATTTTTAATTATAGTGTGTTTTTCGTGTAAATTGGTATAAATTTATTTATCCCGAACCCCAGCTCGTAACAATAGTTTCAACTGTAATGAAACAATTTGTTGGAGGTACAAATTATTTTGAAGTGAAAACTGATCATGTCTGCGGTCTTCTGCATCAAGTTAATTTAATAAGACTGGTTGTCGAAAAATATTTGGATTTAAGATATTACTATAAGACTAAATTGGAAAATGTCAACCGGGATGTAACATCTAAACGAAAACTGTTTAAAAAACAAATCCAAAGAGAAAGTCACTAAGACTCCTATCTGCTGTATGCTGCCTGCTGTATATAGCATAATAACAAATTTTATATTTGTTAACCCTTTCTAAGGTAAAGATAATATTTTGACCACCATAAAAATAATAATGTTTTTAAATAATTCGGATCTAGAATTTTAAGAATAAATAACCTTTATTAGCAATATCTGTTTCATTTAAATATATTTTACCTAATAATTCATGTACAAACTCGTAATATGTGAAATAATCATAATTTTATAAATTTAAAACAAATTACTTATAGATAAAAAATAAACACATAATATTTTTTCCCACCTTTTATGGGAAATTATCAAGGGCTGGTATCACTCAGTGCGCTCCCAAGTGATGCGCGCGCAACCACGCGCTTGTAAAGCTACGCTTACTTGTGTGCGTAACACGAACACAAGCGCTGCAAATCTGGCCTGTTGTTTTTGTTGCGCTTGCAGCGCAACACTCTATCTAGACATGTAAATAATCAAAGACATACGCCTAGATAAGTGTATAAAATAATAATCAATAGCGCAAGGTGAAATGTTCCTGCATTGGATACGTACGTATAATAAGTAAGGAAACATAAATACACCTCATAATTATGCCTTATGGCTCGGGAACTGTCAGATTTACTTGTAAAAATAAAAGAATTGAGAACGTATTTAGTGAAGATAGGCTCAACGCGGCGAGTAGGTAAAATAATTAACCCCTTGAAGGACACTGAACGAGACACAATAGAAGTTTTATTGTTATTACGTCTAGGGGCGTTTACTGTCCGCCAACGTGTTAAAGTAAAGGTAAAGGAAGCTAACCACTTGTATGAAGAATATCAAAATATTTTAGGAAAATTAGAAGTTATTAAAGGTAGCATTAAGGAAGAAGAATACTTGTTAGTAAAAAAAAATTGTGAAAAATTTAATATAATATATAAGGAAATAATAAGTTTATGTACTGTAAAAACTGAGGAAAGCCCAAAAATGGCCAAATTTGATTTAAAGATAGCTATGAATTTATTGCCTGTTTCAGCCAATGATGAATCCAGTATTCATCGCCTTATAGATGGTATTGAATATTACAGCTCAGAGCTCGACGACGACTCCCAGAAAAGGTTTGTAAACTTTGTTTTAAAAAATAGATTAACTCGGGAAGCGAAATTGAAATTATCCGAAACTTATTCCAGTACTGATGCACTTGTTAATGACATGAAAAACCAGCTTTTACCGAAAAAATCGGCAACTGCTATTCAACGCAAACTGCAAGGTTTTAGACAAGAAAATCTGTCAATTGATGAATTTGGTAAGCAAATTACAGAAATGTTCGTTGACCTAACCATTTCTCAGTCGGAAGGTAAGTACCACGCATACGAGGTTGTACGTCCACTAAACGAAAAACTCGCTATAAAATGTTTTTCAGATGGCTTGAGAAATCGTAGACTCAGTACAATTATCACAGCAAGGAACTATACCTCGTTAAAAGAAAGCTGTCCAAGCGGCTATAGATGAAGAAATAACACGACCAACCGATCCAGAACTTTTATATTTCAATCGCAATAACAATCATAATAACAATTACAGGGGTTTCGGGAAAAGAGGGGTTCACATCGGCGTCGAGTCGACGATGAAGTACCTGGGACTCGTCCTCGACAGCCGGTGGAACTTCGTGGAGCATTTCCGACGTTTGGCTCCCAGACTGGGAAGGGCCGGGGCTGCCTTAAAGCGGCTCCTGCCCAATCTAGGGGGGCCAAACGCCTCCTGCCGGAGGCTCTACGCGGGGTTCGTGCGGTCCATGGCCCTTTACGGGGCACCGGTGTGGGCGCGTTCCATGAGGCGGCGGCCAGCCCGGTGGTTGAACGCGCCCCAAAGGGTCATGGCCATCCGGCTGGTCCGGGGATACCGTACGGTCTCCGGTGAGGCGGCGAGCCTCCTTGCCGGATTACCGCCATGGGATCTGGAGGCAAAAGTCCTCGCGCACGTTTGGGAGTGGCGCGAGGAGGCGAAACGCCGGGGCGTAGCTCCGCTGCCGCGAGAAATCACGGTACAGCGGACAGAGCTCCGGCGGGATCTCAGGGCGGCATGGAGAGTGCGATTGTCGCAACCCAGCGCTGGGCACGCCACAATTGCGGCGATAAGTCCCCTCTTTGAGGAGTGGCTAGAGAGGCACCACGGCGTCCTCACCTTCCGCCTGACGCAGGTCCTCACCGGACACGGTTGTTTCGGGAGGTTCCTGTTCCGGATAAGGCGGGAGGAAACGCCCGGGTGTCACCATTGTGTGGATCGCCCGGAGGACACGGTGGAGCATACGGTGGAGGTCTGCCCGGCTTGGGCGGAGCACCGCCGTGTCCTCGTGGAGGCGATTGGCGGTGGCGATCTCTCGCGTCCGGCCTTGGTCCAGGCCATGGTACGGAGCGAGAGGGCTTGGGAAGCCGTCACCTCCTTTTGCGAAGCAGTAATGTTCGCGAAGGAGGAGGCGGAACGCGTGAGGGAGAGGCAAAGTTTGCGCCGTCACGCCCCTAGCCGCCGCAGGAGACGCTCTGGGCGTCGGGAATCGCAGGCCGATTCCCGGCCACCGTAGGCGCGGGCCTGCGAGCGGCGAGCAATGGGCAGCTCGCCGTTCGATAAGGACCAGGCCCGGGTCGACGGCGCGTTGTGTTCCACGCGCGCCTCAAAGAGATGTCAGCACCAATGACGGGGTTTGCTAGGACCGATGCCTGCTAGGGTTGCGGAAAAGTCCAAGAGGGTTACCGTGGCCCCTGGCACAGGCAACTGAAGGAACACGGGTGGGTTTTAGTCAGTAAGAGTCTGACACGCCCTCCTGCTCTGCCCAGAGCGGGAGAAGTTATTTGATGATTTCCCACACACAAAAAAAAAAAAAAAAAAAAGGGGTTTCGGGAATCGTCGAGCCAGTATGAGGGCCAGAGGTACGTCACACACAACTGCGGAAGAGCAGAACAGCGAGAATTATGGTTACCAGCAGGGCACAGGGCGCGGCTGGCGAGGTCAACGGAACTCGGCGCGCGGTGCAACGCGGTCACCTTTCAGGAGCAGAGGTAGATCTAATTATAATCGCCAAGCACAATTACATACTTTGACAAACTCAGACTCAACACCGGTACAGACAACCGAAGCTTCTTTGCAAACGGCCGAATCTTCCTTGCCATCTAACGAAAATAATGAGTTTTTTCGTGACTAAAAAAGCAATACTTTTTACAAATAATAATTCAAGTACCATTTATTTAAATGGTCGTAATGGTTACCCATATAATTGGTTAATTGACACCGGTGCCTCCATATCGGCAATAAAATATAAACATGTAATGAAACAAAACATTCCAATCCATAAACAGAACATTGACGTATTTGGAATGGGAGGCAAAGTTCAATCTATTGGATATGTTTATCTAGATCTGAGTTCTAAGAACCAGATATTGAAACATAAGTTCTATGTTTTCAATTCCTTGCCTTGTAAGACCAGTGGCATAATAGGACACGACTTCTTAAACAGATACAAATCTATTCTAAACCTAGGTAACAATACTTTGTTGCTATGGAATAATAATGCTCAAATTTCTTTCCCGTTGTGTTTTCCACGTAAAAATATAACTATACCAGCGAGGTGTGAATCAATACATTTCATAAATGTCCAGCCGAGGTATGCATTTGAAGAAATCGTAATTTGCGCATCAGAACTGCAAAACGGAGTTTTTATTGCTAGCGCATTGGTTAAACCTATGAACGGAAAGTTTCCGATTCGAGTCCTTAACACAACGGATAAAGATTTAACCTTAAATGAAATTAATCCCATTATACATAAATCGACTGAATACGATATTTGCTCCTTTGAGAAAACAATTAGCAACGCGGAAAGGGTTAAAAAACTTTTTTCTATACTAGATTTAAAACACCTTAACAAAGAGGAACAACTAACAATAGAAAGAATATGTGCGAAGTATTCAGACATTTTTTGCCTACCAGGGGACAAAATGACGACAACAGACTTATATAAGCACAAAATTAACTTAAAACCTAACGTAGCGCCGGTATATTCGAAGCCATATAGACTACCATACTCACAGAAAGGAGAAATAAACAAACAAATAGAAAATCTACTTCAGCAAGGTATTATAGAAAAATGTAACAGCGAATGGTCAAGCCCAATATTACTAGTACCCAAAAAACCAGACTCAACTGGAAATAAAAAATGGCGATTAGTTGTCGACTATCGCAAACTAAACAGCTGCATTCGAGATGACAAGTTTCCACTACCTAATATAAATGAAATATTAGACTCATTATCAGGGTGCATTTACTTCAGCCATTTAGATTTCAAACCAAGGTTTCTATAATGTAGATTTACACGAAGATAGCCGCAAATATACAGCATTTGCTTCAGGGCAATACCAAATGACGCGTATGCCCATGGGTTTAAAAACCAGTCCCAGTTCCTTCTCACGCATGATGACAATGGCTATGGCCGGTTTAACATATGATAAGTGCTTAGTATATCTCGACGATCTGATAGTCCTCGGAAAGTCTCTTTCTCACCACAATAAAAACCTCATAGACATACTTGATCGCTTACGCAAAGTTAACTTAAAACTAAACCCAGAGAAATGCAATTTCCTAAGGAAAGAGATGCTTTATTTAGGCCATATAGTATCAAGTGAAGGTGTTCTACCCGATCCCGCAAAAATAAGCGTTATCAAGGATTACCCAATCCCCAAAAACATAGAAGACGTAAAACGATCTGTCGCTTTTGCGAGCTACTATCGTAAATTTATTCCCAATTTTGCCGATAAAGCTTATTATCTAAATTTATTGTGTAGGAAAAATGTAGTATTTAATTGGGATAACAACTGTCAGAAATCATTTGACATACTTAAAGAGACTATGATAACACCGCCTCTATTGCAATATCCTAATTTTTCTCAAGACAATAAATTCATACTACAAACAGACGCATCAGGCTATGCAATTGGAGCTATTTTATCAAATGCTGACGGGCGTCCAGTTGCTTACGCTAGCAGAGGCCTAAATAAATCAGAGAAAAACTATCCCACAATAGAAAAAGAATTATTAGCTATAGTGTGGGGGGTGAAACATTTTAGACCGTATTTATTTGGCCGTCATTTTAAAATTATAACTGATCACAAACCATTAATTTACTCAACTCAAACTCAAAGCATTTATTTCAAATAAACCAATTACAGGCACTTTTGAATTGTCAAGGGGTCGGTCAGTCAGAAAGATGAAGCTAGTTGCCCATTCCAAAGCGTAGTAGGTACCTATGGAGAAGAACGGGCAAGAAACTCCATGGACACTCTTTTAAATCAAAATATTGTTACAATAGAGTGGTTACATCATTCATGTTGTAATTATACATGTGAGAACGATGTAGAAAGACGTGCACGTTAAAAGCGTCCGTAATAAAAAGATAAAAACAATTATGGAATTAAAATAAGCCGTGGCAGCTAAGAAATGACCAGTGCCTACTGACGGCGCCCGTTCACGAACATGACGTATGGATCAGCACCATTCAGCTCAACCATTTTGAAGGGAACTCAATGATCCAATACTTATGATACAATACTGATTACTTATTTAATGTCAAAGATCCATCCAGCAGGCTACTTAAATTTAAATTGATACTTGAGGAATACGATTATGAAATTGAGTACGTCAAAGGTCGAGACAATGCAGCAGCGGACGCACTATCTCGATTAACTTCCAAAGAATTGCAGGAAATGAACAATAATTTATGTGTAATGACGCGAGCGCAGAAAATAAAAATGAAAGCCAACCCATCAACAGGCGAGGCAGCTCCGCCAAGCGATTATTATGAAAAACCAACTCTCGTGGAGACACAGAATAGACCACAAGAAGTAGTTGAATTGAGATTTATAGACAATTCAGGGTTAGGAAAGTTAAGGAAAGAAAACGAATTAAATAACGAAAACAAAGTTTTCATCTATTCAAGAAATAAAAAGACAATCTTTATACAACCAGCGGCTCACTCGCAAATGACTCGAGCAGAATTTGTGAAAGCGCTGAGTAATTTTTGTAGTGAGATATGTGTAGAGGAAGTGTACTTTATGAAAAATAAAAATAATAAAATATTTGTTGAAAAATTAATTAACCAAATCAAAGACAGCGAAAATTGGTCAGGGCCAAGACTAATCATAATACAAGACGTAGAACGCGTAGAAAATAAAGACGATAGGAAGATAATACTTAATGATTTTCATCTTTTACCGACAAGTGGCCATGCGGGTATAAGACGAATGGTAAATAAGATTCGGAAATATTATTTTTGGCCCGGCTTAGAAACTGATGTAAAAAATTATGTGATGAAATGCTCAGAGTGCCAGAAACAAAAGTACACAGTGCAGGTAAAGGAACCCATGGCCATCACCTCTACGGCACACACTGCTTTCGAAAAGATTTTCCTAGATTTAGTAGGGCCTTTAGATAAGGACAATAATGCATATTCATATATTCTAACAATACAGTGCGAGTTGTCAAAATATGTATGTGCTTATCCGCTTAAAACAAAAACAGCAGCAGAAGTGGCACGTTCTTTTGTGGACAACTTCGTATTGCAACATGGTGTGCCGAAGGAAATCGCCACCGACAGGAGTACTGAGTTTATGGCAGATACGGTAAAGGAGGTATGTGCTTTTCTTAATATTAAAAAACTCAACTCAACTGCATATCACCATCAAAGCATAGGAGCATTAGAAAACTCACATAAAAGCTTGTCCGCATTTCTTCGTATACAAACAGAACAAAAATCTGAATCCTGGAGTACCTGGTTACCCTACCGGTGTTTCGCCTACAATACTTCTGTAAATACGTCTACTAAATACACCCCCTTTTGAATTAGTTTACGGTAAGACATGCATTTTGCCAAGCAACCTCACTCAAAAACTAGAGCCGCTTTATAACTATGACAGTTACCCTCTGGAACTAAAATACAGGTTACAGGTGACACAAACACAAGCTCGCAAAAATTTAATTAACAGTAAGTTGGTGACAAAACGCAGGTACGGCACATATGTTAACCCCACACATTACAACCTAAATGACAAAGTATTAGTAAAAAACGAAACAGGCAATAAACTCACAAGCTTATACTCAGGACCCTACAAAGTTATCAGGGACATTTCACCAAATGTAGAAATCGAAATTAATGGTAAAACTGATGTTATTCATAAAAATAGAACAAAGCTCTATTTTGAATGATGTATTTAATGAACCTAAATAACACTGTAACCATTCTTACATAAGTAATTATTATAAGCACTTAGAAAATAGTACTGTAACAAAAACAACCTGTCGTTGTCCTATAGGATAGTTATAATTACTAAGCTAAATGTACCATGTACTAGTATAATTATGCATACAATATTATGTGCTTAACCTATTTAAATAAGTAAACTAACCATAATTATAGAAAAAAAAAGATAATAATAACAAAAAAAAAAAACGTTTAGTTAATTTTTTTTTCTCCCATCCGTGGTGGTGTCGTGTGTATAAGCACCTTTATATTATTAAGTCATGTACGTGTTTCACAATATAAAAGATGTGACATTACTTAAATAAAGACAGTATTTACTCATCATTTGCCGTGTTATCATTTCGATCCGATTCCCAACATCATACAAATGTGAAACCTCAATGCTTGACAATGCCACGGGGCGATGATGAGGAATGTTCTAATACTCAATACTCAATTCTTTATTGCATTCCACAATGTAGTCTTAGGTGGTAAACATTTTTAGTAACAATCGTGGACCCTGTCGGGCACAGCAAAAGTAAGACATTTGGAGAGGACCTATCAAGAATCTTAAATCATTAAATAATTTATTTCTTTGCAAATATGGGTATACAAATTGGTGGATTAATGTTGATAAGGAAGTTAGTTCTCCATTGTTCTGCCGTTACATGAGCATGCAAATCATTGTCAATTAATATTAGTTTAAATAACAATTAAAATATTACTAAAATTCATGTCAAATAATTAAAATCACAATAAATATAAAAATGTCATAATATTACATCAAAATGTCGCTGGGAATATTATGTAGGTATGTCAATGGATAAAATACAATACAAGTCTGTTAAAATTAGTAATAAAATTAGAAAAGGAACAGTTAATATTATCAAAAAGTCCAATTTCATTTTAATTATTATTGCAAAGTGCACCGTGCATGCCAGGAATAATGCACTAAAAACAAGATTCCTATAATTTAACTTATTCTAATAACATGGACATTGGTGCCGAGCATTAATTTTCTAGTCTCAAGGATTTATCATGTAAATATTCGTTGACGCTGTAGTAACACTTTCTCAATAATAACTTTTTTAACTTATTTGTAAATAGATGGAGTTTTTTTTCTTTTCTTATTGATTCGGGTAACATATTGTATATTTTTATTGACATAACCAGAGGACTTGTTGAGTGTATTTTTAAGCGGGATAATGGTAGGTTGAGTCGTGTTTTGTGTCGGAGTGTGTATCTTGTTTGTATGTCTTCTCGTTTGGTGTAAAAGTCTTGGTGTTTGTGCGCGAATTTGCATATTTCAAGTATATATATACAAGGCAGAGTTAAAATATTTAGTTCTATAAAATGGGGTTTGCAGCTATCTATCTGTTGTATATTTACTAGTATACGGATACATTTCTTTTGAACGGTGAACAGTGTTAGTGCATCTGTACTGAATCCCCACATTATAATGCCGTAGCTAAGCCAGGCATAAGCATAGGCGTAGTATGTAACCAGGGCAGTCTGTAAATTTGTGGTCTTTTTGACTTCACGAAAAGCGTATAAAAATTTTGAAAGTTTTGATTTTATGTTTTGTATGTGTGACTTCCAATTAATATTTTTGTCTATGGTTATGCCTAATAAGTTGAATTCATTGACTGATTCTATAATATGATTATTAAAAGAAAATAATACATTTAGAGGATTTTTTTGGTGGGGATGGAAAGTTATGAGTTTAGTCTTTGAAAAGTTGATTTCAAGGTTGTGTTCGTTCATCCAGGTTGTTATTTTGCTGAGAATTTCATTAAGGGTAGTGTTTAGGTTTATGTTGTCATGACATTGGGTGAGAATAGAGATGTCGTCCGCGAATAAAACGCAAGGTCCGGTTTCTGCTATACATTTTGGGAGATCATTGATGTATATGAGAAACAACAGACATCCAATAACACTTCCTTGTGGTATTGATGCGCTAATCGCCTTTCTGTCCGACCGGAACTTTTGAAGTTCGTTTATAGTGCTATTGAAGTATTCTATTTCTACTAGCTGTGCTCTATTTTCCAGATAAGATTTGAACCATTCATAAGCTTTACCTCGGATTCCTAATCTATATAATTTTTTTAATAAAATATCATATTGCACTTTATCATAGGCTTTGGTCATGTCAAGCATTAACCCTACTGCGTATTTTTTATTATTTATTATGCTTAGAGCTTCCTGTATAAATTTATAGACTGCTAATGCTGTTGATCGATTTTTCCGAAAGCCGTTTTGGCCTTCATCAAATATTTTGTATTTTTCGCAGAAAGTGTACACGCGATTGCACATCGCTTTCTCGAAAATCTTTGAAGCTGTAGGCAGTAAAGCTATGGGACGGTAATTACTAGACTCTGTTTTGTCATTTTTCTTATGTAAAGGTTTCACTAATGCTATTTTCAGCTGATCAGGGAATACGCCCTCTTCAAAAGATTGGTTTAGCAATTTATAAAATGGTAGTGTAAGCTCATCAGCGCATTGTCTGGGTAGACAGGGTGGAAGCTCGTCTATGCCGTGACTTTTTTTATTTTTTAGTGTTTTTATCATAATATTTATTTCGTAAGGGTCTGGTGAAGTGAGGAACATTGTATTTTCGGTATGTGGAAGCACTGGTATACAGTTCGGCTTATCATTTGTACTTACTGGACTTCCTTCACCGATGGATGCAAAAAAGTTGTTAAACATATTGGCTACTTCCTTATGCTCCGAGGTTATTTTATTGTTATTTGTTTGTAGTTTTATGTTAAATTTGTCTTTTCTTATTGTTTTGTTGGTTCGCTCGTTTATTATATTCCACATTGCTTTGACTTTGTTATTGGACTTTTTTATTTTGTCAATATATTGTAGTTTTTTTGCTGTTGTTACTGATTTTTTTAATATTTTTTAATATTTTTTATGGTGTTGTGATAGTATTGGGTTATTTGTTTTAAGTGTAAGTATTTTTAATAATCTCTTATTTTTGCAGGAGGTTTTGATACCTTTGGTTAACCATTTTTTCTTAAAATTTGATTTTAATTTAATTTTACGTAAGGGTATGCATTTGTTTAGGATATTAGTTAGCGTATCATTGAATACTTTATAGTTATCGTTCATATTTTGATCTTCTATTATTATTTTGTTCCAGTCTATGACTTTTAATGCAGACTTAAACTTTGATATGTTGGTTTCGCCAAATAATCTCTTTTTTTGCGTACCAAGTAGGTTGAGATGTGGTTACATGTGGTACGGAGATTTGAATTATTGTTCCGCTATGGTCTGACAAACCAAATTCTTAAATTTTTGTAAATATTTTATTTATGTTACAGTTTGTGAATATTAAATCTAAGCATGAAGATGTAGTTTGTGTAATACGAGAGGGTTTTTTTATGTGTTGTGTAAGTTTGAACTCTAACATTAGATCTAAGAATTGACTAGTTTTCCTGCTGCTCTTCAAAACATTAATATTAAAATCTCCGCTTATCACAATATCAAGTTTGTAATATTTATTGTTTATATAGTTTAAAATCATTTTTAATTGACTTATAAATAAATCTTCCTCTCTTTTATTCCAATATATCGCTAGTAATAAAATATTTTCTTTAGGTAATTCAATTGCACATAATTCAATAACATATTCTATGGCCATATCCGTAATATCATTCCTCTCTTTAAAATCGATGTGATCTTTTATTTATTTATTTATTTACTATTACCACTTACATTTGTTTTTACAGGTGAGAACCCAATACAACAATGTAGTCACAAGTTCCACATTCGAGGACGTCACACAAAAACCCATTAATAAACTGATACCACCACCAACAAAAATAAAGTCCCAAGTAGGTATACTATTCATACAGAGGACAATATGTCAAGTGTCACTCTCTGGAATTCCGCCAAAGAGCAAGTAAACATATCCAAACGCAGAGAGACGCTGTTGAGTATACCTATTGCACGCCCCACCGGTGCAAACTTCAACAAGTTGGTACGAGCCACCGGGACTTTGAACAGCCTCTCTCTCGGGCCTTGTCGCAGCCTACTGTTTGGAACGAGCAATCCCAAACATTCCAGTATTTGCGGATTATTCATCAAACCACGAAAAACCATAAAAACATATTTCGCTAATGCGAAATTACGCCTTACCTCCAACTTATAGTAACCAACCATCCCTATTACAAAGAGGGTTGGATACATAAGTGGATAGAATGGGTACACACCAAATTGCTTCATATATAGGAACCGGGTAAATTTATTTTGCATTTTTTCTACCATAAGACAATACTTGGATTCAAACGGATTCCAGATGATGGCACTCGTTTCCAGGTTACTTCTAACTAAAGCATTATAAAGCGACTTCACAGCTGCTGTGTTAGTAAATTCACGGGTTTCCCGCATAACAAATCCAAGATTCCTAAAGGCTTTCTTGCACACCTGTACGATATGTGTGCGAAACAATAAATCTTCGGAGAAAGTGACCCCTAGATCACACACCGACTTTACCCGCGGTATTACATGCCCGTCCATGCTATATTCGTGATGTCGGGGAACCGCGGCCCGCGTAAAAGACATCATGTTACACTTCGTGACATTAAAGAGCAGCCTGTTCTCAATACTCCACCCTACCACACGATCAATGTCCTGCTGCAGCAGTTCGCAGTGCGAGTGATCGGTAATTGGCATGAACAACTTCAGATCATCTGCGAATAGTAAGCAACCAGCGTCTTTTATAACTTCAGGAAGGTCATTTACCATTATAATAAATTCTAACGGTCCTAAATTAGTACCCTGGCTTACCCCTGTAAGGGTGCAATACGAGTCCGAGGTGAAGCCAGCGTATTCTACAATTTGTTTCCGATTCCCTAAGTAGCTCGAAAAGAATTTTAGAAGGGCTGGAGTAAAACCAGCTTTTGCAAATTTAGCTAACAGAATGTCGTTATCCACGCTATCAAATGCCTTCCTGAAGTCAAAGTACGCGACATCTAGTTGGGACCCCGCCTCTGAGTCCAGCACTGAGGCGGCCTGGTTCAAAAAACACATCAAGTTAGAATTTGTGCTGCGGCCCGTTCGGAAACCATGCTGCGCATCGTTAAGCTGCGTTGCTACTTGCGAATGGACACAAGAGCACAACGCAGACTCGAAGACCTTAGCAAATGCTGATAGCACCGCAACAGGTCTATATCCGCTGATCTCAGATGCCGGAGCCCCCTTTGGTACCGGAGTGACCCTAGTCAGCTTCCAACCGTCCGGATACGAGCATTCTTGTAGAAAGCTATTAAATAAATGCAAGAGAGGTCTGGCCAGTACAGACCTACAATCCTTAACTATGTAAGGTGGCACCCCGTCCGGTCCAACTGAACGCTTGGGCTTGAGACGCGCAATCGCCGCGCTCACCTCACCAAGAGACAGCTGACCCACGTGAATGCGCGTGCCGCGCTCAGGCACCGCCTGACCAGCGGCCACCGCATCTAACCGCGGCGCCACCTCACCATAAACCGAATGAAAATAGTCTGCAAACGCCTGTGCGCACTCATGCTCCGGTAACGGCTCACCATTTTTAAATATTCTAGTCTTACTACGTTTTGAACGTTTACTACCAATAAAACCCCAAAAAGACTTCGGTTCCTTTACAAACTGTTGCTCTATACGATCTTGATAGCAGCGATAAGCAATATCGATTTTATTTTTGACCACAGAACGATAGAACGAAAAGTTACTATAGTCGTTAATCGAACCAGTTTTCTTAAACTTTCTGTGCCAAAAAGCCTTTAGTTTTATATTACCTATTATATCAGCTGAATACCATTCTGGGTAGCGATAACGAGAGCCGCTCCCTTTCGAACTTTTCCTCGGAGTGCTACCATCTAAAATCTCGTAAAATATGTCATAAAAGATACTGTATGCTTCCTCGGCATTGCTCGCTTCATACAGGGCGCTCCAGTTTGCCGCTGCAAGCGACACATACAAACAATTAAAATCTGCCTTACTAAAGTTCCACCGGGGTAGGAAGGTAGGCACCTGCGGCATGGGGCCGCCAGAGCTGGAAGTCGCTCGCGCACGGCTTATACTAACTCGCAGCGGCGGGTGCTGTGGGTCGATGCCAGACAAACACTCACCGCGCGCCTCCCTAACGATAATATCGTCATCGGGCAAAGTAGCAAGGACTACATCCAGCGTGCGATTGTTGCAATTGACAATGCTATTATATCTTGGACCAGGATGCAGACGCCGCCACCTCCTCGCGTCTTTCGGCAGTATGAGGCAGCTATTTTATATGCGCTAAATTGTATCATGGTTTGTTTTTCGCGCGATAACCAGGTTTCTGATAAACATATTGCGTTAAATGTTGGGTTTTCTTCGATGAAAGCTTCAAATATGTCCTGTTTGTTGTAAATACTTTGTATATTTTGGAATAAAATGTTAAAATGTTGTCCTGTGGCTTCGAAAGGAGTTGTTTTTTGTATTTACGTCACTTATTATTTCTTCGTGTTGATCGTTGCTGCTACTATTATTCTGGGCTAATAATGCATTGTCGTGTGTGTCATTATTTCCATAGTTTTGTTGGTATATTATATTCTTCATATTTATTATTTCTCCCTGGACGTATAATTGATTGTTCCGGATCACTGAATATAGGCCTTTCTTTCGTGCTTTTAACATTTCTTCTCGCATACGTTGCCTTTGTTTACGTGCATTTTCATCCAAAAATTCAGATACGGAGAGTCTTGTGCCTTGAAAGTAATGACTATTTTTGGTTAAGTACTTCGCCATTCTTTTACTTAGTAGTTCTACCACCAGGGGTCGGGTATTGGTAGTAGTCCTACCTAGTCTATACATATTTTCTATAAAACCCGTCAGGTCCACTTGCAAAATATCTTTGAATATATCAATTACTCTGTCATGTAAATCTACTTCCGATTCTTTAAAGTACTCTGTGAAGCCGTACAGAACTACCTTTTTTAAATTACTTTCTGTGCATTTTATATCTGAGGTAACAGGTTTTGTTTTTATTTCTGATATTTCTTTTTTGAGTTTTTCATTTTCTTTTATTAGGTTTTCTATTTTGGTGTCAACTTTTTCCAATTCTAGTTTTCTTTGATCATTTTGTTTAGATAGGTAATTGGTTTTTTGCTCGAGATCTTCTGTGAGTTTGGCAATAGCTTTGTTAATTTCTGTTTGTATAGTGCTTCGTAGTTCAGAAATGATTGCTTCGTTATTTTCCTTCAGACGTGTTATAATTATTTGACTCAAACTTTGCAGTAAGTGTTCAGGCTGTGTGTTGGTATTTATTGTAGATTTGTTTTCATCTGGGTGGAGTGTATCTCCTAGTAAATTGAGTTCATCAGAGATGGTTGAATCGTTGCTGGGGTAAGTGGTTTTTTTTCTAAGCGTGACGTTGCATAATTCATTGGGTGGAGTTATTTGCTGGTTGTGAGTTGAAATCTGTGGACGTATAGGAGTGTTCGAATTTCCTATTTTCGGTATTTTGCAGCGGCAGTCTTGACATTTCCATGTTTTTTTTCTGGTCTGCAGTCATTGCTGTCTTAAAATGGTCTCTGGGGATGTTGGCACACTCGAGATCATATTTGTAATTACATAATATGCAGGTTAGGTATTCGCTGGTTGAGAGATCTTGTGTACAACCTGCACAATTTTGTGCCATTTTGAGAAGTTCCGTTACTGGTGCTGCCGTCTAACGGGAACTTGTGTAATCTCTTTCAGTCAATCGATGGTTCGTTCGATGAATGGAGATAATTCGTCTACTAATTGATAGATGGCGCTATTACCAGTAATTGGTCAGGATGACAAGCAGCTTTTGATTATTTTGATAGTTATTTATGTTAGTTCTAAAATCACTAGCGTACCTTAATTAGTGTTTGGTCTGACTCGCTGTTTCTGGTGGCCACGAGGATATTTGAGCTCCACTTAATGAGCAGCCGATAAAAAGTTCGTTTTGAATTTTGTTCGTTAAAACTTTTGGCACTTAGTATTATTTGTAGTAATCCTCGTTGAATTTGTCCAAAACTTGTATACTTCAGCTTTAATCACTGTAGCCTCCGTATTTTTCCAACTTTAATCACTTTTTTAAACAGTATTGTCACTGAAACTATTTTTAATCTTTAAAATACACGGAACAGATGTTTGTTTACGCACATTAGCGCCCTCTCTCTAATGGTTCTATACAGGTCACCAAGAAGCAACCTCCAGACACCCAAGAGCTGTGGCATCGACGTCTGGCACACTTGAATTCAAGAAGCATGCACTTAATGAAATCAGGTATGGTCATTGGAATTAATTATGATAATAATAATTATAAATCATGTGAAACTTGTGTTAAGGAGAAGCAGACTAGAGTACCTTTTCCTAAAAAGTCTGAAAATAGGTCCAAAGAAGTTTTAGGCCTTGTGCACACAGATTTATGTGGCCCGATGTGTGTGTGGTGTAGGTATTTTTTATTATTCACAGACGATTTTACTAGAAAGTCGTTTGTTTATTTTCTGAAATCCAAAGATGAAGTGTTTGAGTGTTTTATTAAATTCAAGGCTCTTGTAGAAACACAAACAGGGATGAAAATAAAAATTTTGCGAAGTGACAATGGTCTTGAATATGTAAAGAAAAAATTACAGGTTTATCTGGAACAGCACGGGATAATTCATCAAAAGACTGTCCCGTATTCACCGGCTCAGAATGGAGTCAGTGAAAGAGCCAACCGAACGATTGTAGAGAAGGCACGCTGTATGCTGCAGGATGCTGGTCTGGACAAGCGCTTCTGGGCTGAGGCAGTACAGACAGCAGTCTACATCAAAAACCGGACACCAACTAAAGCCGTAATGGGAGGCACTCCTGAAGAAAAATTTACAGGAAAGAAGGTAAATGTCAGTCACTTTAAAATATTTGGATGCCGCGCATATGCCTTAATTCAAAAGAGGAAGAAACTAGATCCCAAAAGTAAACTATACAGTTTTAAAGGATACTGCGAAGAGACTAAAGGCTATAGGCTTGTAGATCTTGATAATCCTAGGGCAGTAGTGATAGCCCGTGATGTTGTCTTCTTCGAGAATAAATTTAATAAAAACGATACCGCTGTAAGTGATGCTATGACGTCACATGATGAAGGTCTTGACTTGTTCTCGCCTGTTGTATCGGTAGAAACTACTGACAATAGTGGAGAGCAACCATCTGGCCAACCTCAGTCTGAGCCAGGGTCATTTGATGACAACCAGTCCCAAACTGGTTCTGACAATATAAGTCTATCTGATGATGATCAGAATTATATGCCAAAACAGAGGAGACAAGAGATTATCGAATCAAGTGACACTGACTTAAGTAACTTGACTGTAGAGAGTACAGATGATGTGCTGGATAAAACTTACGCTCCAGGAAGTTCGTGCTATGACTCGGAAGAGACTTCGACCTTCTTCAGTCAGTCAGACTCCGATGAGTATGCTGGTATGGCAGCATTGGCAGCAACGGCAAATTACGGGAACGTGGATGATCCGGTCACCGTGGAGGAGGCTTTGAGCAGTGAAGATGCCAAGAAGTGGCATGATGCAATGTCAGATGAGTATAACTATTTTTATAAAAACAAATGTTGGACTTTAAGAGAATTAAAGAAAGGCCAGAAACCTGTGAAATGTAAGTGGGTTTTTAAAATAAAACGAGGCTTGAACGGAACAGTACTAAAACATAAAGCTCGTTTAGTGGCAAAAGGCTACAGCCAGAAATATGGAATAGATTACCAAGAAACATTTGCTCCTGTAGTCAGGTACTCCACGATCAGAATGTTATTTGCTGTTGCTGCCCAGCTGAACCTAAGTATTGATCATCTAGATGTGAAAACGGCATTTCTAAATGGTGACCTCACGGAAGAAGTAGTGATGGAACAACCAGAAGGATTTGTTATAAAGGGGAAGGAAAACCAAGTTAATAAATTAAACAAATCAATCTATGGTTTAAAGCAAGCTGCCAAATGCTGGTATGATAAAATAAATGAGGTACTGATAAGAAAAATGCATTTTCAGAAATCATCAGTTGAACCTTGCGTTTATTTTAGATATAAGCACAGACAGCTGACAATAATTGCTCTATATGTTGATGACATTTTACTATTTACATGTTCAAACAAGATAAAGAAGGAAGTCAAGGACCAGTTGATGAAAGAATATGAAATGAAAGACTTGGGAAGGGTTCATGAATTTCTTGGAATGAGAGTTTGTACAGAAAAAGAAAATGTCATTACTCTTGATCAAACTGACTACATAAAGTCTGTTTTGAAAAGGTTTCAGATGGAAGACTGTAAACCGGTGTCCACACCAATGGAAGTCGGACTGAAATTACAAAAAGAAGAAAAGAAGACTGAAAATGTAGAATATAGAAACTTAATTGGATGTCTCATGTAAAGTCATGTACATTGCTGTGTGTTCTAGGCCCGACATAGCTCATGCTGTGAGCTACGTGTCTCAGTTCAACGACTGTTACTCAGATGCACATTGGAAGGCCGCGAAACGCGTCTTGAGGTATTTAAAAGGAACAATCAACTACCGCCTGATGTATGAAAAATCCGACCTCAACGTGCGAGGATACGTCGATGCGGACTGGGCTAGCTGTGAAATTGACAGGAAATCATACACAGGGTATGTATTTAAAATAGGTAATTCCATAGTGTCTTGGGAGAGTCGCAAACAGAAAACTGTTGCATTGTCAAGCACCGAGGCAGAATATATGGCTCTAGCTAATGCTTGTAAAGAATCATTATTCATTCGTACCTTTTTGAAAGAATGTTTAAATATAGACTGTGTAACTACCTTGTTTAATGATAACCAGTCAGCACTAAAATTAAGTGAGAATTAATAATAATAATAATATGAGACAACATCCACACAAGGTCTTCAGGTCCCGAACTAGGCAGAGCCTGTACTACGGTAACCTGATGACTGATATACATACTTATATACATATACACACCCAGACACAGGTCAAACAGACATGTTCATGCACACAAATGTTTGACTTGTCCGGAAATCGAACCCGAGACCAGCGGCTCAGAAAGCAGGGTCGCTACGCTACCAACTGCGCCAACCGGTCAATCAGAATTTTATTGTATGTTTCATGCTCGTACAAAACATATAGATATTAGACACCACTTCATCAGAGATGTTGTTAAGAATAATTTGGTTAAGATTAAACATTTGTCTACTGAAAACACGACAGCTGATTTGTTGACAAAACCTTTGTCAAGTGCTAAGTTTAATAAGTTTGTATCTCAACTTAACTTAAGGATCTCTTAGAACTGTAACTAGAATAAAACTTCTTAGGGCGGCTTGCGCAACATTTGGTCTAAACAGAATTTAGTTAAATGCGTTTATCTTGCTAAATATGTTTAGCCTAAATACAATTAAAAAGGTCTTGCTCACGTCCGTTTGGATGGTAATTTAACTAATCGTAGTTAGAGAGTCGGTAAAGCAGTTTCTTGCGTTCCTTTTTACGTTTTCGTGCGTTGTACACTTGACTTAGAGCAAAATGGTTGCATTTCTTAAAAAAAATGCGTGATATGGACCGACGAGCTTTCAACTGTCACATCAAGTCAACCGAGCTGTCAAATCACACAAATTGTGTTGTTGTGATTTGTGAAGTGTTCTCGTGCTATTTCTCGTGCTAATTTTTGGTGGTTAGATTACAAAAACTGTCATTGGAAATGGAAATAGAACATAAACAAAAAATATATGAAATAGAGTTGGATAATTTAATGAAAAAAAAGGAATTTAATGAACAAATGTACAAAAATGAACTTTTACTTAAGGATTTAGAAATAAAAAAGAAACAATCAGAGCTGTAATATTTTTGTTTTTATTTTTTTTACTGATGATTTTATAATGATGCAAAATATCCCTCTATTAGTAGTCTTCGTTGCAAATTAGCGCTTCCTCTTCCATACCGTTCTGGTGCAACATCATCATCCCTACCTTCCATAATAACAGGAAACTCTTGATCTTCAGGGGGTATGTTTTCCTTTCGTAATATAGCTAAATTATGAAGTACAGCTGTTGCTATGATTATGCCAGGTACTCTATGGAGGTAATACTTATGCCCCTGGATAATATAGGGAATCTCCTCTTCCATATTCCAAATGCCCGTTCAACCACATTCCTCGTCTTTATTTGTGACTCTTGGTAAAGTGTCTCTCCTCGTGTATTCACATTATTTTCTGACAGAGGTGTCATCATAAAGTTAGTTTGGGCATAGCCACTGTCACCTAGCGACAATTTATCATTATAGTTGCCCTGCAAAAAATTGCGTTTTAATGCACAGTTATCCCAAATGTTGGAATCATGTGCTGATCCATGCCACCTTGCCACAACATCTAAAAACAAAGTTTGCAGCAGCTACACATTGGGTGTTTATTGAAAAATATCCTTTCCTATTTCTATATATTTCAGCGTTATCACCACCTGGAGATAATATTCTCACATGAGTGCAATCTAACGCACCAATTACTCTAGGGAACTTTGCAATTCTATAAAAATCATTCGCTGTTTTATTTTGCTCTTCTGTTGTGCTTGGAAATTGTATATACATCTTATACAATAATGCAATGGCATGAGTAACACGATGCACTATTCTACAAGCTGTGCTTTCATGTACACCAATCATGTCACCACAAGTTATTAGCTGACTTCCTGTCGCATAAAATCTCAGCGTACCTACATAAAAGTTGGTTCATAGGAGTGACTGATTTGATCCTGCAAAACAAAAAAAAAATAGCTAATTAGCTACCTGTCTATTTATTGAATATTCATTAATAATGAGTACATTTCCTTACTTGTTGCTGGTTTTTAAATGTGGGGCTATTTGCTGTAACAAAATTATAGTGGCTTCTTCCGTTAGACGAAACCTTCTGAAGAATTTGCCGTCCGAATACATTCCAAATAAGTCTGCTCTCTCAAACAATTCCCTCGGTCTGTTGATATATTCTATAATCTCCTCATCGTCGTCAGATTACAATTCCCACAAATCCATCTTACAAACTTCCTACAGAACTCTTTACAATCTTTTATAAAATAATAGTAAAATTTCTATAAACTCAAAATGATGACGCGCGATTGATAATAAACGTATTTAGCGACGCTAAATAGCCATCTTTGGGTATTTAACTTTGACAGTTCGTTAAACGTGATTAGTGCCTAAATTTTTGTTGTGCAAGACGCTAATTATAATTAGCAGACTAAATGCGTTTACGTCGCTCTTAAACTGTATTTAACGACGATGCGCAAGCCGGCCTTAGAATTGTAAAATGTTTAAAATTGTATTTATTTAAAAGGAAAAGTGTTTTGGAGATCTGTTTATGTTTTCATATATTATGTATGCTATATAAAAGCGGCATTTTAGTATATTGTATGCGATTTTTGTTCCAGTTTTAACTTGATTTATTTGTATTTCAGTCATTGCTGGCGTTTATTTTATGGGCAGGTGTTGGAATGTAAAACGAAACGCAACATTGAGTAGTCTATTATCCAGTAACGTCAAAGTCAAAATCTGACACTGACGTTATGTCAATTATATGTTTCTCTCTCTCGATGTCTGGTTGTGCCTATGCGGTATCATCTCTGTCGTACATAATAAATATCTACTGTTTTCTCTGCAATCTTCGTTTCTTTTTGACCCTAACCCATCACCTTATTATTTGGACGGAAGGATTAAATTCCCTTACATCAACTGTTTTATTAAACGCGCTCGAATCCAAATGTGAAAAGCTTTGATATTATTCATGTGCACGTGCATGGACCTAAAAATTAGGTATGTTTGTTCAATTGTAGCGGCGCGCGCGCCTACGCTGAGTGCCTAGTTCTAATGTAGGCATTATATACCTACCTATGGTCGTATGAACGATAATTAAATTACCGAACATTAGCTAGATGTGATATTGATAAGCGATATCACCGTGTAAAATTATTATTTTTCTATCAAACTTTCACAGGCTTTAAATTTAGTCTAAAGCTAAAGTAAAATCCAACCTTTGTTCAAAGGCATACTATTCAATCAACGATTACTTAAACGATAAAAATAGTTGGTCGCTGTGATTAACTCAAGACAATGTTTATGTTCTTTCTCCAAAATTAGCTTACCTACTGACAAGTTATACGAGTTCATATAATTGTTTATTTTATTTGACTATATTTATTAGTCACCTTAGTTTAATTTAATTTTTATTTATTATTGACATAATCTACTCATTTCAATGTTTTTTAATGAGTTGTATTGCAATATATGGTTAGCTAGCGACCTCGACAGTTCATCATATTATTCTTTTGAGCAACCGGCAGCAAGTTCGTCATGCTCCCTTAGATGTCAATGCTTGCGGTAGCGTCGGGGGTCGGGTTGCCTCCTTCCCTCAAATATGGCGATGGAGGTAATGGCTGATCTTTGCGTTATGCTCGTGAACGGGTGCTGCTTGTGGTGACAGGTCAGCTTGCTGACTATGGTTTTGTTATTGTTATTAGAAATTAATGTTTCTTTATTTTACTTCGAAGGTCCTAGTTTATCATTTGTGGCTACTAGTTACAGCTATATACATATAAACATAATGCAGCATTGCATATGAAAGCGGGCACGCCCTTTATGCCAGGAGGCTTTTTATTATGTATTAAGTTCTGTTTGCGTTTTTGTTTTTATTATTTATTTATGCTTGAGTATAGTTTTAAATATTGGCGTGTGCTAGCTGACATATGGCAAATAATTTTAATATTTTTGTGTTTCGTAATGTTAATTTATTTATTACTATATGTATAGAATCCAGTTCTTCTAACTGAACAGACAGCAGTGCTGCTGGGGAGTTTGTTCCGCCACTTCTTCTTCCCAGCTAAAGCACTAGGAAGTGGTGAAGGGTGGGCGTTTTGGGAGGACTGTCTTATGTGACTGTATTGGATCATTGAGTTCCCTTCAAAATGGTTGAGCTGAATGGTGCTGATCCATACGCCATGTTCGTGAACGGGCGCCGTCAGTAGGCACTGGTCATTTCTTAGCTGCCACGGCTTATTTTAATTCCATAATTGTTTTTATCTTTTTATTACGGACGCTTTTAACGTGCACGTGTTTCTACATCGTTCTCACATGTATAATTACAACATGAATGATGTAACCACTTTTTTGTAACAATATTTTGATTTAAAAGAGTGTCCATGGAGTTTCTTGCCCGTTCTTCTCCATAGGTACCTACTACGCTTTGGAATGGGCAACTAGCTTCATCTTTCTGACTGACCGACCCTTGACAATTCAAAAGTGCCTGTAATTGGTTTATTTGAAATAAATGCTTTGAGTTTGAGTTTGATTTTGACGTTCAAAAAGTGCTGATTCTCAGCCTAATTTGAATAAATGACTTTTGATTTTGATTTTTTGATTTTGATTTTGAGTCTCTACGCACCGCGCCGCGCGCCGCTGCATGCCGTTTTTATCTACCTACCTATCTTTCGAGATTGCACCCCCGCGAATCCCGCGATCCCTCTGATAAGTTCGTTGTGTTTAGGTAGGTCCAGTTTATTGTTTGTACTACAAAAATATGCAAATACGGCGTGTTTAAATGATTATAATAACAATGTTTACAGTGATTAGAATACAATCGCATTGATAGGAAGAAGTAGGTACTTACAGAACTGGACTATTTACACTTAACACTTAGGTTATTAATTTGCACTATTTCTGCGATCCACTTTCATTAAAGTTTCAAAATGACCGCCGCCTTGATCTATGCACTTATTAGCACGCTTTCTTAAATTGTATTTCAATTTTATAAGCACTGCAGTATCACTTTTCACCGTCACAAATGCTTGTCGAATTTTTGTTTTTAGCTCCTCGACACTTGTAGATTGACTGACGTAAACGAGCGATTTTATGCGACCCCACAAAAAAAAAGTCTAGCGGTGTTAAGTCTGGCGATCTGGGAGGCCACGGCACAGGTCCTCCGCGACCTATCCAGCGACTGCCATACTCCGCATCCAGATGTCGTCGAACGGTCCACGTGAAATGCGCGGGAGCACTGTCTTGCTGGTAATACATGT